>CM023103.1:72574717-73058320 GCA_013103745.1 Gardenia jasminoides
TTAGCTGCACATATAACGCAAGGGTAGAACAGAATTTCATCCTATTCTCTCTAAACTCCACCCAACAAAAGCCAAAAGCAACAAGAGAATCAAGAAAATGAATGTACCATACTATTCGTTAGAGGTACAGAAGGAGTAAGCGCTAGATAGAGAAACCAGCAGTAAGAGCTGGCTGTGGACGAAACAAAGGCGAAGCAGTTGTGGCAGAAGGAAGAAGCAGACACCACACCTGCACCTCCACCACCCACCGCCCACCACCACCGAACAAGCTGATGACTATCTTGCTGGAAACCATAAGCTCCATGCAGACACAAATTCTCACTGATATTTGGACCTTCTGGGGCTGCTGTTGGGATGTTTGGTGGGATCTAGAGGTAGAGAGAGTCGTGATGCACTGAGGAAGGAATCTGATGAAGATGATGATGGGCTGGCTATGTGGAGGTGGAGTGGAGGATCCAGGTTGAGAATTCACGTGCTGATTTGTAACTGAATCAACGGCTGCAGCCAGAGGAATCTTGAGCAGCCACTGACTCCACCCAGTTGCTCCCTCCATTTGGACCCAGTATTTCAAGAGCCCTATGTGAGCTGTGATTGGGAAGAAGTTGATGTGATGGATACATGGCTTTGCCCTCAGTTTAGAAAACGATGGACAAAGTAGATTTTACAGAAAGTGAGGGGGGGGGAAGAGGGAACTTAAAGAGAAGAAACAAGTGTTTTTTTTTTCATTCTTTACATATAGTCTATTTTAATAAAGGCTTGTAAAGTTGCACCAGAGAATCTGAACTAGTTTTCACTGGTATTGCACCTACAGTGGGATTATATTGGTGTCTGCGTTTGTAGTCGGGACCCATACTTGAATAGGCATTATTCTTTCCAAATTTCTCCCAGGCAGAAAATATATTCAACCCTGCTCCAAAGCTTTGTTTTGAAATTAATTTTGTCCCCTGAAGTTTTGTATTGGGTGTTTTGAAGATGTTTAGCGAAGTAGCTTCGAAAAATGCTAGCCGTCATTTTGGAATCAAAGTACATTAGTTTCACCCCTGCGTCCAAGTAGAATACTAGAAATGTAAATGCGCAACAAACAACTTAATGACTACCATTATGAAATTCCCCACAAGATAGCAAATTAGGCAATTTCCATTCTTTGAAACCGTAAGAAGGATCATAAAAAATAGCTCTGGAAACCGTATCCGCGAGCAAGACCTAGTTTTGATTAATGGAGAGATCGTACTATGCCGCCAATGCAATCATCCCAGAATCATCCAATTCAAGATTCTAAGAATGTAAAATTATACAAGACGAAAAGAAGATTAACTTGTCTTATACCTGATGTATAAGGAATGCATCCGCAATCCAGAAGTATTTTAATGTGAATTATCGTATGTGTGTGGTATGCATTTATATTTTAAAATGTATACACTATAAGTGGTATAAAATTATTTTCTTTAGAAAATTGGAAAAGTTGGAAGAGGCATTGATGCAATTGAGGAACCAAAGGCAGCGTGATAGTTCCATGATTTAGAGGGCCAACTGGTATATACACTAATCTTTGCCACTTGCTTTCTGCCCAGCAAATATAATAGTTTTGCTTAGTTCATGGAAATTGATGGAAAGAGACTGTGGTAAGGAGGATATTCTTAATGCAAGACTTGATAAACAAAGCCGTAATAACAATCCATACTAATTATGAAAGAATTTTATACACTCACAAAATTGGGATACACGCAATGGTGATAGACAGACAATGAATTTAATTCAAACTTGAAACTAAATCTTTCGTGATGATCCATCTAGCACCGTATTAGTGTAAAATCTACTACACTCACCGCGGATGAAAAAAAACTTAATCCAATAAGAGTAATTTTTTTATAGACCGGCCAAGTAGGAAGGCATTATAGGAAATGATGGACAGATGCCACGTAATTTAATTTCTTAAATTTTAAATCCACCTTTTGTATAGGGTAGATCACAATTATACCTCATAAATAAAAAAAAATCTACTTACACTGATGTTTTAATGAAAACTTAACTCCTAAATCACTATTATTTTAATCATAGCTGAAGCATTGAGCATGTGTTGTGGTATCAAAATGACTATTATTAGATTTTATAAAATGGGTGATCTAGTGACACCTCAAGCATCTATATTAGCACTTTAACATATTAATGTTAACGCGGCATATTGTTAACTCATTGCAACTTCCACATTTGTGAATTTTGCTACACTTCTTAAATGAGCTTTATTTTTCTTTCAAAATTTAATACATAAATCACTGTATTTTAACGTGAGCACCAACAATTGACAAACCCCTGCTATTAATAATTACATTAGGTAGCAAGCAAGGATATGGGTAACTATCACATCACCAAAATTTTAGCTTCAAATAAGCAAATTGTTACCTATTAAGGAAGCCTGATTGAAAGGGCTCAGTAAGTTGTATGAGAAAAGGACCAGAGAAAATCACAAAAATATAGCTCTGTAATTTTGTAGTTCACACAATTTCAGATGCATGGATGCAAATCTAACATACATGAGAGATTCTTGTATAATTTATAGGATTAGTTGACAATTCTATCAAAAAAAAAAAAAAGGATTAGCCAATGAAACTGCATTTGGAAGTAGCAGAATATAAGCAAATGACGGGCTAGCCCAAAGAGAGAATCCAAATCATCTCCAATGGACTCACACTAAACATAGGAGAGAAACCACCTCACGTACCTGTGTCTACTAAAATATAGCTACTCAACTTGGGGGTGGCTATTTTGACAGAATCAAACCATAACTTATTTTGTGCTCTTTACTCTCAAAAAGAAAGGTCGAAAATTTGATTTTGTTAGCCCCAAAGAGTATGTAAATGAAGATCTCTAATCTTTCCTCATTACTAAAACTAACAAACTCATTTGGCTTTCATTATCCATTATGCACTGATCTGTTGTAAATTGGTTCCTCTTCCATTTACATTTGCAAATTAGTTTTCAGAAATCCTTAAAGACGTGTACCTTTACTTCATAATTTTGCTGTAAGTATACACATCTAAAGTCCAATACTTTACTAACAGAAGGCCAATAATAACAATAGTAAACAATAAATGCTCTGTGTTGGGGTTTTGCATTCAACAGATCAGTCTTCTGATGCTGAAAGTATACATAGAACTTTTATCAAGCTTGCATTAAATCCGTGTATTTTTGGACTTACTCATTTCCTTTCTCTAACCTGCCCATGATCATTCTTCTGCCACACTCTCAAGTCTTGTATTTCATGCTGAGTGCCCCTAAATAAAATAATCAGCTCTCCAATCTTGTGCTTCAATGGCCTCTATCACTGAGAGCTTTCCCCACTGCACCCCTCCATTAACTCCTCAAACTCCTGGGCCAAACTCAAGCTACCTCACTCCACAACCAACCCCCTCCTCCTTTTCCTCTCCAAAATGCCTCCCAAAATCAAAGCCACCATCACAACTACATTACAGCATCAAGGACGTAGCTAGGCTCTTAGAATAAACGATCCCTCCTTGTCCCAAAGAGTGATTCTAAACATAGTATACTCAGGATTAGTATTCCACCCAATGTAGAAACTAGACTCTCTTCTCTGCTAAGGTTTCCAAATTTCTTCTTTTTTAGCTGAAGCAAGTATACGAGCATGCCCGGCATCTAGTAAATAATAAGTGAGATCTACAGGCGAAAAAAATTGTCAAAATTGAAGGTGTAGTTGATTCGTAAAATTAGACAAACGGGCGCACCCAGGCGAGATCCTACTCCCTTCTCGCTCTTTCTCCATCTTGACGGCACTCCGCCAATTTTGTCTCTCTCTCTATTCCAGCCTTTGATGAGTTTTTTTGTAGCGAAATTCTGATGTTTTGAACCAGGATGCTTGAACTCATTGATGATTTGGTGCAAGATGCTTACCCAAACGGAAAAGCAGCAGCCAAGCAGGCAGCGCTGCATCAAACGTAGGTTGCTAGTCTTTGTTGTAGCTTCTGAAAACAAATGCTGAGAGGCAAGACTTGCCATTGCCACGCCTGCACGGACATGCTGCAGACAAGCTTCATGCGGTGCAGTGACAAGACTCCCAGGTGGTTTCACACAGATGCTCCTAGTTTCCCAAAAGCTCAAAATCTTTTGTAATTCTTGAATTCACACTCTGCGGGATGCCGAAAGACCTAGAAAAGTAGTATTAATTAACAACCAAATATGGCAAAATATTTGTGAGTTTAATCACACCTTAGGAGGAAATGGAGTTTATTTAGTTTTTTTGAGTGATCTAATCTATTTGATAATATTGTACTAATAGGAACTGCATGAGGTAGTCATATAGCGGCTGGAGTTATTGAAGGTGTGAAGGGATCTAAAAGGTGCATATATAATGAGTAATAACTAACAAAACCCAACCTCTTAGCAATATATTTCAAGAGATAAGCTTCACATTTTAAACTTTAGTTTGCCAGTGCACCTCCCACATTTGTCCACCCATAGTCAGATGTTTCTCTCTATTTTATTCAAAGCTAAAGCTACTAATACAAAATTTAAGGAATCATTTTGCTATAACCTTTGTATCTTTCATTCCAATTTTAGCATTTGGTCTTGGGTACTAAAGAAAGTACTCTGCAGCTAAACTCTTTGTCGCTGATTCTTGCCTGGTGGACCTTCCTGCAACCTAATAATGGATAAAATAACACCCTGCTGTTCCTCATGAAAATGGTTGTCTGGAACAGTCTTCTTATTTGATTTCTTGTGTTCTTAGTCTCCTCTGGTCATGGGATGCTAGGAAACACATTTCCCAACTGTTTAAGCTAAATATGTACAATGTTTCGCCAACTTGATTTCCGGAGAGAGATACCCAGCAGCGGGCCAAAGCGTTCACTGTGCGGCACAAGGACACTTGATCAACCCACCAAGGTTTTGTAGGTTGCATTTCCATTTCATACAATTCACCGTCTCATTCCATCCCATGCATAAATCTGACTAATTCCATTTCCATTATCTTCACTGCGCTAGACGGTGAAAATATCTACATGGGAGGGCCCACCTCACCTTTAATTCCTTTAATTGGCTTGAAACATTTTAATCCTTCCTTAGAGAAGCATGAAAATATATCTCTGCACCTGGTGAGACATAGTCCTAGCATCACAAAGCTCAACTAAAACGCTGACAAACTGCTGAATTTGAAGACAGAGCGTTTACCAAACACACTTCACAGGAAATGCCGACAGCTGGAAGGTATATGTGTAAGTTGAAATCAACAGAGTTGCCATATTAGTTGACTGACAATTGAAATATTTGGGCCATTAGTAAACTATCTCATGCTTAACTGATAAAGTTTTGACTGACTACATAAAAATTTAATTACACATTATTAATTTATATGTTGTTGGAAACTTTGTCGTCTATGATTTCAGCCCCAACTGGTAAGAGATATTAGGAGGTAATTGTGGATATCTCTGAATCTGTTTCAAGCTCTTCCCCATCTCTTTTTTCCTTAGAAAGCCTTTTAAGCAGGTGCTGACCTGCAAGCCCTACCCAGTCGACAAGGGGATGCAAGTCCCTTTCTCAACTTTACAGATTTCTGCTGAAGTTATAGAGAGTTTTTTTTTTTTTGTGAGGTTTCATGGGGTCTTGTAGATTGACAACATATACCCTGCAAGAAGGTCAAGAATTATATAACCCCAGCAATGAAAGTAGATGAAAAAATCCAAATAAATCAAGTGATATGAGGAGTGAATATTGCAAAAGTATATCAATCAGTTTTGACAAGGAGCTGGCCATTGAAGTCTTCATTAACTCAGGTGTAGGCTTGGTGGGAACAAACCTGAAAGTGATACCAAATATAAAAGCAAAGAAAAAAAATAAAATAAAAGTGTATAGAGGTGATCCAAAATTACTGCTGAGATAAAAAGTAAAAGCAGAGAGTGAATATTGTGAAAAGGTATGTCAGATTGAAAATGATTTTCATGAGCTGATATCAAAGTCTCTTTATCAAAGCTCGGAAGTGTTCAAGGAACAACCCGCTAAAGTTAAATGGAATATAGGACGTTCCTTTCTCTGTTTTCATACATTATTAATAGGGATGACTACTCTGGTCTCCTAAATATATTCCTTAAATGACTCGAACTTGGGATAATTAATATGTTGCTCTAGTAACTGTCTAAACCCCATGATCAAATATTTATTCGACTCCTTGCTTATCCTTAAGTTGCTTGTGTTTTTAGCATGAGAATTTATGTGATGTTATGGGAATAAAATTTGAGGCACTAGCTGAGAAATTGAATAATAATAATAATAATAATAATAATAATAATAATAATAAATAGAGAATGAGAGCAATAGGCCATTTAAAATCTGCATTTTAATAGCTTTGGAAAATAACTCTAAATTTTAAATGTATGATGTATATACGGCGATTAGAAATGTACAACGAATACAAAAAAATTCTGAGTGTAAATTCAATCCAAACAAGGTATTGAGAGTGTGTTTGATATTAATGTATCATATAAAATGTTATTTTGTTTTGATCATAAATATATTTTTTCAATCACTTTTTATATTTTCTACTGTGATATTTGGCGAGCAATGAATCACATACCGAAAAAAAGTACCATACCTAGTTATTTTAAATACACGAACCCACGCAGTACGCTTCGTCCAAATAATATTTTGTTTTGCATTTAGTTTTGTGGTAAAAGGGTTTTGTCTGTATGTCCGAAGATTGATTTATGTCTAGACGAGAAATTCTGAAAATCACGTGATCCGCATCTGGTAGATCCCTTTCAGTCAATAAAAAATTTTGATGCCAATTTGAGCACAAGCGTAGAGTCCCTCAAACTCTTCCCCAAGGCACCAAGAACTTATGAGTCCCCAAGCTGGATTGGCAGCAATCAGTAAATGGACCGAAACAACAGATCGCACCTGAAAACTTGCCAAATAAGAGGGAAAATCTCGGATTATCTAACTAAAGAAAGGGCAAGGGCTAAGAAACCAATGCAAAGCAAATTAAAGAGAGAAAAAAAAAAGAAATTTGAAGTTTACAAAAATTAGAAGTAAATAAAATTCATTGGGATATTTTACAAAATTATTTCTTCCAAAAGCTCATCACTCAAAAAAAGTCAAAGAGACCCACTGGGTCATGCAGATCTAATAAACGATAATGGTGGAATACTCATGTCAATGGAACGTCGTCACATTACAGTCAAGATGTCTCTCTAGCAGGAGTGAATTATATGGTTTCCGTTGCCTCTATCTTCAGCTCTTGATAAATCCACACTGCAAAATTAACAAACGAGATTCTGCTTTCAATTATAATCAAATACTACGAACCCAATCAAGTTTAGAAATTGTTTAGAAAAATAAAAGATTCCCAGAAAGGAGAAAGAGCAAAAGTGAATAAATTCTACAGCATTTTGCACAACTGAACTTGGTAGCTCTGCACAATGAAGGTATTGCATCTTGGCTGTCTTTTATTGCATACGAGCTAGTTTCAGTATCTAGGGCTGACCAGTGTACATATTACTTGTTTTAATAAAAAAGTAAACTTTAAAATCTTGTGGGACATTTAGATCTAATCATGCTCTAACTTTAACCGAGATCAAGGGTTTTCTTTTTATCTCTGCAGTCAAGTAGAATCTGTAAGTAGCTCTGGAACCTTTATATACAAATTTAGTTATTACTGGGTCTCCTGAGCCGGAACTTTGCCTGATGGCTCCGCGGTTTTATGTGCACCATTTCACCTGCACTGAGAAATACATTCTTCATCCATACCTTGGTTTATCTCTTTCCAACTTTTATCTTTATTTTAATGCATAATCGCATTATACGCATGCTAAGTCAGCTTAAGTAAAGTTTTTTTTAATAAAATACGCATTTCCAAATAACATCGTGATTCAAGACACATACATCGTTCAAATTTGATTGATCCGCTGACGAATCAAATCTCGAATCCACTCATGCCAAACCACCACCACCAGAATAAATGCCTTTCGCCTGCCCTTAGAAAAGGGTGATTTGATTTTAAATTTGACAACCATTATAAAACCAAAAGTATTACCCAATGTATACTTATCATCTAAACAAAATTATCTTATTATTGATTATCAAAATCTGATCTGTACTCATAGTTGTCCAAATTTTAGATAATCAAACCTGAAGTCCAAAACCCTACCAGCAATGACGTGCAGACTTCGTTCCCCTGGCTCTCTCATTTCCAAATGAAACCTACCACCCATTTGTGTGTGTCCCTCCGCTCCTTCCCAATCGCACAGAGCACAAACATCTCAGACCAAATCTTGTGTCCAGTCGTCCCCAATCTCCTGACCTTAGTAGTAGGAAGAACTGAGGGCTGATAAACCACTGCTTGAAAATGTCAAGCCTCACCCATCGGTGCCGAGGAATCTCGCTGGCCCCAGGGCCTGGAAGCACAGAAACAAGGTCTGGGATGTATGGGATTGTCGGCACAATGGCCTGCCCAAATTGGCGCTCCTGATAAGGTGATTTGAGTCATCCATGGCGCGCTGTTGACTTGGAGTCACCCTTGACACCTGGACTGTCTAAGTGGACCCTACACCCAAACGAAACCTCAATGGGTGTGAAATTGAGTGTTTTCTCGACCAAGATCGATTTGGTGGCTCTTTAATTTGAATTTTTTTTCCCGTGAAAGATGTGGTGAGTTGCATATTTGAATTACTGTAGAATTAATTAGTTCTAAGTTTGAATTTTGACTTGTATCTTTGCCCAGATTGATTTTACCATGTTTTGACAAGATGAATTGTTTGATCCACCTAGTAATCTGGAAAAGTGCTTTCGTGTGCTGTACGTCGTAGTTTGGTGGTTTGTATTTTGGCTGTTGGTAGCTTTTACCGCAGCATTTGAATGTTTGGCTTTTTTCTTTTGTAAATTTTAAAATGATGTCTAGTTTATGTGTGTTCAGTTGTCGAAAGAACCTGGGTAGGCAATAGGCAACGGTCTAATTTGACTGGAGTTCATTGAACTCTTTTACTTATTTTATAGGTTCATGAATGATGATGGACTGTAAAGAAATGCCTAGCTGAAAACTCAAAGTGGCCTTTAAGTGCTAAGCCGCATTGCCCTCCCTGAAATGAGGTATTGGAACGACTGCCCTAGATATACGGCGTTCTGAGGCGCATTTGAGCATCCAGCCAGAATGGTAATTTGAAAGGAGGGATACAGGAGAAAAGCAGCAGATAGAAAGCAAACCAAGTCAGTAATAACGCTGAGTATGCTCAGGAAATCGTAAGACCCAGAGTACAGCTTGTTTGCGAGGCATCTGAAGCTTTGATGTTGATTTATATCGACCTTTTATGCCTACTGCATTGATACCCATGTTCCTCGCACAGTCAATGGTTAGTTTGTTCCTTTCTGTGCCAATTTTAACGTTGGTTTCACCCAAGTAATTGTGGGTTTAAACTAACAGCAATTAATACCTCTTTGATTAGCTAACCTGACTAAGCAAAATTGTCTCTCAAATAGTTTAACCATTTGAAATTGAGAATAATTTTAATTGAATAACCTGATTACCAAAGCTTCTTTCCCTCAAAAGCAATTCAGTAACTGATATAAAGAAACTACTATATTTGAAAACTGTCATATTTAAACTGCCTTATAAGGTTTAAATATTAGTACAATCTTAAGTGATTTGTATAAAGTAGCATTAAAATAGAATTCTTTCAAAATGTTCACTTTAGATAGTGGTGGATCTTAAAAAACTGCCATATTTTAAAGGTTGCTCATCTGTTGGTTTTAGCCTGTTTTGTCCTTCCAAATGAAACCCTGCCCAAGGATTTGACCTAAATTTGGGAGGGAAGATTGGTATGAGAGCCTTTTGAGATTTTTAAATACATTTCCCTGCCTGCTCTAATGGTGGTAAGTTACAGCTAGAATTTGGGTTGAGGGTTCATCCTGATACGCCCACATGTCCTAAGGATTACCTATAAAGTGAACTTGTTATCTTAATCCCTTTGGAATTTTTTTTTTGAGCATGAGAGATGAAGAAACTGGTTGAAGAGGTAAAAGTTGGGACACATTGGTCTACTCAGGAGGCCCCGGCCTACAGTCAGAAGGGTCTGCAGTTCATCCCATAGCCTTCAGGCTGTTCAATTGAAATGGCTGTGGACAAGAGATTTGAGGCAGAGACTCCGGGCAACATGGCAGGTAGAAAATATCTGAAGTGTCCAAATCTGGTTTGGAGGATACTCAAAATGACGCTTTTACTTTCTGCCTAATATTAGAGAGCTTCTGGTACTGTCCCAGCAGCCCTCGGACGGGATTTTTCCTCTCTGGAGGAACTGCCAAACTGCTTTGAAAAGTTGGCAGAGGGTGACGCTGCAGGCTTTATGCAGCACCGGAACACCCATTCCGCATCCCGCTGTGGAGCACCATTGCAGACTTACTGTCCTCCTCTTCTAGACCAAACAGAGTCAAGCTAGCAAGCAGGATGGTCATAAAAGAGAACCATAGAGCAAAAGACTTTCTCTAACCTAGATTATTTATCCGCAGACAGTAAACATCCAGATCCAGATTGCACGCCTGTCATGCCTCTGCCCATGAGATGCTCTCCAGTGAGGTTTTGACTCCAAACAAAACAAACTGGTTTAAAGAGGAGAGGCAGTCCATACCTCAGTTTCTAATTCTAGCCTTTCACAGATGCCACATCCCCATCCTTGTGTTGCGTTGATAATTAACTGAATGTGGGCTGCCTATTTCTTTTTCTGCCAGAATCCCGCTGAGTGCACATTAGCAAACCATCTTTCAGTGTTTGATACAGCAAATTTTACAGATTAATGATTTGGGGTTTTGCAAACTCTTTAGAATTAGCCCCATCCTGATGAAGTACAATTTTGGCTGCAGAATTTCCAAGGCTGGAAACCTGAAACCTGGAGGAAAAAAAACAAGAAAATAGCTTGCATGGGTTAATGAAATGTATAGCAAAGAAAGGGGATGCACCATGCACAGCCGTAGTTCTTGGCTTGGGTTCATCATTCCAGGTGAGAGGACGTGGTCTCATTCCTGGTGCTCACCTCAAGAAGGAGAACTCTCCATCCACAGAACGCCGTGAGGGAGCCTGGCTCTGCTAACACGAGAGGGAGATGTGGCTGGAACTTGAGTCCTGTGGCTCTGCTGATGTGGGCTGGTGGGGTGACAGAGGTTAAGGTTCCATGGCAACCACCTGGATAAATTCCCAGAGGACCTCCTTGGTCTCCTGGAAAGCAAGATAAGGAATCAGTTCAAGGGAGTTGATACATCTCTGAAAGTGACCAAAAGAATCCAAATGGCACATGAATAATGTCTTCGTGAGGAGGCATCCCTATGTGTATTTCAGTTACTCTAATTTATCAGTAGGCTATGGACAAATAACTTATTCCCTGTAAAGAAGGCAAATCCATTTGCTAATATATAGAGTAGGCGGTAAATTGGTTTGGAGATAAGTCATAATCCAACCAGGTTATTTTATGTTTTACCTTGCAGGATGTCCCTTCAGTAGCTTAATTATCTGAGAGAAGGCTAAGAAATTGTTGCCCGGTAAACGATTCAATATATACTAAATGGTATCCTTAAAGACAGGGCAGTGACTAATTTTCAATATAATTATATTGTCTTTAATATTGGAATATAAGTATATAATGGACTTCGTCGACAAACAGATTTGTTCATTCTGTTGATCCTGCAGGCAGATGATGTACTGGATTAAAATTGCTTTTTAAGTAATCCAAGTAGTGGGAGCATTGCGGATTACCCATTACAATCTGCTTCTAATGCCACTCAAATTTTGCTCCAAAGGTTCCACGGCAAAGGCTCTTTAAGGGCTTTGTCAAATGCCTGTACATGATGTAACTTTACCATGCAGGATTACCCAGGATTAAACCCCACCTCTGCCAGGGGCACATATGGATTAGAAGGGTTGACTACTCTTACTTTAAGCAAAAAATACCACTAGCCCAATCTAACCCATGCTTAGCTGAAATGACCCAGATAGATATTTTTTTGCATTCAATTTACCCATTTGAATTCTACAAAATGCCTGGCAAAGGATAAAAAGAAAAAACCTTTTGATTTGGAAAATTGAGGCCAAAAGGAATAAATCTTGTCTCCCAATTAGTGTGCAGCATTATCATTTAGAATTAGAAATTTAGTGTAGCCTGCGCTACAACTACACTCAACATGACGCTATATATATAGTGTTTCCACTGCACAATCAGACCTCATTTTAAGTTCTCTTCTCTTTGTTTGTCTCCTGCCAGAGCAGGATTTTACCTTTCCCTTCCTTTGCTTCACTCCAAACCTTATCCTGGAAAGTCATCATGACTGCATCTCAAATTGCTCCTTTTACTTCACTGATTGAAAGATACGATTCCAGTCACAAGGATGACAAATATACCAATAAGCAATAGATTAACTTAATATCCCAAATGCACAAAAATTTAAGCCAAAAAAAAAAAAAGAAAAAAAAAAAAAGAGTAGCACTAGCCACACAAGATGCACTACCTGGAGAATCACTGACATACGCGGAAAACATACATATATTCTGATAGTTAAATATAATACAAAAAACCAGAATTGTGGAAATACTAAATCGTTAATTTGTTGCTATTCCATAATTATATTTATATCCTCCTTCTAAGGTGGTTTTATTAAGGTACAAAAAATCCATAATTGTAGTGGGAAGCATACTGAACTGACAAAGAATCTGAGGGAACAGACTCAACCATCTTGTGTCATCCTTCAGTACAGTCTGGCAGCCGGCGAGCGTTTGCAGCTGAGCGCAAAATGACCATATTTACGGGTAGCTACAATAGCCAAGCAGCAGTGGCAAGGTAGCCGGAAATTTGAGATATTTAAAATGGACGGCGTAAGGAATGGAAAGTAATGCATATACGGTGCCCCAGGGCTCAAGATATAATCTCAAATAAGCTCACACATTCATTTAAAAAATAATCCACACAGATAGTGTTCTCTGCCACATTGTAAACTAGGTGTCCTTAATATGGTAAGGAGTTATGCCAACCAAAATGATTTATGTTAAAAAATCTACGATTATAGAATAAGTATAAGTAAAGATGCAAATTACAAAGCATGTATACTTCAAAGAGAACCCAAAGTTTCAAATAACAAAATACTATACCTTAGAGTAAGGTTAGATAGAGCTGGAGCCATCCCTAGTAACAGCCACTGGCAACCTGGGAAGTTCAAGTGAGGGAGACCTGATCCCCCCCAACACCTGCCAAAAGTGGGATAGTCCCGTATCCTAAAACCCTCCCAAGAGATCCTACCCTGGATAGAAATGCGAACAGTGCACAGAAGAGTAGCCTCCCCTGACCCTGAACCTGTGGGTGTGCCAAAAAGGCTTCATTATCAGGCAAAGCCAGACACCAATTTATTATGTATTCAAGCTTCAAATGAGTTTGCCATCATCACTGGGGCTTCATACATCAAACACTGTTTGAAATCCCAGGCCTGATGCCCGGTAAATAGTGGTGTGTGCCCCAGTCCCATTCTAATGCTGTAGAGCAACAAAACCTGCAATAAATAGGTGTAAAATGAAAGAATAAAAAATACATTAATTAGCAACTTGTTCCCATGGTTTTTTTTTTTTCTTTTGAGGAGTTATATCTTATTATTCTTTCCAGCAAGAGTATCTCTTGTTACACCCTTTGAAAGGCAGCATATGTATGTATGACAAAAGTAATTCCTATTGGATCAAGTCTCAAAAGAAAAAATTAACTTTTTTTTTATGTAAGTGAAAATTGCAACCATAATTACTGATTTATCACAACTGCTAAATTGAGCGAACAGTACTGGCATCAAGAACGTGTAACTAATTAATACCACAGCAAAGCTCATAAAATTAAGCAGCAAATCTAAAACTTACTGATTCACAACAGACAAATCCATTTAAAAAACAATTAAAATTTGACTTGAGAATTCTTTTAATACTAAACTTGAAAAGGGGTCAAAATAAAAAAGCCCAAAGCTGTAAAGCAGAAAGGACTTACAGCAGTCCTGAATTTGATAATCTATCCCATCTGGTACAAAAAACAAGCAGGAAGGTGCGAGGTGGAAATTACGCGCAGAGGTGCTGGTGATGTGGGATTTTAGCTGACAGGACCGTTCTGAAGAGGGCGGTGGCAGTTTCACAAAGCGCTGGTCTGGAGCACCTGCCCCTGGCTGCCATAGCCTTGCCTTCGAACGCCAGCCAGACACGATCTGGTCAACCTTCGTTAAGCAATCGAAATTCAGCTAGCTGTGTTGAAGAAACATAAAACCAAACGCCTACCCGCATGGACGAAGCTGACTGAAAGGAGATTATAAGATGGGAGCTTATAACCTCGGTGAAGTTGTGATGCGGATCTGGCCATCGCTGTATGAAAACGTGTGGCAGATTTGCACTTTGAGGCTGAACGTATGGCAACAGGTTGGTTTATTAAGCGGTTCTGGCTGGTTTTGCAAGTAGTTTGCAGACCTATTTTAAATAGAAGAAAGTCCCAGCTGAGAAGAAGGAAATAAGTGAGGATATAAAGGAAATGGTACAAGTTTTATACACGCTTGGTTATTAAAAAATATTGGTGAGAGAGCATTAGTGTAAATAAAACCTAATCATCAAACTGAAACATATTAGGTTTTCAAACTTATTTGATTATTTTAAAGAGTTTGAAATTTGTTCAAAACTTGATTTGTTAACCTATTGAACCTAACGAAACCAGCTTTTTTATCAACCTAACCTTGCACAAGTTTTTATCAACTTAATATATTATCAAAAGTTATAAATGATAAAACTATCAGATGATTTAACTAAATAACCAGTTTAATCAATATTTACTGCCATAAACTTGATTCAATATCATATGGTGTGGTTCAATCTTTCAATTCCGGGGTATAAAGGAAATTAATAACACTTAAGTAGTATATTATATAGGATTTCTCACCCCAATTTGTTGCTCTTTTTTCTCTTAATTTTGTTTCCTCATGTCTAGAAATTTACACATGGAATTAAAATATGATTATTAAACTCCACTATGCCACGATATTTGCTCTTTTAGAAGACGGAGCAATATACGTAAGTAAAAAAAAGAACTGAGTTATGAAAGAAATTATAGGCAATTTCTTTTAATATAAATTTAATTTGTTTTAAGTGTCTACAAACATATATCAGGTTGACAAATGTAAAGACTGTAAATTGTCTTATTGTATTTCTAAAATTTGAAATCATGTTTGATTTGACGATATCTAAATAAACAAGTTTGAAACGGAGCCCAATCCAGAGTCTAAAAGTAGGCATCAGACCGCTTAGTTTGATTTGATTTTACGTTCTAGAGTATAGGTGCTTAATAACAAAATAATCAAAGTATAGAAAATTCTTTGTAGAGTAAATTTACCATTTTCTTTTCAAAATTCACGGTAAATTTTATGGGACAATGTGTGGTAGAAAGTGTAAGAAAATGAAAGAATGTTTTTCAATATTTCCCAACCATAAAGCAAGAAAAACGAATTAACTTTCTCTCACTTTTCTCCAAACCAACACTATCTAAGAGAGTCCGCTTTGAGTTTGCAAATTTGAGGAGTTCTTACGTGGAAAAAATCTTTATATATAAAGCATAAGGCCTTATTTCAATATTAATCAAATAAGTAAGACGTCTAGCCACCTAGTATACGTGACCCGGCATGCTTATAGAAAGAAGTAAAAAAGATAGTGAATTTAAATCTAAGAAATTGTTCAACAATTAACTATTGCAATTTGTTTTAGAATCCAGGTTGGAAAGTGTATATTGGCCATATATACATCATTGATAAACCTATTCTTCCCGCTGGAAGATGGATACCCAAATAATAGTAGAAAGTACATTGAAATGAATAATACATTGATAGAAATGAATGTAAATAATTTAAGGTTCCCAATTTGAAAAAGAAAATGTTTACAACTATGCATTCAATTGATAATCTTGCAAATGGGTTGCTAACATTATAGGAATGCTGTCCTGAGTCTTGAGAGGTAATACGAGAGATAGGAACCATACCCTAGAAGTTTCTATATTTAACTACTGCTGCATACCTCCATCAGACGAACAAGAGATATAGTAAGTGTACGTCCTATAGTATGCCTCATGTCAGGAACCAAAACAATAGAAAATTGTTAAGATGAAAACCCCTGTTCAAAAAAATAATCTGGCTTGATTTTATTATTAGAAGAAAGTAGCCCGGACATAGGTGGACTATGGAATTCAAGAATATATATACTTTGGTTCTTCTACAATAAATGGATCCATATAATATTAAAGTAGTTTTCAAGAGTGAGGCAAGAGTTGCTCTGAGTCACAAGAGAAGGAATTCTTTAGTCCCAGTCAACAAACGAACGACTTTGACGAACAATAACGGAAAAAGAATAATGAGGCAAAAGGAAATGGAATCGAAGACGATGCTAGAAAATTAAGGAATACTGAACGTAATTTAATTTACACCACCCATTCGAGCCCGCCGAATGCAATCAACGGGAAACGGGTGTTGGAAATGTGGTATATGGATTACTAGAGGGATGAATATGGTAAATATGGATAGTAGTTTTTTAGTAAATACGCATAAACTAATCAGATATTTACCACCTGTAACTAAATAAATTTCTAAAAAAAAGACGAATTTCCGACTCGAGGGTCTCCCGTAAAAAACCTCCCCACCGCAATACATATACAAGGATAGATATAAACCATTACTTATTTAATTTGCGAGAACTTCCTCCAATAACATCTTTGATTCTGAACTTTTCAGTCAGCCTTCCTTTGGGAAACTCCATTAACCCAACCAAACTTAATAACTTTATCTTTGTTAAAATCCATCTCTTGTTTGAGGGAAGAAAACTTTTGATCTGGCACTAACCCATAGTACAGGCCTCCCTGTAACCATTGCGGCATTTTAGAATCTGATGCATGTAAAATAAAAAATAAAAATACAAAAGGATAACCATGAAAATAAGAAGAAGCTCTCCAAAAAGGACAAAACAAACAAATGCCCACTTAGTGGTGCTTAAGTGATATATCTGATAAATCTAATGCAAGGAAAACCGCAATAAATAGTCGCGTCTTTAGTACTGTTATGCACCTGAAGTTATGAAGGAAACATTCCACGTGTCAGGGTGTGCAGTTCATAAAAATAAATCTCTCAGAAAAGCATTTTGAGTTCAATTTTAGAGTATGTCCTGTGTGATCGCTAGAAGTGATTTCAGAAGGCCCTATATTTTTTCAATTTTATATAAGACTACAGGGGAGATAATAATATGGCTATTTCCAACATCCTTAGTTATATAGCTTCTATCTGGTACTATGAACCATAAGGGTTATAATATGTAATTAATCCAACAATTTAAGTAGTAGAAAATTGGGTTCAGTTTTGTAGTTAATGATTTTAACCAATACGCTGTCAGAATCTGTATTCATATGAGAGAGAAACGCTAAGTCCGTAAATTTGCATCCGAAGATAAAACCATGAGCACAGGTCAGATTAAATATAACAACAAAACTAGATCATTTTAATTTCACTTTATGGATACCTACAAAACAAGTAGTAAAACCATATACTGCTGTGAACTTGTTTGAAATGACAGATCCAATACATTTGTTGAAAATAGTAGTTCCTAGTTGCCGGAAAGTCACCAGCCAGATGTTTCCTTATTCACATTATTATGCTAGATAGTTCTTAAGCTAAAACAAATAAGCCCAACTATTTCTGGGTTTGCCTCTTGAGAGGAGGGAAAAGGGAAATTAAAAGCCTTAAGATGGAAAGTGGACAAGGTTGAAACACAGGGATTTGATTTGTCACCAACAGCCTACACAGCTGGTGGATTTGTGTTAGAGCGCAAACGTCCCACCGACTTGTATAAACTCCAAAAATGCATATGTTTGCACTGATTTGCACCCACAAACCCCAAAAACACGCACAGTGACCTGGCATTAAAGCGGCACACAGAAACAAGAGTTAAATACAACCTCTGCCCATCTATTATTATGGTACCAGGAAGATACTTTCTGAAAATTGTGCGAATGCTGATTTGGGGAAGGATAAGCAGAAAAGACCTAGGTAAAACGCTTCTTGGGTCAAACCTAAAACTCTGCCTATTTTCCAAATGCCAAGAGAGAAATCCTTATCCTGCTTGGCTATTTGACTAAGACTTCAATCCGGCAATTTAAATTCCAAATTTGTTCCTACTAAAAAAAATCAACCTGATCCTGCCCCACCGCTTATAAGTGCTGGAGCACAAAAAATTACTTTGTCATTCTTTCCAATTCTTGACTGTGATCGCTGAGCCTTGCCTGTTCGTTCTAGTGTGGCTGTTATTGTTTCACAACGGCCACATAGCTAGAGACAAGGCCTGTCCACCAAACTAATTGGATAATTGGTTTTATTGTATTTGATTTCATCTTTCTCACGGTCTGTTTGTTTGGATAGGAAAAAAACTGCAAGCAGAAAAGGAAGTGAAGTTAGGGTGGAAGGAAAAAGAAAATTAACTTCGTATTGTATACTATTTAGGTACAATATGGATATAAAAAAATGTAAATTTATGTTTGTTTAATATTAGAAAGTCATAGAAAAATTAGCTATTGTGTCTGTTAATGCACATTCTGAATAAACCTCTTACCTTTTGCATTAATATATATAAAAAACATACATACATATTTTGTATATTGAAGATTTGTTTAGCTCAAAATATATAAACATAAAAAAAGAAGTATAAGATGTAAAGAAAAAATACTAACATTGTATAAATTCAACAAATTACTAATTCATTAATACAAAATCAGAATAAAATGTCTAATCCATAAGCCTGTTTTTTTTGAATTGTAAATTTAAAATGTTCTGACACTTATGTAGAAAGTTGAAAATGAAAGAAATAGTTGAAAATAAAAGAAATCTAAGTAGGTTGAAACCTTTCATTACCTAATTTCCATTGATCCCTTGAGGAAAAATTAAATGAAAACAAGTGGTTATAGGAAAATTTTATATGGTGAATCCTAAAGATTTCAAGGACAAACAAACATTCAAAATCCTAGAAAAGAGTTATTTTCCTTCTTTCCTAAAACAAACATTCATCTCTCTCTGTTTCCTAGTTTCTTTGTGCATTTGATTCCATCTTTTCTTGAAGAAGTGTTCTAGCCAACTCACCCATCAGACAATCCCTCCAAACCAGTCTACAAAGCTGTAAGCAACCAATTCAACCCCCCCCTGAATGGAAACCAAGTATGAGTGACAAAGCAAAAAATACCCTGTATTTTAAAGAAAGTTTAGTAACTACTCTTCGATCATTGATGATATATAAATTCTTACCATCTTGAACTATGAGGAACACCCATTGAGAACACTCTTTCATGACATGGGGCTGTCAGTGCCAAGTTAGCTGATCTATAAATGAAATTGAAATGATGTGCTTGGCCCCACAAGGCTCTAAATATCTCCCTTCCTCATAAGTAATTGAAATTGCTCAAATATGTATGGGATTATAAAGTACCCATGTAAATCTCTAATTGCGTCCAGTATTTCTTGGAAACTACATTGTGGGACTTCAGTATTGTGTAATAACAAAATATATATAAATTGTATCAAAATCATGCAAAACCAACCTTGATTTCAAATCGATACAATCAACTATGCAAATGATAGATTTATGGATTTTCTGCAATGAGTGTCCAGGGCACCTGGGCTACAATAGAAGTTACCAACCCACTACCTGTATACATACATCTACATATTGTTCTCTTGGGCATTTAAATAGGGTTTTGGATTTATTTCACTTTACCAAAGAAGTGAAGAAAGCCTGAAACTTAAGTGTTAACTAGTGCCCAGAGCCAAACTCTTGATTCATATTCTATATCACCCGTAAAGAAATTAAATTCCAGCCATCAGAATTGCCAAGAAATTATGCTGCATTTAGATATAGTAATCAACTATGCTATACTTGGTATCTCTAAACAAGCACTGTACTAGATAATCTCTAAAAAGAAATGAAGTAAATCTCACCCAAGTGGATTTCTAACAGATGTTTTCTGCCGTCTAGCCTTGTCATTTGTTGAAGTTGTTCTTGCTTGTCTAGTTGTTTGTTTGTTTATTTGATTGATTGTTTGTTTGTCTCCCATTTTTTTATACTATTTCTTTTGTCAACAACTGGAGCTAATTTATCCCACAAGAAATGAATTTACTATATATAGATTATCCTAGCATTTTGAGCTGCTGAACATCTGAGAAAAGATCCAAAATCTTGGATGCCTAAAATGGAAGTAGATATCATTTCCTCAAGAAATAATCAACAAAACCATCACTCCCAACACCTGAGTCATTTAAAAATCTTCAGAGATCCTTCACATCAAATTCAATGGTAGATGACACCAGTGTGAGGCTTATTTCTTCTATCCAAGAAAAGACTCAAAGTTGAAGCTCAGTGAAACTGCCAAATCAACTGAAAACTTCTTTCCTGCTAATCTCTAACCTTCCGCTATTATCCCCTGCAGGCATCTGGCCAAGGATGATCCACAAATTGAAATGCAAATGATGGGAGCTCCATTTGTCACAAGCAGCCCAATGTCTACTGCCAAATAATGAATGACACAATGAACCAAAGCCTCTAAAGCAATCTCCACAAACTTGGGACCTTCTCCAAGATTTGGCGCGGAGATGGACCTTCAGCAGGTCTCTGTCCAGTCTGGCATTTCGCAGTGGTATGTGGTAATTTTCTAATGCAAGCTCTACTCTCATAACTGCTGATATCAACAATAGTGTTTTCCTGAGTCATTGCAATTGCCAGATCTCTGTGGATCAAGGAACCTGCATTTACTTTTCCGAGTAACCAACCGTTCTTTTCCCTCCTAAACATTCTGTCCCATTTATTTTTTTTCATAGTGATTATCAAGGGCTTTATCCCTATAAAGAAGGGAAGAAGTACACGAAAAAAGATCTGTGTTTTACTTCAGCAGCAATAGATCTGATCCGAAAACTGAAAGGTCTCTGCTGACTGCATGCTGATCCCTACAAACTGAGCTGTAGAAGGCCGTGTCATCTTCTTTCATCTGGAAGCATGCCATGGTTGCCAAAAAAGTGGTAATAGATTCAAGAGCCATCTCTTTGCTGTCTATGCCATGATATGGTGAAGAACGGTGCCACCTCTACAGGAACATTCTGCTGGGAAATATCATCTCCTTTGATTACAAGGTGAGGATGGACTAGATGAACGTGGAGCAAAACTTGGTAGATCAGGAACTTGAGAGGAAGCAGGAAGAAAATAAGAAACAATTCCAGCAAAAATCCAGAGTTCTAAAGTAATGATGTTATGATGAAGTTCTTGGTGACTGGGAGAAATGGTGGTGGAAAGGTCTGAATACTCTACCAGTTCACCTGTTGGTAAAAAACGATTAAAATGAAGTGGATTTGGTTGGGAAAACCAGTTTGGACCCATAGTCTGTTAGGAAACTGAGGTGGAACTAAGCGTATAAAAAAATTTTGTGTCTTCCTCGACATGGGCTGGGATGGCAGCATTGAAGTAATGGTTAATCTTGGAGCAACAGGAGATGGCTATTCTGGAAATGATCAGGGTCTCCTTGTTTTCGCTTCCTCTGGAACCTGGATCCCCTGATTATAATCTGAAGTGGGAGTAGAAGTTAAGCAACTTTACTTGGCATTTTATATGTTTTGCATTCTCTTGTAAGCTGCAAATGCATCAGCCAAGCAGAATAGATAGTCCAAATATTCCATTTTACTGCAAGAAAATCTCAATCTTGATTTGGTTTGAATGTCCTGGTTCTTTGTTTTTTGCAAAAGGAAACTGGAATCGAAAATACTATGAAGGAGGTACAAAAAGAGACATTGACCCACAAGTTTTGGGACTTGATCTGCTTCCTACTGAGCATGTAAGAATACTTAAGTACTATACATGTGTAATATGAATTTCAAACAGGTGTGTGCTACTTGTACCCTGCATTTTCTCTCCTGACTATATTTTGTTTCCTCATCCTTCCAAATTTTCTACTATGTCTCTACAACCTTGTTAAAGTACCTGTCAGGGTCACTGTTGGGAAACCACTCATTTTGTCTGGGTGAATGTCTCTAAATCTTTGTTAGCTGTTTCAAATCTATGATCATGATAGGGACAAATTTTGTTAATTATTTGCATGGTTCTAGTGAGGATGTTGGCCATGAGAGCAACTACTAAATCTAGTATCAAACTGCCTGTCTCCTGTTCTCTTTGAAACTGAATTCAAAATTAATTCTTTATAAGAATGATGATGATACATGAACATCGGTTACGATTTTAGTTCCTTCCATGCCATGGCTCCTGACCTCCACCCCATGCCCTCCAACTACCTTTTAAATCAAGTGAACTGACCCACGGTTGCACAAAAAACCACCTTTACAAAGAGAGGCTGACAACCGTACGAAATAAGAAGAAACTAAAGAAAACGAATCCAAAGTGCCAAAACAAGACTTTATTATATTATTAACTAAAAAAGAAAAGAAGAAAAGATGCAAATTTCTAAAAAATAATTCACATTTATTAAATTTTTCAAGAAAACAAAAGTCACACTTTTTTAGAGTATCGAAATTGGAAATAGAAAAGAGGGAAAATTTTCGCACCCTTCTACTGAGTTGCTCAAAAGTTACCTTTAACTAAATGCTTCCAAACTGTAGATCAAACTATCTGAGCCTTGCCCATTCCAGTTCAACTGGCTCATCTGGCTAGGTCCATGGTCAGAGGGATGATATGTGATGCGGGAATCTGTAGGTGAAATGAAACATCCCGGATTTTAAGTTTCTTTCAGAGGAATACACTAAGAGACCCCTGAGCCAGCTCAAACAATTAGCTAAAATGACAAAATGTTAGGAAGAAGGTATTGAGCTTGGTATCGCAACTAGATGTTGATGGATCCTCGTGACAATCATCTCGAATTTCGTTCAAAGTTTTTTTTCCCTTTAGTCTCCTTCTTCTTACATGATCATTGTTAAGCACAAGAATAAAACCAAACCACAATAAGCAAGTAAAATTAAGATGAAAGCAAAATAAATCATTATGTTCAAAATCATCAACATTTGATGATTTTAAGGATGGTAAATTGAATCTGCTTTGAATCCTGAATAATATATATTACTGAACCTTGACCCGAAAGTTAAAGGCTAGGACCTTGGAACTCTAACTCCTGCCTATTTGTACTACTTGAGTCGAAATCTTGAGCAAAAAGGAGGGTCCTTGCAAATTGTTTTCTCATTGAAAACTAAATAATAATAATATTTATTTTATGTTTATTCACCAAAGTCTTGAGTGAATTTATGCTTCTTGAATTTGCTATTTCTACCAATTCTATATGATTTTTCAGAACGGTTTATTCGCGGTCTTTGGCTCCCGCATTTCGCTTCAATTTCGTCCGCAAATACGAATAGGCAGAACGCAGATGCGGAAACCCAACATGCTGTGTAGAGCATACGCAGATACTTTCTTAAGATCGACAAAGTCTGTAACAAGAAAACCAGTAAAAAAAAGTTAGAGTGGGTCGCCACCGACGCTGCATGCATATGAGACGCTTGACCACTCTTTCCCAAATTGCAGAACCACACTTTGTCTCTAAACCTTGCTCTCGGCCTCCCTTGGTCTCATTTGGCTAGCCTGCAATTTGAGTTTAAAGAGAGGGTCAATGAATTTTGAGAGAGAGAGAGAGAGAGAGAGAGAGAAAATAAAGCCCCATCCACTTACCTCCTTACCACAAGTCAGCAAGACCCAGTCACCAAAGACTTGGTTTTGTATCCCTTCTTCCTTGGCTGCTGCTTTAGAGAGAGAGTGTGTGTGGTCCTAACCCAAGTGCTATAGAGGAAAAATAGAGGGGAGCCTGCTTGGTTTCTTCATAACTTTTCTCTTCCCTCAAGCAAAATTCCTTGAAGTCAGACTCCCCATTGAAGGTTTACCTCTGTCCTCCCATCTCAGCTTGCTGCAGGGAGTGCGTGAGGGAGAGAGGGGAGTGATCTGGAGCTGGGAGTAAGAGAGAAAAAAAAAGAAGAGAAAGGAAGCTTCTGTGTGAGTTGGTTGGATTCTGATCTGAAGACTCCCTTGGCAGGAAATCGCCTGCCAAGTGATCCCACAATTGTGGGATTTTGGAGCTGGGATAAGCCCAGAAGTTGTCTCAGCAGCTCATGATCCCTCCTTGATCTCTACCTGGATCCATGGCTGCACGCTGAGGTGGCACTTGAACTTTGAGATTTAACTCTAGTGAAAGTGACATAATCTTGTAGATCTATGGTCTACTTGTTGGAGAACAGTTTGCATGGAACAAATGGAGTTGGGTCTTGAATCTAAACCTGAATGATTTGGAGGCCTGCAGAAATGGACCTGGGAGGACTGACTAATCGACTGACATTCAAGAAATTGGTTCATCTCATAGGAAAATGCATCCGCTGTCAAAATCAATAGAGATGGGTCAACCCATGCTGGGTTTTAAGTTAAGTCCCTTTTAATTGCACAATATCATTTGGGTGATATTCCCACCACTATGGCCCAAGTCAATGTATTAACTACTCTGGATTCTTACCCATATTTGGATTCTCACTTCTATTTAGGCCGCTAGAATTCATTTGGAGTTTAAAAAGTGCAAGCCTATGAAAATTTAGAAGACTATCAAGGATATGCGTATGCCATTTGATTTTGAAGCTAAGGATTTCGTGGAAAAAAATCCCACTGAGATTTGTCACTGTATGTTTAAAAGATCTTTATTTTATTTAAAATTGGTTAAAAGACCTTAGTTAGAGAGATTTTGTAAATTGGCTTCCTTTTACTTTATTATTGTTTTAGAAAGTTGGGGAGACTCTATTAGGACCTGATCATGCTTAAATAGCTTAGGCTTTTGTATAATTGCTAAGCCCAGCCACCTCATTTATGGCAGGACCCAGACGAAATTCAGTGAGCTGGCAAAAATCTCCTCTCAGAGGGACCTTGGCTCTGTTTTCTTCTTTGGCGACTAGTCCCTATAGTCATTGTACAGCATGTAATCTTGGCGTCAATTTCCTCTTCCTGACCCTGGAAGTTTCACAATTTCATTCATTATTTCGGCCTCTTTACATTCTACCATAAAAATTTTCAAAACAACCTTGGCTATTCTAAACGAGGATGTATAAATCCCCGCCCACCCAAATATAACCAACCGGTTAAGCAAGCAACCATATTTGTGAGATCTAACCAAGTCTTTGGCTATTTTATTCTTGTTGGCTATTCGTAGACAAGCTGATTACCTGATTGATGGAGTTATTTTAAGAATTATATTTCAATGGCCGGTATTTGAATTAAATCTACAGGCCTACTCCCCATAAATTAATCTACCTGAATAATGTGAATTGCCGCTATTTAGCAGTATTTCACCAGAATTATTATTTGCGTCAGAAAACGACGATTTAGCTTAAAATGAACCCTGTAGTTGTTCATTGTTAGGTTGAATTTTAGCTTTAAATGCAATTGATAATTAAATTCTACTACTGCACCTGCGCCTGCTCAAAAGTAAGGGAAACCGGCTGGTTTTGTTTTCTTGCTGGCAACCATAATCCAATTAAAGACAAATGAATGAAATATCTCCAGATCAATGATCATCTGATCCGACCACCGGTAAGTCACTCCTCGCAGAATTCCGCCATTTGCTATTCTAGTAAATTACTCTCCCATTCCTGCAAGGATTTATTTACTTTCTAGTACTTTAATTTCCATTTCTGGATATGTTTTATTTATCTTTTATTTTGAATGTATTCTAATTCAAATCCTCTATTTTTCAGACTAGAGAGATATTTTTCCTACCTGCTCTCACATTATAGACGTCTTATTTATAATTTCATAAAGAATTGTAATTAGATTTTAATATTTATTAATATTCCATTGGTTCTGCACCACTGATGTTTGATCAAATTTTGGTGACATTTTGATGAATTTTACTAAGCAAATATGGCCATGTTCGACCGTGAGTACAGAGTTTAAATAAGAGTAAAGGACCTTGAATTTTGATGGTAAAAAATTGAATCTCACCAAACCATGAGAGAAAAGTGCTATTTTAAATTTGGTGGGTTTGAAAAAGACTTTAGTTAATTCTGCTAGTCTTGTTAATTGAGGACCTAGTGGAAAATTAGCGTTTGAAAGGACGGTTAGAACCTTGTTTAAACAAAAGTTGATGCTGAATTTGAATTCAAATGAGGACGGAAACTGAAAACCTTCAATTTATTTCCAAGGCTGAAAAGATTATACAAGTGTTTAAATGTAGGTACACGGACAGAGTAATGCATTATTTGAAAGTTTGATTTGAAAATGAAATCTTGTAAACGAGTCATTTGATATAGTTTTCACCGTGAATGAAGGACTTATTTCTTCCTTTGCTAATAGGAAGTAGGAAGAGTTTGAAACTGTGATCCAATTTACTTGTCATGGATTAATTAAAGGAAGTAAGTTCCAGAACTCCTTTTAAATGAAATTGGATTGTTTGCCAAATGATTAAATTGTTAAAATGATCATCATATTCTTCGATAAAATGCTTCATAAGTGGAAATAACTGCGGCGTAAGAGTTTGTGAGTTTCCATGCATGTCATTTGTCTTGATTCGTGAAATACAATCTAGATAGGATTTGTATTTCATGTGGGATTCTGTGTCGTGACCAAAGATATATAAGCTGAATATGTGCTGTGTCTCCCACCTCACTTGTGTTTGTTGTTGAAGCATGTACCACACCTAAATTTTGTTTTGGGAGTGCACCTCATCCCGCCTGATAGTGAATCTTGAATATGCTCGCATTGGAGTGCTGGTCTCTACTGACCTAAATGAAGGTAGTATACACTCACCCAGTGGTAGGTGGTACCTCTCATCCCCATAGTGAATTCTGAATGCTCGATCGGTCATTGGCTCTCGCCCAATTACACGCTTTGAGTCAGAGCAGTATGTACCACACCCCAATGAGTGCACCCTACTTGGCCCTGTGATTCATGAGTGATTTCAAATCTGAAATCCAAGATGCGTCACAACCCAGAATTGGGCGCGGGAGCACACCCTCTCATACCGGGCTCCTGCGATTCTTGGTGATTTGATTGAAGTGGAATTAAGGTTTAATTTGGCTGTCTCAATGCTTGAATGCGATATCTTTTGCTAAGTATAAGGCTGGGTGTATATTTTCGCTTATACACTTTGGCGAATCATAATTGTAAGTGACTTAAATAACTCAACAAGCTGCAAAAAATGCTACTGATCTAAGTAAAAGCACATTTTGACCAAATGCATTTGTTTCATTTTTGGTGGAACCTCACCAACTTTAGTTCACCCTAAAATAAGCTATTTCCATGTTTGATGGGTTTTGTATATGGATTTCAGGTAGTTTTATATGGCGCTGGCTATTGTTTTGTAATTGTTTCATGAATGGTGGAATAGGAAGGAGTAGTGTTTTATACTATTGATTTGAAATGGTGGGAGAGCAGGCAAGTATTTATAGGCTTTGATATTGAAAATCTACCTATAATCCGCATCCACAGTCTCAAACCTGAATCTTGACTGGGAAGATCATACGCAGACCATGCCTGCCATCTCACCCGCGCACGGCAAATTTTTCCACCGCCCCAACCAACCGTTCACCCACCTTGAATCAAGGCTTGATAAATATAAAATTGATAATTTATGGTAATTTTAAAATGTAGAAACAAAAGTGCCAGATATTCCAGACCACAAATAAAAAATTAATATATAATGCTGCTTTCTAAGCAAAAGCGGTGAACTAATTGAATTAGACACCTTGATAAGCTAACTACATGTTATGTTTGACCTGGACTCACTGGGTAGATTGAGCCTGCAGTTTGAAATTCTGTCAACATGAGTTCAAGCTCAACTTTGACTAAGCAAGTCTGCCAAGCTACCGACAAATTCAAACCTGCCACCCCCATGACCTAATTGGGAAATTAACCTCCAGTACAAATTCTAGCTTACAAATAAGAAGGGCATGTGTCTGCAAACTGCTGAGATCCAAAATTACATTTGAGCTACCCAAATGGATTAAATTTGATAAATTCAAAATTTCTTTAGTTTAGTTCAAGCTTCCCATGACATAATTACAGCAGACCCTTAAAGATGTGGCATGGGTTTTATACGTGTCAATGAAAAATGAAATTCTACACGAATTCATGACATTAGCTCTCTGTTATAGCTGTCTGGAATAGGTGTGTGTGGACAATACAGGACTCTATAGGAGGACACAAGTTTATGCATTTTCTTTCATCATTGAAAATGAATTCAAGTGATCACCCCGCCCAAGAGTTTGTGAAATACATCTTATAATTTCTATTCTAAAATCTCTCAAAAGAGGAAATGGATTAACTATAGACCAAGTGGAAATTTCCATCCAAAAGGAATTGCAAATACATGGAGGTTTAGCTGGATGCTATACAGTAAGGAAAGCATGCACCTACTAAATCAAACATTACTATAAATTCGTTAAACAATACGTGTATCTATATGATAGTGTATATCCATTAGAGCCTGATATCTTCCAAAGTGACATTTCAATACGTCGGTATTTTCATTCTCATGGTAAAATAAAGACCAAACGATGTCAAATTCATGGCCAACTAATAATCCAAGACGTCTTCTGCAAGGACAAAATGGAAAGACCTGAACATCTCTCACATCCCATAATTGTGGTGAATTACACCTTGAAATCATTTTGTCCATAACTACGCTGTAATTAGACGCAATAATGTTCCGGTCCATGCATTCTGGAACCCAGCTGCTGATTTAATTAATTCCTTAACTAGTAGATAGCTGATGGAGAGCAATTGGAAACCAGCTATTTGACTAAAACAGTGGATGATAAACATTATTTAATAAAAAAGTATTCAGGTTCATTTTGATCTGTATAGCTGTAGTAAATGGACTTGATGACCGGCCCATTAAATTACTTCCATGCAGCTTACAAGACCGTAAAAGAACCTAGTAAACTAGAACTTTAACATGAAAATTTTGGACAGGCCAGCTGCGGTAATAGCATCCAATCCATTATTGATCCATTACTTACAAATATAATTCCTCCCAGCACTAGAAAACCTTTGAGAGAGGTAAAAAGGGAAATGACTGAAATGGTTCAAGATGATATATAAAGAACAGCCTGGTGTCTACTCTCACAAATAATCTCCTGTACAATTCCTGTATAGATGCACTGCAATAGTACTCCTGTATTTTATGCCTACTAGCTCCCTTCCTTTGGTGCTGTCTAGAAAACCTACCATCCCAAGGATTTGATGTTAGCTGTAATTTGGGTCTATCTCCTGGAAAAATAACCAAATGGTGCCAAGCATTTGGGAGTTAGTTAATTTAGAAAGTACTAATAATTTAAGAAAAGTGTCTATGTCTGATAGATCCAAGAACTGACTCATTTTCTTTTCGAGGAGGACGTTGACTAAAATCGGGATAGAAATCAAAATTATTTCAATGTCTATAGTTATAAATAAATATAAATAGGGTACTGTATATCTAAACGTCAAGAAGGTTCATTTATAAAACCACCTGTACGTTTCGATGTTATATAATATAAATGTACGTCGAAAAAAATTAATGCAATTCATCAAGAGAACATCAGCTATCTCTAAACCAGTAAATGCAGTGCAAACCAAATTACACAAACAACACTCACCTCCACAATGGAAAAGTAAAAGGCACAAGAAAATAAGCAACCAAAATTCACCGATGGGATTCTTCTTTCGTGCATGGGGAAATAAAATATCAAACTAAACAGGACAGATTGTGGAGAGGATAAAGAAATGTTGGTAGGTATACATTTAGGGACGGAAGGACTTTGTGAAACCGATCAGTATATAATTTGGACGGGAGATAAATAAAGAGAGGCAGTTTACCTGCACTTAAAGTCAGGACCATGATTAAGGAAAAATCTTGGAGATTTTCCTGCAGGCAAAAAAACTTCTGCCGAATTGGATGTGCTACATGCCAAGCAATGTTCACAAAGAACAAACTTCTATGCACTCTAAGTATTTGATCACCTTAATCCAAAATTGGATTAGTTTTGCCCTTCATCTCCTCCCATAGCTGGGAAGTCAGATTAGAAATCCAATCTGCAGGACAAAGTTCGGTCTGATGATCCTGAAGTCGGGCAATCTATGAAGTAGCGGCATGAGTACCACAAATACCTCTGAAGCGCTATATATACTACCAGGTTATAATTCTCGTTTGATATTTTGCCAACGAATATGCGTACAGGCGTTAAGCAGTTCAAATCTGGGGTTCTTTCGAAAAATACAAGGAATCGGCAGAAGGCGGTTCTGCTAAAACCTTTTTTTTTTAGCTGTTTTACTTTTGCACTTAAGGCTTTACCGTATAGTAAGACATCTGAGAAAGAAAATAATAAGAGAAATTCGCATTCCTAGCCGTCGTTGTGCTAAGTACCTAAGTGCACGCCCATCTGGCAGAGTTTCGGCCCATAACCCAATATTCCATCCTAGAGTATAACCAAACGAGCACCTAGATTGGGCGCAAGGTAACGGTATCTATCCGCAATTGACTCCAGTGTATTTCCATGTCAGGGTTTTGATTAAAACAGTTCAGAGCTGTATCCCTCTAGTCATGTCTGTTTCCCAACGGTGGAACCTGAGAACTGGCCGTGCAAATTGTGGAGGAGCCAGCAAAATTTGGTGCCACAGTCCCACCTCTTTCAAGAAACGAGGCTGAGTCTGCAATGAATGCTTGCAAGAGTGGCTCATCCAAGGGATCCAATGTCACTGTCCAGTCTGTGATGCATCTCTCAAAGAGAAAGAGAATCCAGCCTGTCGAAAAGGTCCTCCATCTCTTCAAATGGGAAGCCCACACTCTTGTCAATAATGTTGGGGAGTGGGTGGTGGCATAGCTGTCAATTGGGAGCCTGACCACCAAAGATCACTGATTCCTGTGACACCCCACCCTGGAACCTGGTTGGCCATTTCTTTCCAACCTAGTTTGCCCTCCCTGGAAAAGCATCTGATGGAAAGCCGTCATTTCTTTCTGTTGTAGGTTCTCTATTAAAGGCAAGAGCTTTCTGTCGATACCATCTAAAGGTGTAAATGAATTACCTGTACAGCAAGTTTTAGTTTAGAATGGGCTAATATAACATTCAAAGTAATTGGTGTTGCGCCTGTAATGCACACAGAACTTGGGAGGAAATAGATAATGCCAGGTTGCATGAAGAAATAGCCGTGTGAAGAAGTGAAATCAAGAACCTTTACTGAATCGAATTGGGAAACCAGAAGCAGTTTCAGCCCGTAGCTTTCCGTCCTCCCAGCTGCCTCCCAGTTAAGCAACTGACAGATTATAGCTGTCGGACGGAGTGAACACTGTTAATACAAACCCAGTGGACTGACTGTCCAACTCATTCTATCCCGTTATGATGCCACAACCAGCAACAAGGTTGGGGGGCTTGCTCTCTTTGATGTGTGCTATTTCTTTTGCTTAACTGCAAGTACCTATTTCTTCTTTGTACAAAATAAGCAAGTACTGCTTTATACTTCTCTTTCCTTCTTTTTTTTTACTCATTTTTTTATTGAGTAGTTAGTAGCAAGATTTATGTACCCTCTTAACCAGACCCCACCTGATTTAAAAGGATTCCTCTCCTTCCCCTCATTAGTCGACTCCAACCCACAAAGAAGGGCCTGTATAGTACCATCTCCCATGATGCACTGGAGAGGGGATGAAGATTGACCTCCCTCTGCTCCAGGCAATACTCAAAGTATTACATGCGTGTAAACCACAGCTGACACCTGAACTGCACTCAGAAAGAGAGGAGGTGGGCCTTGACCCAGCCTGGGCAATGAGACCAGGGTTTCACTCAGAAAGGTTTCCTTTGTTGTTGCTCTAGTTCTGCATGCACCATATGCGACCATTAATGTGCGGGGTTAAATGCTTAAACCCCCCCCACTCCACCTTAATTGTGCTTTCCTTTTAATCTAAACCTAGCTTTCACAAGTATATTTTCTCTCTTTGATACTTTAAGAGTACTCTTACTATTTTATTTTTTTTTCTATCATTTGTTCATTCTCTTTATATGTTTCCATTATGACTTTTATTTTTGTTTTTACCTTATTATTTATTATCGAATTTTTTTTCATTTCTGGGTTAAGGTTGTCACTTGTTTTCTCTTATTCTTCTTGTTTTAATTCTTTATTACTATCTTAGATCTATTATACCATTAGAATTTTCATTCTACTTATACTTCATCTCCTTTTATTTATTTATGATACATAAAGGTAACTAGCTATAAATTATATAGAGCAAAACCGATAAAGTATGTCTACTTGCACAAAAAAAAAAAAAGTGGCGCAATCTACCAGTGATCATATTTAAAAGATTAAGCAACCAGAATTTAAATTACTATTATGTGTAAAACTATATCCTAGAAAATAAATAAAGCAAGTAAACTAATAATAAAAAAAAGTGTTATAGAAATGTTCTTTAAAGTATACCCATGGATTGAAACATAGTCACTCTATATAAATAATGTAATAAAAAATTATACTAAAATAGCCTTTCTTTCCTCTAATGAAGTCCTCATCTCTTTATAAGATAATTATTTTCATGGTTTGTTAGTTCAAGTGCTTGTGAGTCCCACCCATGTAACCCCATTCTGAGAGATAATTTACTTTTCCCATTTCTGTGATTATAGATTTTGTCAAAACCATTTTATATGTACCTCTGCAACTCCCACTCTTTCAGTCTTTACTATAAACAATTTTTTTTCCCTATCAATTCTTACAGCACTCTTGTCAACATTAACCAACAAATAAAACATGATACAAATCTGTTTTACCTAAAATGCAACTAAAACCTTTTTTTTTTAATACACAAAAATTTATTTCTTCAGAAATTCCAGATTTCCGCTTTTTTATATTTCGAGTCAGCTTATGCTTAATAATTCCCGCACAAAGACACCTCCTACTCGAACTTGAGAATTTCTAGAAATGGATGAATTTAAAATTTTTCCTCACAAGAGAATAAAATATTCGTAAGTAGGTTTTCATGAAATTGATTTTCTTTTCGATTGTTAGAATGTTAGCCTAGCAGAACCCAGATTTTGTAAACGTGAGTCCACCTGGAAAAAAAAGAGTTTTAAAAAAAAATCAGGTAATCTCTGAACTCGTGATTTGAAGTTCTCAAGAAACTCATGATACCAACGCGAGTCAAGAAAACCCAAGACACCGAATGCGAAGTTCTAAGAATTTAATTAAAAAATTCGCATTCATTGAACGCGAACGTACCATTCAAAAAATACCAAATAAAAAAATTTCTACCGACTAAGGTCGTAGCAATTAAATTCATCAGAACCCCCATCAAACCGTAGAATAATAATTCACATAATAGATAGGACCAAAATTAAGCATTCAACAAGATTTTGATTAAGAGAATGTTTATGTTTTAATCATTTTGTAACAAATTTTATATTTTTTAAACAATTTATAAATCCAAAAATAAATAAAAAGGTTGAAGTATTTGGTAAAAAAAAGCTAAAAAAGAACATTTGTCCAAATACAAAATTTTTTTGTATCTCTAAAATTCAATCTAACTTGAGAGCAAAAGAAATAAGAAAAAATTAAAATAAAATCCACTGAGTAATATACTTGAAGGAAAGAGAAAGAATAGGAGAAAGGGTAAAGAAAGCGGAAAGTCGTTATTCTAAATAAGAGAAGGCGTGATTCCTTAGTAGGTAGAAAAAACGGAAAAGCTGCAACCTGAAAATTTCAAATGAAGTAGTAAGCAGGAATTTTAACAAACCACGCTTGTCTCCCATGGAGCTCAATCTCTACACCTTAAGTCTAACACTTAACCCTAAAACGGTTTACATCTCTCTTCTCTCTTCCCATCTCTCTCCCCACTCCAGCCACACCCAAATCCACAACAAATGCTAGAGTTCTCTCAAATGTCAGTCCTGCGAGAATTAGGCAGGAAATGATTTGAACATGGAGAGCTTAGCTATCTTTGCTGTAGAACCCCCACCCCATGGTCAACCCACCTAGGCAAGCAAAATCAAAAAATTGGGCCAAAGGAAACCTGGGTGAAAGTTGTGAGGTTGGAGTTGAATCTCTGGGCTGCAGCTGTGAGCCGTGAGAAGGTGAGGATGCCATCCCTGCAGTTTGTAGAGAGAAAAGTGCAAGCATTGACCTAATCTGAGAGATTTGAGGGACAGAGATTAATAACCACCACAGCTAGTGTTGAAGAAGGTAAGACGGTTTTCACCATTCTTTCCTTTAAACCTTGGAAAGCTACCAGACGGTGGGATTCTTTCTTCACCCACTACGGTCTTCCTTTTACCGCAGGCCGCACCTGGCCGACGGCATGCTTGGCTCTTGGCCTGCCTCCAGCCATTACTATTACACCCACATAAAATTAGTCCCATCTTTTACCTAGAGCAAAGTGTACCAATGGCAACTGTGTTGTTTCTCAGTCGCCAAGAACCTTCCCGCTTCTGCAATATATAGCCTTTGGAGTGTATGATTTAAGCGCAAGTAAGGGTCTAATCTTCATTTCCAGGTGATTCCCACCCACCCATCTATGAAATAGTTATAGGTAGCAATTATCCAATTATATTCTTTCTGTACTAATCAGAGAGTATTTTGTTAAGCCCTTGAAGTCAATGTAAATTGTTCCACTCAACCAATTTGACCTCAATATATGGCTCAAGATATACTTGGTATTGCTTCCAAATTTTGCTTAATATTCATGTTGCTTTTCTTGATAGAGATGTATTTTAGGTAACCGAAATTGGGATGAAAGGAGTTTAATGAGTTTATAAGTGATGCTAAACAAGAGTTGGATGCTTTTGAGGCACGGGGACCATTGTATTAGATAGCAGCAAGCATTGGTGTCTGCTATATTGGTCTTGTTTTGCAGTTTTAGCATTTATGTCCTGGAATGGGTGGTGTAAGTGGGATGGTTTGCAGCATGCCAGTTACCCACCACCTAGTAATATTCAGATTAGCACTGGAACATGCCCAATACTGTCAAGTGCCAACCATTTTGGATTGAAACTGTCCCTAAACCTAAACCTAAACCCAAACCCCGTCAGTCTGGGAGTAAGCAATGTTAATATCAATTGGATTGAAATCACGCAAGTTGCCATGTAAACTGTCCTAAAGGCAAACCTGATCACAGATGATACAAAATATCTACCAAATTCCTTTGTCGTCGCTGGCCAATGGATCAACTAAAACTCCCTCACAAACACAATTCTTTTTCAAACTCAAACATGAATATACTAAACTCAATAATTTTCAACTCTCCCAACGAAAATACAAGATCATTTTGAGTTACTTATACCATGTATAATAAACCTCGATAACTTTCAATAATTTACACCTTGTGTTAGTAAATTTGTTTTTTCTACCCGCTTTTGGTTTCACATGAAGCAATAGCCGTATTTATATCTCTTTTCTTGTATTGGTTAAGAATTTGTAACATATATTTTGTGGATAGTTTAGTGAGAGGTACAGACTTGAGTTTATGTAAAAGTATTTGGGTGAAAATTCTTGTAATTTATAGGATAGTTTTATTCCTTACAATTTGGTTATAAACTGCTAAGAAGTTGTAATACATGATAAATTGGTAACTCTGTGATAACATCGCAGATAAAAAACAAAAACACCCACAGAATTAGCGGAAAAAAACTAAAAAAAAATATGCAGAAATGGAAAAAAATGGAAAAAAATCAGCACAAAATCGGTTACCACCGCGTGAAAATGGTATATTCACTTCTTTTAAATTTTCCCCATGTGCAAAATTACCACCATAACTCAAAGATTTTAGACAGATGATGAGTATTTTAAACCGCATTTGTCAAAGTCGCTGAAGTTTACAACGCGGAAAATTCTTTCTTTTTTTTTCGTCGAATTACCTATATAAATGCGAGTTTTCACTGAACTTCGCATTTGTCAAATCTTAAAATCACAATCCAAAACAAAATGCAAACCACCCCATTTCCACAGTTTTAGAATTTCTCCTGAGAACTTCCACGATAAACCCATAAACCCACCGTTGGTTTCAAAATCTTGTGCAAGTCTGATTATTTCTCTCAACAGTAGTTTCTGCTAATCGTTCTTTTACCTGAGTTAATGCTTCTCTCTTCGATTTCCTCATAACTCGGCTTTTTGTAACTTGATAAGTCAGCTGGGTTTGTGTTACCTAGTAAGTGTAGTAGCTTTTAAGCTTCTGTGAGACACCAATTAATTCTGCGCATATGTCTGGTTAAGGATTGATTCTCATGGTCAAACTATTAGTTTTGTGCCTTTAGATAAAGGAATATTGAACTAGTGAATATTAGTGAGAGTTAAAAGACATCTAAGGAGGGTTAAAATTGGGAATGAGATATTGGTGTCGTTAGACTATCGGGGAAGCATGACATCTGGGACTGGATCTGAACAAAATCTTGAGGAATAAGACATAAGAAAGTATGCACGTTGTTGGATTCTTTGAATAAAGATGTTCTATACTCTGTGGGAAGCAGCCAGCCTAAGTTGTGGATTAGCTTTTATTTTGGACCCATGGACTGCATCATCGTATGATTGTTAAAGAGAAATTTAAGGAGAGAGGTGTAAGATTTGGTATGGAAGCTAAGATGCAAATCCAGATTCTGAAGTAATCACGGTCTAGTGTGTATTGGCTCATTGTCAAGGGTTGACATTGAAAAGATGTCTGATTTGAGGGTTGAGTTGAGTTCAGAATGTGGTTGTAGGTCTGATCTTAGTAAGCTTTTGTTTTCCCTTCCACTGTCGGTGTAGCCGGGCCATTAATACCTATGTTTGGAATATGTTTGACAAGTATTTATCTAAGCAGTTTGACTGGGAAAATTTCTTTAGGTATCAACTTAAGGCCAATTGCAGAATCATTCAACTTAAGCACATGGTTAAAGTCATCCACAATGAAGGGTTGTCTTGTTATTAGTGATGTCAAGGACATATTCATGACATTTGTAGAATTTTTCTACATTGGATAGAATTTATAGTCTAACATGTTTTGCCGATAGCAGTCTTGATACATAGAGATAATAGTTCTCACAAGTGTAGGTGGAGATTCCAGAAATTCTTATCCATGTATTTTTCTAGTGAATCTGGAAAATTGAGTGCTTGTACATGTTTTGTGGTAGATAGCTATTTTTATATGGAGACATGATAAGGTTGCAACCATAGCTGCCAATAGTGTGATGAGCTCTATTAATGGTCTCATTTATTTTTCAGAAACAGGTCACGCAAATTGCGGTTTTGCATGCCAACTCCAAAGTCACTTCCCCTGCTCACAAATCTATCATTCAAACCTCCCCAGAGCTTCCAGTAGCCCAGTCGACACAGCAACAGGTTCTCTGCCCATAGGCCAAAGTTGGAGCAACTTAATGTTTTAGAATTGGGCAATAGAAGGTCATGGAGACGAGCTATTTATGATTACAGTAGATATCAAGTGAAGTGTAGTGATGTATGAAGTTGAGGCATCCTATTAGACCAGTAGACTTGAATCTTGTTCTTAGATGACTTAATCAATTCAATCAGATGTGAAAAACCATTGTTCAGTTTTTTTGACAAAATGAAAAAACCAAATGCTCTGCCCTCTCAATCTAAGGGATGGAAGGGAAGAGGCCTTTCTAGTTAAGAATTAGGACTTCACAATCACTAGCCAATAAGCTTTTTGCTCATGTCTTTCCTTATTCTCTCACAATTACTGCAACCAGATAATACTTGAATTACTTGACTAAGCAAACAATTATATCCCTAAAGACTAGAGCAAAACAAACAAATTATCAGATAATCCTAGCAAATCCTATACGGGAATGCAGGCAAGGAGTTTCAAATCCCTTACCTACACCCAAGGAGGGACGTTTATCCATCCTTGGTGGCCTGTTGCAGCAAAAATTTAGTTCTACGTACAGCCTTCAGAAAAGATTAGGTAACAGATCAGCCCACCAAGCACATCATTTCACCCTGGCCATAGTGAAAACAAGCAGCAGCTTCTGAACTGATTCCCAGATTCCTGAGGTAGAGGGACAAGTAAAGGGATAGGTGCTCAATTGTTTGGTCATCCATAGGACATAGCACACTCTTATATTCCGTCTAGATGTTAGCTGACAAATAATTATTTTCCCAGCGCTCCTCATCAACCATTGTCCACAATATCCTTTTGTGGTTTAACCTCAAACACTCAAATTTCAAAACCATGTAAGAAGTTTTGTATGAATAATTTCAAGCCAAGAAATCATTGAGATTGTAATACAAGTGTGCATGAATTGTAACAACTTCTGAATAATTTACCTAGTAGGTACTGGCAGTCATTAATTCAAACTCAACAACTTTGGAGAGGACAAGCTTTGTATTTAAACCCATAGCCACTAAATAGATGAAAACAATGCTAAGGCTCATAGGGGAGCCAAATAGAGTTGAGGGTGGGCAATTACCACCCCACCTCCCGCCCAACAACAAGAAAAAACCTTTGAAAATTTTATTTTAGGTATAGAATTTTGAAAATTTTTAAGTTGCTTCTTTATTTACACCCCTAAAATATTTGAAATTATCATTCTTAATCAAATCCTCCCCACTGTTTTAAAATTCTTTTTTAGCTATATTGTCCCTCTAAAATTTTTAAAATCTCTTTCTTATTTATATTGGCTTCCTTAATAAATCAAAAATTCTTAATTCTTACGTTTCAAGGGTGTTGATCTAATTAAAGTTAGTTATTGATATAAATCCAAGAATAAACTTTTTTGACTTTTCTAAACTACCATTATATTATAGCACAACTTAAATATCAAAGTATAATTTATATAATGGAAAAAAATAAGTTTAACATAAGTGCCTTTTAGTTATAAATTTAATATGATTACCTTTGGTATAATGTTAAAAGTTAAATCCCATGACTTTAAGGCTCTGATTCCGCCACTGTTAAGGCTAGTATTTCTTAACATCCATCCACCCCATAAAACTATATACACAGATTGGTTTTGTTATAACAATACTGGATTACAAGATTTTGTCCGCATTGTATGTAGAGATGGCCACGGTTTAGGTTTGAATCGAAATTGGACCGGCTGTTTGTTGAATAGAAATCGGAACCGGACCCATGACCATAGTTCAGGTTCACAAAAAACTTGAGCCAAAACTGGAACCGACAGTTCAAGGATCATTCAAACTGTCTAATCCTAAGTAGTTTGATCTCTTTGTCTCAATTTAAAGTTCAATTTTAATAGTCAACACACCAATAGTATCTGTTTTAGTCTACCAACTTATTATCCCAATTCATTAGTAAATATAGCGTAACTAATTTAGATCCAAATTCAATCTAATCAAAGTATTAAAGTTAAATTAATCCAACTATTAAATTAGTATTTGATGATTCTTTGAGTTTGATTAGCCATTATGACAAATTTACAAAGGGTATTTTTTTTAAAGGATCAAGAAAACAGTCATTGCAAAATCATAAAATAGCAATTTGTTAAATCAAAAAATATATGTAGTTTTTTCTTTTTCCTCACCAATGAGAATAAAAAAAATTCATATTTTTTTCCTATATTCATTGTCATATTTACTTAAAATTTAAAATCAATTTTATAATAACACGTATTTTAACGTAACTAGAAGAACTAGAATGGAACCGCAAGAAATTGAAAAACTAGTTCGGTTCTATAAACCGTAACCGTATAAGGGTCGGTTTAGGTTCCATATTTCAGAAACTGGAACTGACAGTTCTGAAACCGTGGCCATCCCTAACTATATGAGTAATGCACATTTATTAAATCTTTTTTTCTTTTTGAGATGAATTTATTGTCAACCCATACGTGTTCTGTATTTAGCATGTAGGCATTGTCACTTTTGAGTCGAACCAATCTGTTGTATATGCCATATAACCTTTATACAAACTGAAGTTAGATCTCACGTTCTGGTTTCTTTCATATCTCAAAATTTATTTTCTTTTACCTTTTAGTCTATTTGGTTGGTATTCTTGGCTTTTTCCTTTTTTTATGGGTAAATTAATATTTACCACCTTGTGTTATCATATTTTACCACACGATACCCTCTATATATAGTACAATAATATCTACATATCCATCTCTGCGGTTTTATCGAAAGTGAAAATGAATGCTGAGCACCTCCAGTTATGAACATTGACCCAAAATATTTCAAAATTTGTGTTATGCATAAAATGTGCAATATGCTAAAATATGAAATATTCACTTAACTGCAATGTGGTTTTGTATCCAACTATGCATTGTTTAATAATGTCCACTTAATCTTTCCTTGATTTTATTTAAAGTGATTAGGATCTCATTGTGTTTTAATATCTAAATAAGGACATAATTGAAATTTTACTAATGTGGTTAGTGGAGATATTTTCTTTAAATTTTAAGTATATATTAAATGACCCTAAGTGGGAGGGAGGGAGGGTGAATGGATGTTATAAAACCATAGGGGATTATGCCTTATAATATGAAATCCCAATGAGTAACTTGTAATTTACCCTTCTCTTTTTCTAGTTATCCTTTTTTGTGCCAAAAAAAAAAATTAATTGAGCAATTGTCCTAGAAAAAGTCATTATATATATCATACTTGTTTTTATAGCAATAACTTCCAAGTAATATCCATAATTGGATGTAGAAATGGAAGTAGAGATAATTTCCCAAGAGATAATTAAACCATCTACTCCAACACCTGATCACCTAACAATCTTCAAAAGATCCTTTCTCGATCAAATTAGTGGTGGATTTCTTGTGAGATTTATCTCCTTCTATCCAAGAAAAGAAAAAAATTTGGAGATGAATGAAGTCACCAACCAACTGAAAATTTCTCTTTCCCAAACTTTAACTCGCTATTATCCACTTGCAGGCGCCTACAAGGATGATTCATCCATTGAATGCAATGATAAAGGAGCTCTATTTGTCACAGCCCATGTTCATTGCAACATCAACGAGCTGCTAAATCTACCAAAATTTCAGCAGTTTCACAAGCTTGGGACGTCTTCAAGATTCCATGACGATGGTCCTTTCCAAGTTTTTGTTCAACTCAACATATTTTCATGTGGTGGGGTTGCGATTTTCACGTGTTTCTCTCACATGGTCATTGATATGACAACTATCAGTGTTTTCCTGAAATGTTGGGCTGCAATTTCGAGAGGTTCTGAAGATGATCAATCACCAGGTCATCCTTATCCTAGCTATGAATCACCAGTGCTTTTCCCTCCTATGGACTCTGTTCCCCTTGGTTTCTCAGTGGTGGTCAAGGGATCCTTACTCAAAGATGGAAGAAGTATACGGAAAAGATTCGTGTTCAGTGCATCAGCAATATATGATCTCAAAGTGAAAGGTTCCAGCAAGTGCGTGCCGGATCCTACAAGTGTTGAAGTTGTGTCATCTTTCATCTGGAAGCATGCAATGGCTGCGGCAAAGGTAGTAAGGGGTTTCCAACAGCCATCAGTAGTATTTCATGCAGCAGATTTGCGAAGAAGGATGGTGCCACCTCTGCCAGAATATTCCGCTGGGAATATTGGTTCTCCAATCGTTGCAGAATATGATAGGAATGAGGAGTCGGAGGTAAAATTCGGAAGATTAGTGGAAATACTAAGATCGGCTAAGGAAAAGAATAAGGATGAATTTGTGCCAAAATTACTTTGTTCTGGAGGGTATGATATGATGATTAAGTTTTTGGAAGATTGGGGAGAAAAGTGCAGTGACAAAGATTTGAATACTTATCAATTCAGCAGCTGGTGCAAATTAGGATTAAATGAGGTGGATTTTGGTTGGGGAAAACCGATTTGGACTAGTTTGGTAGGTGGTACTGAGGTAGAATCCATGTATAAGAATTTTGTAGTTCTTGTTGATGGATCAGATGGTGGGATTGAAGCATGGTTGATATTGGAGCAGAGGGAGATGGCTATTCTGGAAAATGATGGGGAGTTCCTTGCTTATGCTTCTCCTAATCCTGGGATCATAATCTCTTAAAAACATTTTAAATTGACATAGGGTCTGGGAAATTTGAATTATATTTTCTTATTCTTGCTCCATGCATGAGACAAGAAAAGAACATTCTTCTGTACAATTGACGAACAAGGCTGCGATGCCAACCTGAATGGTATGTTTGTATCAAGCAATTGTTGGAAGTTTAATTATGAAATAATAACTCCTGTTAAGTTCATCCTAAGCTACCAAATCAGGATGTGCCAACAACATTTAAGCACCAACAAGCAAAAATCACTATTTTGTTACTTGGAATGTCAAAATATACCGTCACAAAGATGGTAAATGCAAAAAGCTCGCTCATAACCTTTCTTAAGACATTGTTGGGAAAAAAAAAAAAAGAACTGGAATGATTTTATACTACTAGTGTAATTGTTGCATTCTTTCGCAAAGACTTAAATATTTGCATCACAATTTTTGTTGCATTTCCTTACAGTAATTCATAGCTAGCTCCTTATATTAATGTCACTATGTAGTACAATTTCTCCTTTGAGACCGAGTGTAGAGGCCAATTAGCATTTGAGATTGGTGGCAACTTGCATTGATGTGCCTAGATTACTCAAACATATTTTGCCAAAGAACCAAAACCAAAAAAAAAAAAAAACTAAAATTTGCACTGACGAGTTTCTTTCTTTCTTTCTTTTTTGATGAGACAATCAACGAGTTAATTCAAGTCTCATTGGCCATAGCTCGGACCCCCTAATTGATTTATGCAGTTAATTGAACTCTGGAAAAAGGATGTCGTCATCTAGAGGCACATATTTTAGTCAAGCTGGCTGGTTTCCTTTCTGATATTATTAATATTATCAGTAAAGTTGTAGGCTGCTGAGGTCCTAAATCAATTCCACCATACACTAGTATGACTCTTTCGATGAAGACATCTCAGAGCAAAAATTTATTTGGTTACCAAAATTTGGTGTAACAATTAAAAATATTGTAATGATGTAATATGATAGGAAAAGCTTGCTTATCCTCTGGGGCATCGTTATCTCAGAAAGCTGCGTTCTCAGTGCTTCGCAGGCAGGATGTAACTGGAGCCAGTGGGTTCTGGAGGGCATGTTTTGTTATTGGTTAAGTTTGGGGAATCCTCCGTCTTCTTATGGTTTTGTAGAGTTGAATAGATAATACAGACCAGAAAGCAGACCGATTGTGTGGAGCCTGCCTTTTGATATTTTTGAATAGCCTGAAGTAGATTTGTTACTAGTTTTATGTTGTTATTTGTTTTTTCTACCGTCTTTAGCAGTTGCAGCACTGAGACTTACTCTATTTGTGTAGACTCAGTTGTTCATATCAATACAATGGTTATATTGTGCCTAAAAAAAGTGTCTAAAATGTTAAAAAAGAAAAAAGAAGAGTAGAAATGCATAAAATATAGAGACAAGGCAAAGAGATGAGATAACAATAGATTTGAGAGTTCTAGTGACACAGAGTGAAGAATTCTGGACTATTGATTGATGGTACTACATGTTACTAGATGCTAATAATTTGGCTTAAGCATTTTGAACCCGTTACTTTTTACTAGAAATATTACTTGGTCAGCTTAACATCTAGGTTACTACGACTTAATTTTCTCCTGAAATTTCCTTTTTTAACAGAGAATAGCATTGGATAGGCTCTACCTTTCTTTATGCAATATATTTCTTTCCACGTCAATCAACTGTTACTGGTTTCTTAAAATAAATAAAACTCATGTGAAATGACAGAATCTTCAAACTTTTTGGTACACGTTGTTAAAGGGAAAACAGCTTCCATTTGTTAAAATTTCCAGAAAAAAAAAATAGACAATATGAGAAGGAAAAAAAGGACTTTGTCTTGGGTAATCCAACATAACTACATGATCACTTCTAAAACAAGATGTTAGTAAGTCTTTATTTCTTAAACTTGAATAATGACCGTATTGGATGCATAAAAATTTATCTACTATACGCAGCTCCTTTTAAATGCCCATATATATATAGTACAGAAAAGTAGCAATCCGAACAAGACCTTGCAATTCCTAGTCATTGGGACTAAAAATGTAGTTAGGGATTCATTTTATGGTCCAGATATAGTGGATATGTGCCCTAACCCCATATACAAATTAGTTAAAGAAGTGGAAAACTTCAGGACTTTCAGCATAGGAAGAAAGAAGATGATCAGGTGAAAAAGAAAATAAAAAGTAGAAAGAGATGGAGAACCGTGACCTATCATTCTTTAGTGCATAATTCTTTTGAAGAAAATACCAACATCATTCTTTAGTGCAATCAAAAACCAACTATCCAGCGAAGTTTGATTAAAACATGGTTCGCGAGAATGGCAAGTGCAAATGAATGGACAATACATAACAATAGATTCGGACATATTCCCAACTCAAAATAATGTACAAAAAGAATTTTTTTTAAAGCATCAAGGTCACAATGTATTATTCCCAGCTTGCTTATCCTCTCCTGAAAGCATCTGGGATTGGAAACATTGTGTTCATTTCTTCTGCTGTAGGTTTTGTTAACATGAAAGGTCTATCTGTTTACTCAGCAACCAAAGGTGCAATGAATCACCTTTCCAAGAGTTTGGCCTGTGAATGGGCTAAAGATAACATTCGGGTAAATTGTGTCGCCCCTGGGCCTATTAGATCCACGTTACCAAAAGCTAAATTGCTCAGCGTTGATGAAAAATTGAAGAAACTGGAATCAAGAACTTTATTGAAACGAATTGGAGAACCAGGAGACGTTTCATCGGTGGTTGCTTTCCTTTGTCTTCCAGCTGCATCCTACGTGACTGGACAGGTTATGGTTGTCGATGGAGGAATTAGTGTTAATGAAGTCGAGTGGGACTAATTATTGACCCATTGGTGCAGCATTCCGGCAACAAAGCGGGGGGAAGCTCATAGAATAGAAGTTGCCAATTCGGTCCTTCACAATTTGACTCTTGGCCCAAACAGTTTGTTCAGGGGTATTTTTGGATTTTGGACTGCTAAATACCTATTCAGCTCTTGAGGCTTAGCAGCCAATCCAAAGAGTTCACAACTGTTGAGGGGTATTTCTGTAATTATAAATTAAAATTTCCGGTTTTTTTTTTTTCCTTCCCTTGCCTAAAACAAATGGTAGTCCATTTCTGCCACTGCTTGTGGGCCAATTGTGGTAGTGTTAATGGAGGCTTGTTTGTCGAGTTGTCTGCCATTGGATGTGTGGTCGACTGAGGGCCAATTAGGGAGGACATTAAGATGATAATTAAATGTCGTTTCAGTTCTCTAATTGCAGAAAAATTTTAAGTAGATGATTGACTCCTCTGTCTACCTCTTCTTCTCTCACGTCAACAAGAAGAATGAGTTAGGTGGTACGGAGGAAGAATGTGTAAGTGAGAGATTTTGGAACTTGCAATAAAAAAATAAAAAAATTTAAAAGAAAATAAAAGAAAGAGGCAAGTAGGTCCTCCTCTTTTTTTGACTGACAATCAGAGAAAAATTTCATCTAATCTCTGCTGTAGAAACTCTTTTCTTACTTACTGATTGTACTTGCAAGGATGAAAACAACATAAATTTTCATAGATTTGGTGTTGTCTTTTACCCCAAAATTAGGGATTTTTTTACCCCAGAAAATGTTTCGCCATTTGATTAGTCCCAATTGTATTCTTTCTTTTTCGCGAACCATCAGATCTTTGCACTAGACCATCGCTGAAAGTTTTGCTTGGTAGACTTTGATTTGATGGGTGCTTTCTTGGACGAAGAGGGAGTTGGTAGTGATTTCCTCTTCTTTATTATTATTATTATTATTATTATTATTTTATTTTTAAAAAATAATTTCAGAAATCTCTCATGAGGTTTTGGCTACTATCATTTGACACGTTTAAAATTTTAAAAATGTCACGTACCACATTTGTCAGTGGGATGGAACCACTAATCAACCTGGATATATATGAATTGACAAAACTACCCTTACTAGTATAAACGGATAGAATGGGAGACGATGATGCAGTTGGTTATTGATTGCGAAATTTCAACGGAGCATAATAATAAGAATATATAGTGAATCAATATCCTGCCATTCTCACTGTGAAAGGTCTGTACAGACTTGGAATTTGTAGCAGAAGAAGAAGAGAGGAATGAGAGAAATAAACATGGAGAAGCCACCCCCTTTTATTTTACTACTACTATTAGTAGTATTACTCTTCATTTTGTATCGGTTCTTCGGCCGCTATCTCGGCCAAAAGTCCGGCAAACTTCCCCCAGGGCCATACCAATATCCTATAGTTGGAAACATGTTCCAGCTTAGTGGAATCTTCCATTCAACACTAGCAAAACTCTCCAAAACATACGGACCTTTGATGTCAATCAGGGTACTGAACAGAAGGATGATCATTGTATCCTTACCCCAAGTGGCCAAAGAATTACTTCAAAAACATGATCATCTCTACACCTCAAGGCTAGTCCTTGATTCAGCCCGAGCATTCGACTATCACAAGTTCTCGATTATCTGGTTACCAGTAAATGCCCAATGGCGTAATCTTCGCAAATTTTGCAGAGAACAAATTTTCTCCTCAGAACGGCTCAATGCTAGTCAAGGGCTCCGTCAAGAAAAGCTGCAACAGCTTTGTAATTATGTAGATAGCTGTTGCATCAACGGAGAAGCTGTCGACATAGGTGAAGCTGCCTTCACAACGATCCTTAATATTCTGTCCAACACTCTGTTCTCTGTTGATTTTGGTAATTACGAGTCGGACTCATCTCGAGAACTGAGAGAAATTATATCGGGTGTGGTGGATACCATAGCGAAACCTAATCCTTCGGACTTCTTTCCAGTGCTCAGAGCAATTGATCCACTGGGCATTAGGCGCCAGACCAAATTTTACTTCAGAAAATTGCTTCAAAAATTCGACGAAATTATCAGGCAACGGTTACAAGAAAGAGATGAATCTCTTGGTTATTTGAGGAGAAATGACTTGTTGGAGATCCTCCTTGATCTCAGCCAGCAGCATAAAACTGAATGGGGCATTGAAGATATAAAACATCTGCTTCTCGTGAGTATCTACTCCTATATAAACTTTTAAGTGATGAAAATTATCTAAGGTTAATAATCGTTGGCCAAATCTAATAGCCATAGTTCCCTGAATAGTTATAGTTTTTCTCTGTTTTATTCAGATGTTATAAACAATTCTGACAGATATTTTGAAGGTTAAAAGATTAAAAGAGATAGGATGAGGATGTTTATATCTTGCATTAATTAATACCCTGCCACTCGAATGGAGCAAATAAGAGATATTCTTTTTCTTTTTTTTTTTAATTTTCTTTTAAGTAGGTGAGAAATGGAATTTAAAGAGGAGATTTGAATACAAGACATCTAATTTCTGGGATCTCAACTTTAACCACTATAAACCAAGGATTTCTCGACCAAATATTCTCGCTCAAATGAAAACATGGGGCCTAAAATGTGTGTGGATGCTAAGTAATCCGTAATCTGGAATTGATGAATGTTATGTTAGTGTCCATTAAATAATGGAATACGTTACGAAAATTTTAGGAATTATATAAGTAAGCTAAGCTGCAAATGAAATTTGCAAGCCGGAAGGAAAAGTGGAAGCTAATTAAAAGACAAACCTTGGGAAGATATTTGACTTTATATATATATATATATATATATCCATTCTGTTTCAGGATTTGTTCCTTGCAGCACTTGACACAACATCATCAACGGTGGAATGGGCAATTGCAGAGCTATTGCGAAACCCGGAAAAAATGGAAAAGGCTAGATCTGAGATTAGAGAAATCGTTGGAAAAGGAAAACTGGTTCAAGAATTAGAGATTTTTGCGCTTCCTTACTTGCAGGCAATTATTAAAGAGACCTTTCGCCTTTACCCTCCTGCCACCACAATAAGTCGCTATTATGAGGCCGATATAGAGATTGGCCAGTACATTGTGCCCAAAAATGCTCTAGTTCTTGTTAATTTATGGGCTATTGGTAGAGACTCTAGCTTGTGGTCGAGTCCTGATTCCTTCGTGCCAGAAAGATTCCTGGACAGTGAAATTGATGTGAAAGGCCGGCATTTTGAGCTCCTTCCATTCGGTACAGGCAGGAGAATATGTCTTGGAATGCCGCTGGCTGATCGGTTTATTCATTTGATGGTGGCTTCACTCGTCCATAACTTTGATTGGAAGCTTGAAGAAGGGATCAAACCAGAAGATGTGGACATGAGTGAAAAGCTTGGAGTTACAATGCAGAAGGCAGTACCCCTTAAGGCCATTCCAATTCGACGCACAGTTTAATTCATTTTTACGCATTGTTTTGGCTCAACTTTTCCTTTTCATGGTCACGAGTCCGTGAAAATAATATCACCAAAGATTTCCCCAAAAGAATTAGTAAAGAGTCTTGGAGGGCTTCAGTGGTTGGCCCCCTAATATGACTGTTTCTACCATTTTCTTGTATTTACAATATGGATATTAAGTATATGGACTTGGTCACATTTTGCAAGGTAGATGTACAATGTGTTGCAAAGGTTTTGACCCTTTGAACCTATAATGATCGCGATTCATATCCTAATTTCAACTAAAACTTAGCTGTTTTTTGAACTTAGCTCGTAGTTTTAGGGTGCTATGATTTCCTAAGTTGTATTGACTTTAATTTGCTGTTTATTAAATTCATTAACTAACTATTATGAATTCAAAAAAATAAAATAATAAATTTAAAATAGAAATAAGAAACTTTAAGAAGAAGTGGGAAAGGATTTCCAAACCATCCCCTCCTTGTATGTATTTCATTTTTTATTATTGTCAATAAAATTTGGTATAGACTTGCTCTCATGAACGAGGTTTGTCAAAAAAAAAAAAAAAGAAATGAAAAGATTTTCACTGCTAACTAGTTCTCTGAATTAAGTGATAATTTCAGAAACCTCCCTTGAGGTTTCTAATAATTTCACTTACCTCCCCTGAGGTTTAGAAACTTACACAAACCTCCCCTGATGTTAAGATTTTGTAATAAAGTTAGTCCAAATCCAAGAAGTAACATTAAAAAAATACTTTGAGGAGAGAGATGAAATTTTATTCCACAAATGACCTTTATGCTTATGTAAAATTTGTATTGTAAATGAATGAATTAATAAAATAGGGAAGGTGAATGCAAATAGTAAAGAACCAAAAATAAGTAACAACTAATTTTTTTTATAAATTTAGATCAATGACTAGTGCACTGAATTAGCAATGGATATTTTTTTCAAATTTTTGTCATTTTGTATATAAAGGCAACAAAAAACATTAACATAGATCTTATTTCACTTGAAACTATAGAATTTAAGGTAGCAAAATAGTGATTTTGTGTTGATTTCGCAAATTGAATGTGAAATATAGGTCCAAAAACTATAGCCTTGTCAAGAGATTGGGCAAAATTATGAAATGTATGAATATCCTTTAACATCAATAACAAATATTGCAAGTATAATCGTAAGAAAAATATTTGGTAATATTTTTAGAGAAAAATTCAAACAAATTTCTATTTGCTATATCGATATTTAGGAGCGAAAAAATATTTGGTATATCAATTAGTACCATTTTGTAATTGCAAATAATTTTTCATCATTAAAGAAATCATCAATAACAATTTTCATTAATTAATTACTAACAATTAATTAGTGTCCTAACTACTTAATTACCTATATTAGTTTTCAATAGGGATAATTTTAGAAACCTCCCCTTAAATATCCTAACCACTATTTTTCCACCTTAAAGTTTATTGTTTCAAATGAAAATGACAAATTAATGTTTCTTGTTGCCTTTCTATGCAAAATGGTAAAAATATAAAGAAAAAATAGACATTATAATTTAGTATTAGTTATTGATCTAGTTTTATAAAAAAAATTAATTGCTACTTATTTTTTGTTTCTTTACTATTTACACTTATTTTCCCTCACTTTTATTAATATATTTTTTATTCTGTTATAATATAACTTTTGCATAAGTATAAAGGGTATTTATGGAATAGAAGTTTCATCTCTCTCCTCAAAGTATTTTTTTAATGATACCTTTTCTTATTTAGATTAACTTTATTACAAAATCTTAACCTCAGGGGAGGTTTGTGTAATTTTCTAAAAGGTGAGTGAAATTGTCAGAAATCTCAAGAGAGGTTTCTGAAATTATCCCCTAATTAAAAGTGTGTGGTAATTCGTAGCTTTATTAATAAAAAAATCTACTTTAGCTTACATTTTGTGGGTCAATTAAAATGCAAAGGAAACAAATAAAATGAACAATCCTTAGATGATCAAATTAATTTTTATATCTAGATATTGTTTATACTTTGAAATAATACATCAGTTAATTATTCATGAGCAAGAAAAAGTAAATATAAGTATATTATACCAAACTTGAGACCAAATTTGCATGAAAGAAGAAGGGATAATTTCAGAAACCTCCCCTGTAAGTTTCAAAATTACACTGACCTCCCCTTGGCAGAGATGTAGACCCAACTTCTTACATCACATGGGGCGAAATTACTGCTATACCCATGAGTAAATGAAGTATTAGAAGGCTAATTCATAACAAATTAGTACTTAAGGCACAATTAAGTTGTATGGATTTTATTAACGACTAAAATTACGATTAGAATTTGCATTTTGTGCAACAAAAGTACAGTTTGTCTAGATTTTTTTCACTTTCTGAAATTCTCACTGTTGCCTTTCCTATTACATCTGTAATACTTGTTTTTGGTGCTGAATGATGTGGGGAAATTTCGTGATTCCTCTTTGTAGCTGAAGAAGCCATAGATTTTGCAATTTTAATTTAATGTTAGCTTGCAAAAATGGCTGAAACACATCACTTTTTCCAACTACAAATGTGGATGCTCAAACACAAAATGTATTCCTCCTTGAGGATTGTTCAAAACGTTGCAATTCCAATAGCCATTACAATTCTAACCGTTGTTTAAATGCTAACAACTTTTTCTCATTTTAGAAACCTCCCCTCACTTTTACTAATTTATTTCATGGTTTTTATTAGTTTTTTATTGGTTTACTAACACATTATATAGATCCAAAAGGGTATTTTGGGAAAAAAATTATCTCTCTTTTTAAAATACTTTTTAAGTGTCTTTTTTTAACTTGGGTTGATTGTGCAACCAAACACTTAAGTTCAAGGGAGGTAAGTGTAATTTTGAAAACTGTAGGGGAGGTCAGTGAAATAGTCAAAAATCTCAGGGGAGGTTTCTGAAATTATCCCAAAGAAGAAACATATTAGAAATTAGTGACAAGAATAAATGAATAAAAACACGAAAAAGAAGAAAAGAAGTTTAACTAACTTTTGAACGCTTTTAATTATTAGAATAACTAACACACGTCTAACACAATTTCAATCTACTTTTACTGATCTCATTTCATCATATGACCCTCGATGGCAATATTTGAAATTTGAGGAACTATAATAATTTGAAGTCCAAACATTGGAAACAAAAGAATACAAAGTCAAAACTCTTGATTGATGGCAATTTGGTTTTAATCACCAATCATTGTCGAAATGTGGTCAGTTATCCTCATTTAATTTGCCTAAAATATAAGAATTAACTTTTTATACAGTGATAGTTTAGTGATTTTTTTGCACCACTAGCTTTGGATACATATCACATATACATGATTTGAATTTCAAATTTAAATTTATGTAACGTGACGTAACTGTAAAAAAAAATTATACACTGACAATGTATGAAAAAGTTATCCAAAATACAAATCTTCACAATATCTTTTTTATCAAAATATTTGAGACTAGTTTGGCACATCAACCAAACATTGGGATTGAAAACTAAGTTTCTGCCTAAACTTTAAGTTTCTATTCACATTGGATACATAAAAATGCATCTTAATCTTCTTTTGGAATTAGTTATTCAAGCCGTCCAAGTGTGATTGTACAGAGACTATTATTAACAGTCCAAGATAATTGTTGACATTTGCAAATGTATGGAACACTAAAGGAATTAAAATCCAATTTCTGGTCCTTTCTTCACCACTACACTGAATTTCATATTTTTAAAGCGCACAATTATGATTTCACAATTACTTATTACAAAAAAAGTACTCCGATTAACTTCCAACAATTTTAACTTCCGCAGTCTAGAGACCACTTGATATTTCCCAACTTACCCATACTTCTTTATAACTTTTTATTTCTATCCAGCGCTGTTGATAACCATGATCATGTATTGACATAATTTTGTTGCTTGTAAATCCAACAAAGTTTTGCCCAAAAAAGGCTAAATGATCTGTTGCGTTTTCTTCGGGGATCCGACATGCGTCCAAATCCTGCTTCATTTTTTATCAGAGCTAATAATTAACTAACTACTGACTACTGCAGATGCTTAATAAAAATTTGGAACAATAAAAGATTCGTCATGATTGCGAAGATTCATAATGATTGAGATAATTTAAGAGGATAGGATTAGAGAAGACGTGGCGTTGGTTATATTATTTACTGTTGATTGTCAAGATAATGTAAACTAAATAAATCAATCAATTTGACACCATTAGAGAATTAATAACTAATCTAGTCGTTATCTCTAAGAACCTAAAATATTAGCTTTCACTTTTTTTTTTTGTTCTTTTCTTCGTTCATGCCACTACTCCGTTCCACCTTGTCTTTTTTTTTTTTTTTTAAATCCCCAACTAACCTTATTTTTGGCACTACTAAATTAGATATTTCCAATTGTCTTTATTTAATTTCCTTTGCTTGTCGATTTCTTCATTCCACTAAGAAGCATCTTGCATGACAACAAATGCATGATTAACAAGTTTTCAAGGAATTTATAACCAGAAAACATCTTTGTCTTGACACTGAAATCCAAATGACATATGCATATGGATCAGACTTCTCTGCATTAGACACACACTCTCCATTATCCCTCAATAGATTATTAGATTTATTGCTATGCGAATCCATTTTTTCTAATCGCTACATGAATTCATCAGTTATCAAAGGCTTGTATTTCTTTCTCATCAAATGGCCTTGTAGCTCTATTTAACCTAGAAAGAGAATTCCATAAACAATTAAATTGTTACCACATCCTCTTATTCAATGATCCTACCACATAACAGCCTACATCCCCGGGGCGGGTGGACAAAAAGAAACTACCGAAATTTAACTCGTTTTAGTAACTTATGAATTGTAATGGTGTGAAGCTTCTTGGTTTAAGTTAACTCCATCCCTGAAGTAACTGTTGAATTTTCCATTTCTCAGAAATATATCTTTCAATGAATATTTCGAAATTCGCAATAATTCAAGACTTGCCATTTATGAGTTTGTGTTACTTGTTCGCACTTCACAGAGGCCTACCTTGCAAGCTTCCATCTATAAATACAACTAATAACCCGCAAGAGTATCGCATCTATCCACTTTAAGAAGTTTGGTCTGTCTTCAACAGATTTAAACTCAAGTTTAGCCATGGCAACAAATGATGTAAAGCTTCTCGGTGCTCCTGTAAGCCAATATGTGAACCGGGTTCAGTTTGCCCTCAATCTAAAATCAGTAGACTATGAATTCATCCCACAGAATATGAGAGAAAAAATTGAGCTCCTTAAATCTAATCCTGTTCAAAAGAACATCCCTGTCCTCCTCCATGGTGATAAGCCCATATGTGAGTCACTTGTGATTGTGCAGTACATTGATGAGTTCTGGTTTCATGGTCCCCCTATCCTTCCTTCTGATCCCTATGACCGTGCCATAGCCCGCTTTTGGGCAGATTATATTGATGACAAGGTACTACTAACCATTTTGCTGCTTGATCACTCTTTTTCCAGTTAACAAGGTACCAGCGTATCCTCCGGGAAAGGGAGCAGGGACGGTTGCTACTTCATACATTTCAATAAATAAATCTGTTTGTTTAGAATATGAATCAATTCAAACAAAATATAAATATAGAATACTTCTTTCTATTAGCCTTACACATCGTTTTAAAACCGATGTATATCTTGTGATCTTACTCCTACAAAATTCTTTTGATACAATCAAGGTCATTAACCTTTCATGAATGGTTTCTACTACAACAGTTCATGCCCCAATTCTATATGCTCGATCAACACTATGCACGTGAAGTAGCAGGATTCAGTGACGAACTAAGGGCACAGACGACGTGCTGAATGAGTGCCTAAATTGGTGGCTAAAATTTGTCACCAATACAAATAAATAAATAAACGTGAGGTTCAGAGATAATGTCATGTAATTTTGATATAACTGCATAATTGAGTCTCCATGAACAATAATTATATAAAATTGTAAAAGTAATTTGTGTACAGTTCTAGGACATTTTCACTGGCCACTATTCCTGCCTGTACCTGTTCCCTTACTGATGTGTTTAATTGGAATGCAGTGGATTCCGTTTTTCAAGGAACTTAAAACTGCAAAAGACGAGGAGTCAAAAGCAGCATTGGTGGAGAAAATATTAGAAGGTCTAAAATTCTTTGAGGATGTATTCGTCAAGGCCAGCAAAGGGAAGGGCTTCTTTGGTGGAGAAACAATAGGTTTTCTTGATATTGTTCTGGGCAGCTACTTGGGATGGCTAAAGGCTTGGGGAATTCAGTTGGATGTGAATTTTCTTGATGAAGACAAGACACCAGCCCTAGTGGGATGGGCTGAAAGGTTTTCCTCGGATAAAGCTATTCATGGTATTATACCAGAGGCTGAGGAACTTTTTAGAATTCTTCAAATCATCCTAGCTAGCGCAGCAGATGCTGCTTCAAAGTGAAAAATTTACCAGTGTTCATTTACTCAATGGATGATGGCATCATTGGCTGTGAACTTATTATTATTATTTTCAATATGTTGTGTGGCAATAGAAGTAAACTTGTAATGGGAAAGCCTTCTTTGCCAAAAGGGAAATTCTCCTTTTAGTTCTTTGCATTCCAATTCCATATCTGGTTATTTGTACAAAACAAGCATCATAGGAGGCATTCCATTTAGATACAGATCCTTATGTTGTTCCAATTTCAAATAGACATTATATTTACATACAGATCCTTTGTGCCGTTATATTCTATTTAGGATCAGGAACAAGCGTGACCAAACTTGCTTTTGACACACCTTTCCTCATTTTTTAGACTCCATTCACTTTTTTGAGCTTCAATTGAATTGAGAAATAGCTTTTATAGCCTCCCGTTCTCCTGCTTGCTGAAAACGTGAAGATATTCAAGGTTATCAAATGGCTTGAATTGTAAGGGATGTTCATCATCAACCAGCTCTTCTGGTGTTTGTATGATGCCCTCAATGAATGAGAATTGTGCGATTGAATATATTGGTCTCTTCAATTGCCTTCCATCTTCACTCATTCTGTTGTTTCTCTATGCCTAGTTGTCCAAACAAAGTAGTCATATTAAAGAATTTCAATCATTCTGCTGTTGCTCTATGTCAAATTGTCCAAACAATTAGTCATGCTAAAAAAGAGTTCATAGCACGATGGTTGTTTTTCTATCGATATGAATAAAACACCTCATATATATGTTTCCCATCTTGCATTTTTTTCTGTAAAAAAATATCTGGAATAGTTAATAGAATTTCCTTCCTTTTGTCTTTTAATTGTCTTTTATGTTAAAAATATCTGGAATAATTTTCTTTTTATGTTAAAAAACTTTTCTAGGCAACAACTTCAATTTGTTATGGTCATCAATGAATTCAAAGGGGATCAATAAAAAATTTGACATTGGCCGAAGCTGTCTTCTTCTACTGTATCATCTCCACTTCTTTTTATTTATTTTCTCACTATTTTCTTCATCTGTTGTACTAACTTCAATGCTCCATCAGAATGCACTACATATTAAGTTTTTGCAAGCCCAGACAACCATCAAATCACCACTACAAACACCCATCAGACTTCTCCTAAGTTAATTAATTGCACTAGATCAATTAGTCGACCATGCATCCAAGGGTAAATCAAAAATGATTTTGGGTGCTTCTGTGTATGAGAGTAAATATTGTAGTTTCGGGATGGCGTTTTACTTGATTTTTGGCTTAAGAAATGAATGGGTGAAGGGGCATGAAGGTGCTCAGGGATATGTACTGAAGAAACTAAAATTAATTTTGAATCTTTGATAAAGAGTACAAACAGCCCTACAGAATGAAGTCATTTTTGAAGAAATTGTTGTGCTTGATATCATCCAAATGAGGTTAGCATACGATACATTCTTGAAATTGAAAAAAATACAACGCTTTAAGGGATCATAATCATATTGAGGAACGTAAGATGATCATCGAAGTGCACACACCAAGATATGTATGAAAATATGCGTGTGTGTGTGTGTACATGTATATAATATTTACTACTAATTTTTTTTTTAATAATTTGGGATTTTTCCATATTTGTTGAACGGCTGCATGAGTGGTCCAGGATAAGTAATGATGGTCCAAGCTTTCACCTTCGGGGTTCTCAGGGCAATACATTATTTACAATATCTCTTTACATATGGTATCATTTTATTTTTTATAGACAGATTGATCACTTTCACTAATAAAGAAAAGAAATGATTCCATATGTATAGAATATCTGCCTCAAACGTCATGTTTTTCTAGCCCTTTCGATACTTGCCAAAAGTCATATAGTAGCCTTCTCTATTATATATATTGACGGACAAATTCTAGCTAATAATTTGATGGAAAAGACAATTAAGAACGAGTCATTGAAAGAAGTAATCTACTCGGATCAATTATCCAAACAATGATTTAGGAGGTTTCCTTCATTATAAATAACTATTGCTCCATAACGTTCCAAGCTAGGATGTTGACTCAAGCATATCACTCAAATATATAGGATATCTCTCAAGTAACACCATCACTGGCATAATTAAACCAAACTTGTAAAAGTTGACATTTCTTATTCTTAACATAGAATTTTTCTTTTTTTTTTTCCTTATTGATCTGTCAACTGAATCCAGGAGTGAAAACTCGACAATACATCAAACACAGCGTATAGAACTGCCAACCCAAGTCTCAAAGAGACATGACCTCAATGCACTTAATCACTAGACTCTACACCTTGGATCTTTTGATCCAGGTTGGAGAAATTACTTCCGTGCGACAAAAATTAGTCGATTAATTAATGACTTGTAGCATGCAGGTAAAAGTTTATAAAGATGTTAAAATCACTATTGGCTCCAACCTGAAATTAAAGCTTGCAAATGGCAAAAGTATATTGAATTTGCAAAGTGAAGATCTTGGAACAAGTGTAGCCTCGATGTTTCACTTCTGCAAGAAGAAAAGATAGAACCCAAACATGACTGGCTTATGATACATATATTTAAGGGACTAACTGTTCCATGATTTTAGATACTAAACGTACACTTAACAGGTTGACTCCACACATCACACGAACTCTTAAATGGAAGAGCTATTCATTTTCCAAATCTTTATTTCTTCTTCATCTGAATTGCCAGCACATAGCCTTCTTCTTCGGCTTTATGTTCGTTCATTCCTTGGTACCATCAGATTTTCATCAACATATGCAAAAGGACTGACTCAAACACCACAATAGTCTCTGATGGGACATTTTGATCGCTTGCCCTCATCAGTGTAGTAGTAGTCAATATACTTGTAGTGATCGAATGATTTGAACTGCAGCGGATGCCCATCATCAACTAGTTCTTCTGGTACTTGAACAGTCAAGTCTCTGATGAATGTAAATAGGCCGAGTGAATACCTTTCTGCATTTTCGGTCATTATAACCCGATGTTGTGGAGGTTCAATCCTGCCATTAGTCCATGCCTAGGCCAACCACATCATAAAAAGAACTCTAGAAATTAATTAACTCAAACATAAAGACTTTAATGGTTAGAATCATAGAATTGGTAGAGCGATTGTGGCAGCACGTGATATTCCAATAATTAGACTGTTTGTCTTGTTAATAATTTCATAGTAACATCCCTCAAGCTATTCAGTTTTCAGACTTAATTAATTTCATTTACATAACCTGAAAACGGTCAAAGCATTACACGTATTTGGATAATCTAAATTTATGTGACAAACTTATACAACTTGTGATAAGATTGTGAGTGTGAGAAATAAACGTCTGAATCATATTAGTCAATATAAGAGCTATCTACCACTTTTTTTTTTTTTTTAATGTAAGAAGTAACATTGAAGGAACATGGACTGGAGATGAAACTCTGTGGAGCGTGCAACTTACCATGCATACATCACCAGCCATGACGATGAAAGCGGAGGGAGATGGATCAATAACCATCCACTCGCCCTCCTTAGATTTGATCTCGAGACCTTTTACTTGTTCTTGATGAAGAATGGACATGAAGCTCTTGTCTGTGTGAGGGACAATTCCCAAATTCTTTTCATTTTCATGAGGTCTTCGGTACTTGATGAACCTAAGAAGGTAGGACATCGATCCAAGGAGACTTTCATATTTCTTCTCTATACCATAAGCCTCTGACACCATTCTCATCACCATTTGATCTAACTCAGCCACAATCTTCGAGTATGAGAATGCAATTTCACTGTTCAGAAAAGGTTCAATGATTAGTATAGTTTTACCCTACAAATGGAAATCAAAACAATGATGAAAAATCTACTAATTACATATACCAGAAACTATGATTTCCATTGGGCCACATTAGATTGGTGAACTTTTGAACTCCATCAAGAGTAGTGGCATTTTCAATGCCTAAACCTTGGTAGAGAGGAATAATAGGCTCTTGTCCAACATAGCCATGAGAAGGTGTATTAGAAGTGTTCAGGACTTTGGTTTCGGTTGGAAGATCAAATAACTCCTCAGATGCACGAAAAATAGCTTCACTGAGTTCCAAAGTGACTTCATCATAAAGCGCTATAAAACAGCCATAGCCTTCCAGAGCACGTACAACGGCTTGTCTTGTAGATGGCCAAAAACTAGAACTTGGATCTAATTTTTTCTTGGTAAAGTCTATAACAGGAAGGTAGTGCTGTGTTAGAGAACCCATGAAAAGGATCGGTGTCTGCTAGCTTGCTTTGCTTGGAGTATCGAGGTTTTTAAGATTGACAAGTGAAAGAAAACCTATGGTTTGTGCTAATTGCCAAGGACTATTCTGCTCATGCATTTAAAGTATCTTTTAAGCCCAAAGGGTACCTCGATCTTGGTTTATTGAAGTAGTTATGAATGGTCATCTATAATATCCTTCAGGTGGCAACCAAAAAAAAAATAAAAAAAAAATCGTCATGTTGTAGGGAAAGTTTTATCTTAAATTGCTAAAAAAGAACAAGGTCCGCCTAAACCTTTCTATTCTTTTTGATTGATTTTGATGTATGGTTTTAAATTCTTTTGTTGTTCATAAATAAGTGGTCCTATAATATGGCGAATCAATTATTGATGTTAGATAGAGGATCATTTCTATTATTTTGACACTTTAATCTAAACTCTGAAGGAATTATGTATAACTTTTGAAATCATATGGAGGTTACGTGAAAAATTAATAATAATAAACCATAGAAGCGTATAGTGTATTTCATCCTATTTAAAATTTCTTCACATTTAATCCTTTTAACTCATGAATTTGATTTCACTCTTTTAGGAATATCTCTCTTTAAAAACTGGTCCTTTAAGACACTGGTTGACACACATTTTTGTAAATCTATGATGCATTAAATTTATTTTCCTTTCGCATTTTTATCTATACTGCCTATTTAGCTACTGTTTCAAAATAAGGTTGTGACAGCCCCACATTCCCCTAAGGTGAACCAAAGGGGTCGGCGGACCGCCTGCGTAGTTCTCGTCAGGACTCGCTTCGTAACAATCATTAATACATCAAGCTAAAACACTATTTTCAAGCCAAACCTCAAAAGATAATTCACAAGTACGTAATCCAAACTTACAATCTCACAACTTCAAATTACAAACCCAAAGTACATAAAGAACTTCCCACATACATTCTAGTTCCTTAGAACAACAGTCCAAAGTCACATAAGTTTTATACCACAAAATATATATACAAAAGAAAACCCTACTTCTAAGGCTTGACACCTCCACTTGGATTCCCAATCCCTGTTAAGGAAAACAATTTGAAAAGGGTGAGCTAAAAGCTCAGTGAGTTTCCAAAAGAGCATGCAGAACAACTAGCACATAAGGCATTTCACTTTAAATACAAACTTGGAAATAAATAGATAAGGAAAGCATTTAACATCACAAGAGTAGGATACAGGGGCTCTCAGGAGTCAGGGTCCACGAAGTTTGATCGCAGTCTTAGTAGTTGACACTCCGTCAACTTTTTCATAGTCCATGTAGAACCCCACTTCTCCTTTCTCCACCAAACCCCCTTCGGGCCTAACTCCACACATAGTTTGTTCACGTAAGTGATCACATAGTGTGTCACATAATTTGTATTTTGCTCTCCAGAATGGACAAGCCCTTACGTCAAGTCCAGAGCACACATCACATCACATAATAATCCCTATGGCTAGTACTATTCTCCTCGACCTAGGCCTAACCTACAGCACGAGTCGAACGACTTGCAGATAGGTCTTGGGAATTCCCAAAATTTTCATGTGCACACAATTCACATCAACACTCTTATATCACTTCAAATCAATCTTACAAATTTTCTACTCAAATAGGAGTAAGTGCGATAAAGTACACACCACTCCATTTGATGGATAAAAGAAATAGCATTTTCACATCAAATCACTTAATTTCACATAGTTCGAATCAAATTCACATAGGCACATAACAGGCATGGAAACTCACCAAAATGTCAAGGTTTGGACTCTAAATTTGGTTTAGTTCCAAAGTCTTCAGCACTTCCTAAAATGAATAAGGAGAATTAATAAGTTTCGCTTTCTCATTTAAAAACCAAATCTAAATAGACTTATTCCTTGACGTAATCAAGGCTTTTCCCAAATCCCCTCGAAAACAATATTCAACTCGAATGATAGAATATCATACATGACTCTTTTCAAAAGTGCCATATTAATTAAAGTAAAGTGCTCCATCGATATACTTCCTAGACACTACCCCAAATTCTCTTTATTACAAAATTTAGGCGAGACTTGTCATATCAAAATCGCTCTTCCAGGTCTAACTCAAACTTTAAAACAAATCCCACCAAGTCTTTATATATATACAAAATTCATGAAAGTTAACTAAAGTATTTCAAAACTTCCAAGTCTAACCAGTCAACACTTTTTATCCAAAAATTCATGAAAAGCTTTACTTTTCTTTATTTAAAATCCATGTTTTTAATCCACCTAAACACATACTCACAAATGAACATATTACATATATACTTAAGCGAAATCTCTTCAAGACATAATACCAAATTTCGAAATCAAACATAAAAAATTGCCAAGCATAGGTTCAGCCATCTTCCGTGTTTTTCCTTCAAAATTTTTAACAAAAACTCTATTTTCTAATCATAAAATGAATTAATTTCACAAATATTAACCAAGCCACAGTCTGGTCCTCAAATCCGCTACCTAAATGTCACCTCAAATCCGCTACCTAGGTTGGGATTTCAAGAGCCCAACTCAACATTCCAAATATAACATTTCATAACAGAATAAACCATAGATCTATCTTGTTCAACACTAAATAAAGTTAGATTCACAAGATTCAAGTTTTATACCTTCAGATCTGACTAGATCTGACAAGATCCACCGAGGCCTTGTGATATTTTCTCAAAGTTGACACTCCCAAGCTCGACAACCCCGAAAGCTTCAATCTTAGCTTGAGATCTCCTTGCCTTGAAGATGATTTTCCCACAACTAGCTCTAGAACAAGAACAACACAACTCACCCAAGCTTTTCCTTCACTTTTCTCTCTCTCTCTCACTTCGGCTCTCCCCCTTTTCTCACACACTCTCTCTCTTGGCTGCTATGGAGGAAGAAGAAACAAGGATGAGACCTTCAAGGAAGTCTTGAAGCTTCAAGAAAGTAAAGGAAGGAGAAATGGAAGAAGCAACAATGGAAATTCTCTCTTTCTTCCTCTCTCTAACTCTCGGCCCTTTCTCTCTCTATGGTTCCAAAGTGTAGCTGAAAATGAAGCTTCAAGAAGCAAGAAAGAAGCCTTTAAGGAGACAAAAAGTGGTTCTTTTCACAATTTAAGGAAAAGTGATCAAAAGACTACTTTTTGTAGCGTCGAAGCGCGAGAGTCCAACTTTTACTGTATTGATTCATTTCGACACTGTTCAACCTTAAATATATCTCTATATTATTTCCACATATACTCGGTTTCAACTTAAAGTCACTATTCACACTTCGGTACAAGATTAAACACTTAAAATGGCCAAAACCACACACCGGCAAATAATTCATGAAAAATTCTCTAAATTTGGAAATAATCACACAAAATATAAATTCACTCATATTTTAATAATTAAACACAATTAAAACACTATTACGCATTTTTAAAAATAAAATTAGAATTTTGAGATTCTCACAGAGGTAACACTTAGAGACCCAACTAACTGGCGCAAACCTTTTTCAAGATTAACACCTCAAGTCCCCGTTAATTAACGAGTGCCTTGAGACTTGAGCATATGTTACAGAAACCGGTAAATATCTTATCTATTATCACAGGGTCAGAGCAAGTTTATGCTAATTATATAAGTATCTAAATGGATTGTCCATTTGTGTACATGACTTAAATTTTAACATGTAGTAGAGAAATCATTCAATTTTTTAATCAATATTCACAAGTTGGACATATAAAATATTTCAAATCCACCCAAAGTTGTGATAATTACAATGAGAAACATTATGAATAGTCGGTCATAAAACTAGGGAATGAGGGACTAAAGAAATTGTGGTTGTCAAAGTAGTATGAAGTCATTTTGAAGGATGAAGAAATGAGAAAGGTCCAAAGGATGAGATGGACTGTGAGCCCCCAGCATGGCCAGGGAGAAGCCTATCATGAGGTGGAAGGTAGAGAGTAGCTCACCGCACTAGATTAGACATGCTAGTATCCTGACAGGACGTTGATGCTGAATTTTTAGACTAATAGATTCGGAACTGTTGCATTTTGTCTTCTGTGGTAAGGTCACTCGTAGAAGGTTAAACAGATGACGAGGATGAATATTCGGAGTTGGCTGATGATTACAGAAGTGGGGCACATATGGTTGTCCAATTCACGGTTCAAAAGTTTTTGAGAGACAAAAATTCAAAATGTACGATCTAGACACTATCACATAATTCTGACGTAGCTAATATATGTTAACCACATATACCAGACCACGTACTGTATTTCTCTCACAAAATTGTAGAAATAGATCACAATAAATTACAACATGTGCAAAAGGTTTTACAGTGTTTGGAATCGATTAAAAGAGATTATAGTGCAACTGTTCCTGCCCTCTGCTAATGTTTACAGCTAAACTACTTATGACGCCTTTCGTCTTTTTAGGTAGGTTTACTTGTAGAATCTTATATTGATGATTATCATAACTAATTAACTATAGCTGGATAATGCTTGTAACAACTTATGATTCTATTGTCTAATTTTGTCTCGAGTTGATATAAGTATGCATATATATAATATTCAATATGGATTTCATGATTCTATTGTCTGAATTGGAAGAAACTTATCTGAATGGAGTAGGCTTCTCTTCACTACTCACTGTCTCGATTTTTCCTCAATACCTCTTTGAATTAGAGACACATGTACCAAGTATTGTTTAACAGCTGAGATTAATTTGTTTTACTGGTGGTTCAAGATATATACATGTGAAATAGTTGCTTGAACGTCCAAAATTTTCAAGACTAACATTTTGAAAACAAGATAATGAGTATTTATTTATTATTATTATTATTATTTATTATACAAGTAAATAATTATTTAAAAAAGATAATAAATATTTAATTTATAACACCCATATTTCTTTCCTTTAACACCAACAAATATAAAACTGAAAAAAAAAATTTTGAAACCCAATTACAAAATACCCCCAATTGACGCTTTGATCAAGAGTGGGTTTTATACAGAATAAAGGATTAATTGCACTAAACTTCTTGTAACTTGGAGGTAGTTGCAGCTTTCCTTCTGAGTCTAAGTTATTATCATTTTACACTCCAAAATTAACGCTCAAGTCTCAACTAGAGTCGTTACCTTTTTCGTCTATGAAGATAACAAAGAGAGAAATGAGTTGCACTTCTACATTTTTAATTACGAGTAACAGATAGTACATCTTGGAAGGACAGTTAAAATTACAATTTCTTTTGTGAATTACGTAAATTGTATTTATCTTTTTGGGTGAGATGCCATAGATGTAGACCGGATTACAGTAGAAATTTTCAAGTAAAATAGACATAAAACTGAGTACAAACTACCCTAAATGCCACAAAAATTCCTGATTCTGTCTGCACTTCCCATTGCGAGTCTGCCTACCCAGTCCGTAGCTGCAAAACGAAAGTAATCCAGATGATCATATGGCTTAAACTGCAAAGGGTGTTCCTCATCAGCCAGCTCTTCTGGTCCTGTAAACAGCCCCTTGTGATAAGAAGACAGGGCAATTGTGTATCTTTCTTGATTTCCAGCCGTTCTAAAACGATGAGGACAGGAACGATTTCTCTCACTGCTTCATGGCTGTGGCACCAATTCAAAGCTTCCACTTTTAAAAATTTTTTGAGTCATCACATACTCTGTAGGAATTGAGGAAAGCTGTAGAAATATGAAACAAAGAAAAGAAAAATGGACCTTGGGTTGCAATTCGTAAAACCCCAACCAAAGTTTCACACGTGTGCCCGACACCCCGGCAAAGCCTACGTTGGATTTTCAAGGAGCTCTACACCAGTTACAGCATTAGCTTTGACTTGAGAAAGTTTGTGTCAGTCTGGACTGAATGCTTGGCATGTCTACTAGTTGTTAGATTTAATGAGAGAACTTCATTTCGACACACAAGGCCGTTTGGACATACAAAAACCCCACTTGCCAAATTCACATTCCACCTATTTGTCTAAAGGAGCTTTCTCAACTAATGAACTAATTACTAGGCATGTGAAGTAGTTGGTTCTGATTGAGATAAAATTTCTTGTTTTGAGTTAAATGCCTAAGTTCTTCTTCGTTAGGTCGGTTAGGAAGATTTTTTTTTTTTGGGGGGGAGAGAAAAAGTCACAATCGTTGAATCACCAGCAAAGACTACGAAGAGCCGGAGTAACAGAAAACCAGGTTCCATCCTTCGATTGTACTTCCAGACCTTGAATTAATCTGCTGAAGTAAGGTAATAAAATCCAGGTCTGTATGAGGCAGGAGGCCAACTTGAGACTCATCCGTGCTGGGTGACGGAAAATTTATGGTTCTGAAAATTAAATGAGACTTGCTGATGCCATGTAGGAGTCACAGTAGCTTTGAAAAATCATTTCAATCACAAGTTTGTAGAGTTTAGCTAGTTCATCGACACAGGACTTTGTGGTTTCACTGAAAAGTTGAGAATATCCAAGTTAATTAATAAGGAGCAGTTTGGAAATGTGGTCTCTCTCGAGTTCTTACCAATTCTGTCCAGTTGATGTGATTTTTACAACATTAGCTACAAACTCATACAACTTTGATATAAGTATAAATTTTACACAACTCAATTATATGAGTAGACAAATCTCATGATTACACCAAAGTTATACGAGTTTATATCAAATAATAGAAGAATTACGCCAATTGAACCAAATTGGGCAGTACTCAAGTAGCTAGGCTCCAGATCCAAATAGTTTTGGTCAGGGGCCTCACATGTCAATTTGCACGGCCATTTGATGCAAAAACATGTTCTTTTTCCGATACAAAAGTAAAACATCTGTTTACGTGACTATGTTCTGTCACAGTCATTTCACAAATAAATATGCGATGTAAACATAATTTCTGCTATTGTAAACCAGCCATTAGCATTTGTCGACACAACTACAGGCAAAAGCAAGTAGCGTGGCCCCTGATCTGAAGTTATGGATGGTTTATAAAACTTGTGAATGAGTAGACAGACAGAGTTACATGTAGTAGCTCTAAGTAAAAATTGATAAGGTAGCAGAGTTGGCTACATTCAATCTGAAAAAGGAAAACAATAACATTTTTCAGCAGATTGGAGATAGCCTCATGGGGTGGCATTTTTTTATAGATAAACTACAATTAGTTTAAGATTTCTCGCTCTGCCTATGATATAAAGTCATTACTGGAACTAGAGGATGAAATGGAAAACAATGAATCAAAACTTAATGCAGGGGAAATTGACTGGAAGTTTCATCCTTCATTTTGTCACAGACTTGTTTCCGGTTTATTTCCAGATTCAACAGACAGACTAAATTCCATTTGCTTGCCGTGGAAGAAGAATAACTAGAGCCCAGCTTTGGTCAGGGGTCCATCTGTGTACTAATAGGAGAAAAAGAAAAGAGCAGCAAAGACGTTGAACATTGGCTGCTGTGATAGGTTGCAGAGTCATTGGGCCATCCATGTATGGTGTATCGAATTGGCTCATTAGACTTGAGCCAAAAAGTCGTGGCCACGGAATTGAAATCAATTCTTTGGTTGAAACGTTCTGTTGCGTAAAGCAAGGACAAACCCAAAGACCTCCACAACGCCCCCATATTCAATGTTCAAAACCTAAGACCACCACTACCGCAGTATAGAGCATACAGTTTAATCTCATTTTTATGGACAAATGCTATTCCGACCTAGTATCACCTTTTCACTTTGCATCTTAAATTTTAATTTTAAATAAATTTACACTCTAAACTTTCAATTTTGAATATTTTGCATCTTAAACTCTTATATCTATCCCATTTAAGCCTAATTAATAGCAGTATTGGCAAACTGAATGGAGTAGAGGATAATACAAATAAATGACAATGTACGAAAGCGGTCAGAAGAAGCAAAAGGATCGCACCAAAATGGTATTTAGTTACTAATTTAATAACTAAGATTGTTAGCAAAATCAAGGAGATAAAGGATAGTGCAAATTAATGATATTGTACCTTTGTTTCTAGTCACGGTTCCTTTTATTTTAACCACTTTAAACATAGTGCCATTAATTTATATGATCCTCTATTCTATTAATTTTGCTAATATTGCAATTAATTGAATTTAAATAAAACAAACTTGAGAGTTTAAAATATAAAGTATACAAAATTACAATCAAAATGCAAAGTGAGAAAGCAGTACAAGCCCAAATATGCAGAGTGGAGTTAGCTCCATTTTTATTCATAAGGAGGCGGCAGGCAACTTGGCAAACGAGATGTAAAGTAAGCGCATTCCCAATTTCCCATGCGCGCGGAGCAAGCAGCGCTGCTTAGGGAGAAGCATATGGGAATCACGCTCACCCACGGTCAATTCTTGGTATCACCTTTTACTCGGTAAAATGAGGGAAAAAAGAAAAGAAAAGAAAAGAAAGAGAGCTCAGAGTTTGAATTTGGACAAAAGGAACTGAAGAACAAGGAATGTCTTCCTTGACCGACAACCTCATGCTGCACAATGGACGGCAGGAGCAAACTTTGTCTGCAAGGTAAATTAAGATTTTCAATACCTGCTAGTTAACCTTTAACTCTTTTAATTTTCTTTTGGGTAAATTACATTTAACCCCCCTGTGGTTTTGACTATTATCACACAACCCCCCTAATGTTTGAAAATATCCACTTCAGCCCCATATGGTTTTATGTAAAGTGGATTTACCACTTTATATAAAAGCATAGGGAAATTATGTGGATGATTGCAAAAACCATAGGGGGGTAAAGTGTATATTTATATGAATCATAAGGGGGTTGTATGGATATAAAATTTTATCACACGCGCTTTTTGGAGCGCGTTTGGTATAAAATTGTACATTCCGTCCATTTTTCACTTTACATAAAACCATAGGGGGGTGAAATGGATATTTTCAAACATTAGGGGAGTTTTGTGGCAATAGTCAAAACTACAGGGGGCCTTTTCTTTTTAACAAGTTTTATGCTTGAATCACGACACATAGTCACTCTTTTCATAGGAGCAAATCGGCACATTTTTACGATGAAAATAGGGAAAAAAAAAAATATGTCCAGTCCTTTCTTAACTTCGTCCTTTTTTTTTTTTTTTTTTTTTGATGATTGTTAATACCATATGTTTTCTATTGTATTTTTCAGGTGATCTGAATTTCAACTTTTTCTAGGCATCTGACAAAGGTTTATTGGTGAAAAGTAATGTTAAGCAATTAGTGTAACTACTACTTAGAGTGTCACATATTGCCTGTTCTTGTGTTTGTTTTTCTGTTCCTGCAGAAGGTTATCACTATTTCACTGATGTCTCCATAATTTTTTTTCTTGATTTATTGTCAATTATCAAGAGTGAGATAAGGATCGTGAAAGTTAGACACTATATGCTTTAAAATTAGCAGCAATTTTTCCTTGTGTCATCTAGTTATGTTTTTCAAAAAAATAAAAAATTACTAATGGTTGATCCAGTCTCCATATAAAACGTTATCATTTGGGAGAAACCGTAAATCACTCCTAGTTAAACCTCTGAATTTTCTATTACGACCCATTCAATTTCAGAATTTTGGGCAAATCCGTACAGTCAAAATTCAAAGCTTTTGATCAAAATCAAACTAACGAAAAAAGTCATAAACATACACCAAAAAAAATTCGAAGTCATACAACGTTATTCATGATGGCTTGATGAAATGAAGAGTCTATAAGTAGTACCCCGTCTTGCACCTAAATCCCCACCAGTTTTATCCAATCTGCTGCAAATTTATCTGAATTACTTGCTTTACGTCCAACCCAGGAAAGATCAACATGAGGATTCTAACCTGCATGTTCTGCATGGCCTTAGTAGTTCTTGCAATCAGCATCAAACCATATGAAGCCGCCAGAATCTTTGGGCTGGAAGAGCCAGAAGAAGATCCCAATATTTTTATAAGAAAGCTGCATCTTTTTCTACAACCTCTGAAGTCCCGGAAAGCAGTTGGGCCTCCAGCACCGAGTGGGTGCACCTTCATCCCTCCCGGTAATGGTAAGCATTGCACCTCCAGCACCATTAACGAGAAGAACTTTGCAGGTCGTGTTGCAGTGGCTGCACAGCCGCCGCCACCACCTCCTCCTACCAATGCGTATCCGCAGAATATGGTTCAACCTGGCGTGGCCAGTAATCGCAAGTTGTTATGAAGAAGCTAATGGCTTGGACGAGAGTGACCAAGTTATACTAATTATAAGAAGAAATTAAAAAAGCTGCTTAAATTTTTTTCATTTTTGTATTTCATTCTTTAATCAGCTTGTGCTACGTGTGAATTCAAAAGCATGAACGTTTACTGATAAGATTAGTCAAGAAAAAAAAGATAAAGTCAGTTCTGACTGTTGTGTATTGTTACATGCCCAAAAGATATTTGTCCTCGTCAAATAAAGTTTCTATGTCTTTATCAAATTCTTTCTTTCCAAGTTTGAGCTATGTATACCTTTTAGTGGATCAACAATGGCTCCTTGTTTAACCCACCTGTAATCGATCAATTACAAGTGAAGTATCTAACTAATCAAACTATGTTTTGTGCTCTTTCCTAGGTGATATGCCTAATTGAAAAGAATTGTTGAGTCATTAGTTCGATTTTACTATTTTATACTGAATTGCTCTCTAATATTTTTGTTTTTGTGATTTTTGCTCTCTTCTAAAAGTTTTTATCTTTGTTTTTTAAGTTGAATTATTTTTCTATTATGGTTTCTCTCTCCTTAACAACTTTTATCTCTTTAGTAAATATGAATTATTTTTTATTCATATGGAGTGATTTTCCTCAGTGAGTCCCATGCATTAGCACGTACGGGTTAGAATACCAGTTATATGTATGTGTATGTATTGCTTTGACGCATACGTGAATTCTGTCTGTGGCACCAAACCTTTTAAGAATTACAATAATCTATATCAATCTATATTCTCCTTAAGGAAAATAATACTACAAGTATTGGTAGCTTTGAATGTTACAAATTTTGTCTTATTCATGTTACGCCAAAAGTAGCCAATATCATATACTTGTATGCATCGCATCACAATTGTGGCAAAAGTTACCAAAACTAAACATCCTCTTCGCAAAGCTCATTAATTTTAAATTGTTATGGCAATTTAAATAAAACACCATCCGATCTAAAACTCTGCCAACCCAGCAATCCATATTGAATTATAATGTGTCAAAGTTTCTTGTTTAAATATAGTGTCACTACGAAATATGTTATTTCGAGACAAAAGAGTCGTCGTTGCTTGTGCTTTATTTTGGAGTGCACTTATTAAAAAAAAATGAAACAGGAAAAGCCAACTATATTCGCCAATGAAATTCAGTAGACGAAAATGGACAGCTAGGTAGGAACAATTAAAAGAGGTGGATATTCATATCCTATCATTAACACCTCAAAATTTTTAAGGTACAATGTGCCAGAAAAAGGTTCGATGTGCAAGGTAAAACTCGATGATAAGTTAAGTGATGCTCTTTCTGTAATTTGAAGTTGCGTTTGTGAAACCTTATGAATCTTCATTTTCGTCCATAACACTTTTAATTGAAATTAATCATACAATAATCAGTATTAACAATACAACTGGATCTTTCGATTACCAGACCTATTGATGAAATGAAAGCACAATGGTGAACCTTGCGGCAATAATGGAATGACAGTTTCAAACAATTTCATTTATTCTCACAAGAAGGTACAAGCACAATAGTATTATTTCGATGAGACAATACGATGGTAACTCAGGAGCAACCGAAACAAAAGTCCAAAAAGATATTTAAAGAAAATAACACCATCAAACCATAGAATAACTGTCTGGAGAAGCAAGTAGGCTGTGGTATTACTTAGTTGTAGGCATCAGGATTTGCAACGAGATAGGCCTCAACAGCCTTGAACATGGCCAGGGCCTTTTCTTTTCCTGCCTTAATTTTTCCTTTTCCTCCCTCCACCTGTTCTTCGGATAGCTCGATCTCACCCTTGGTGTGATATGTGCTGCTGGTTTTACAAATTGACCCTCCATCAGCAGAGGCTTCAATTTTAACGACATAACTAACTTTCTCAATCACATCAGTGAAAGCATCACTTTCAGTTACAGTATAGCTGTAGGTGAAGTTGTCCTTGTCCAGTCCATCAACTATGTGTTTTGCACTCTTAAATTGGCTTCCTGAAAAGTAAAGCAAAAAGTAACCATTTATTTAATGTGTCATCCATTAATTTTTTTTTTTTTTGTAAATTTTTTTAACAAAGGACAAGTAGGATTTAAAAAACAATGAGGTGAAAGGGGGATTTAAATTCAAAATTTCTAATTCTTTTGACCTCAACTTCATTCAATAGACTAAAGCCTTTTCATTATGCATCAAGTAATACTTGTTACATAAGCTAATTTATTAGTACATAAAATGAAGGAATAGTTAGTGTATTGGAAAATTATGAAGAATTTACGTGTTGTTTAATACTAACCTTCGCCGAAAGTGATCAATTTAATGGTTCCAACTCCTCCATCTCCTTCAACGATTTCAACACTCTTAATGGCCTCTGGCAAGACCTTGGGTATGAGGTTGTGATCAAGGATGAAGGCCTTGAACAACCTTGCAGGAGGGATTGAGGAAGAGACCTCATAATCATAAGTGACGGGGGCCATGATGCCTTAGTCTGGTGTTTGGGAATAAACAAAAGTCCCTAAAGAACGAATTAAGGAATTTCAAGGAGTGTCGTTCTTACAGAGGACTTGGGGTACAAAGCAATGCGATTGGAAATGGTATTTATAGATTGAGGTCGGTTGTGTGAATCCAAATACAAAAGAACTAGTGGACTTAATAGTCAGTCTTGTTATGCGTTCTTTTGTTGAATTGTGATGTCAAGTTTGAATAAGATGGATCCGCATTTTGTTAATAATATAAGCTACTAGGATGTTAATATTTAATTCGTCTAGAAAAGGTGTTTATAAATTAAATAGACTACAATGGTAATCACAGATATTGTAACCTTGAGCAGATACATATAAACTATTCCATATTTATCTAAGAATTTAGGTGAAAGTACCTAAAAGTTAAAAATAAGGTGATAAACTAACAATGGATTGAGAAAATTCTTGGTTGGCAGAAGTCTATAATTTTGAAAATCACAATGTGTGAAATCTTCCTATTTTTCAAAATTAAAATCACGGTATGCTTTTCCATGTGTACCAAAAATCCTAATTAAGTTGACCTCTGGTCAGTCTTGTTGTGCTAAGTTTAAAAAGTTAGGCCTGCATTCTTAATTTTAAAATGTGTATCCTCATTTGGTGCTAGAATAGATAAATTCAGTATTTGCTAAAATTCAATTTTGCAGTACGAAAAGGTGCATGTATCTAATTCAGCACTTAATAAACATCTTTCATGAGTTTCCATTGCCTTTCGGCATATGCAAAATGAACCTATCTACCAAAAAAGGCACATGTGGTTTATTTTTTCAAGTAGTTACAATACATTATAGTTCCTAGGCTCCTTGTATCTTTGCTGAATTTCTAGAATGGTTGGCTTCCGTTGATTCGCTGGGCAATGACAGAAGTGGCTGTTGGAACATTGTTGTTGAATAAGTTCCAAGTGGAAGAGGTCAAGCAATGACGTAAAAAGTTGTACGTACACATTTTTGAACAAATAAAGGGAAAAAAATTTTGTCCTTTTTTTTTCCAAAGTTAAGACTTGATTTCAGAAGTGTATTGTTGGCTGTACTATAGATTTAACTTGAACAAATTAAAACAAAAATCACCATCAAGCTAGAGTGCCTACAGGAAGATTTAGATAAACAATTGACCAAATTAGGTAATTTTATGCAATCGAGAATCTACCATATATAGGAAAAAAAAATTCTTTTTCTTTCTTTTTTCTTCCTTTGGTGGCATCTGACTCTTCACAATCTTAAACATTGACAAAACCTAGTGGTTCTCATCAGCTGTAATATTTCAGGAAGTTTGCTTGATAGTAAAGTACTATTTTTTCAGGAATGCCATTCAAGCTGCTAGGTTGAGAGATCAACTGCCGCACCCATTGTGTTTGTACTGGTAGTTTAGCCAAGCAGTACTTGGAAGATTATGAAACTTTTGAATTGGTCATATAAGTTTAGAGCAGTATTCTAATATTTGAATTTCAGGTGTATTAAGATTCTTGGCAAAATAAATATTTCTGGGGGTTAATTAACCAAAAAAAAAAGTTGCAAAAAAATTTTCTACCTATACTTTCGCATTATATAATAAAGTTACTTTTGCCCTAGGTCATATCTTATGCGCTACAAAATTGAAAACAAAGATTTTCTTATCATTTTGTTAAACTTCAGCATCCAACATTGTTTACTTTGCCATATACAAATCAGCGGCTATATTAATCTACAATGGTCCCCTTAAGTCATCCCTCCGCCTAACAAATGGGGGGAATCTATGACTATTGAGTATAGCTATTTAACAAATATTGATTAAATTATTTACACAACTTGAAATTCTATAAGTTGATAAAATAGATATCTCAAATTAATTGACTATTTGGATTCAATAGACAGTGAAAAACTTCGACTAGCCCACTTGACATCTTTTAAACCTACTAGGGCCAGTAATACGTGCATTGTATGTTGGCTCGTTACTCATTTTTCTAGTCAGCGAAACGATAATCATTTCAATGAATAATAAAAAAAAAAAGAGCTTTCCTGATTCAGGCTGTTCCAAAGTACGTTTAGCCAAGCAGAAGGAATTATTGGCTGAGTTGATTCAATTTTTAAATCCAAAAATTTGATATAACTTCGCTAATTTGTATCTTATTGTAGAATAACCAGTTCTATGTAGATTAGGGCCTTGTGTTAATGAATTTCTCAAATGTAGATGTGTATATATCAAGAGGTATATATAAAACTCAAAATGTATTTGATCGGACCATTCGAGTAATAATTGTATAAATAACTATAGATAGCTTTTTTAAGAAAATTTTTGCCTTGTCTTTACTTTGCACTCCTGATGAGTTGGAGTGTAGATACTCACGTAGGCATACTTATGGATGCTAATGGTTAATGATACAACAATTCTAAACATTTACAGTTGACAGGCTTTTTGTATTAATTAGACAGTGAAGAACTTCGACTGGCCAACTTGACATTTTTCAACCATGTTAATCTTCCTTTTTTTTTTTTTTTTTTAAGTAACGTAACTCTGTTAATCTTCATTTCCACATTAAGGAAACTTTTAGTGATTGCTAATATGGCGATTGAAATCTCCTGAGGATTCTCCAATCGATGAGGTGTCTCAAGTTTCAACATGGGAATTAAAAGTTCTGGTGTTATGGGACAATCAAAAATCAAAAGCTTCAAACAAGATTTATTATCTATAACAGAAAGATATTACAAGCCAAAAAAAGAAAAAAAAAAAAAACACTTGATCATACACCGAAATATCAATATTTCCCAACAATAAAAAATGACCGTCTGAAAAGAGGAAGTTACTAACGAAAATGAAATCCTCAGTGTTTATTTTAATCGTCCAATAAGTATGTGGACATATATGAAGCAGCATTGATCAATTGTACGCATCAGGATTTGCGACCAAGTAGGCCTCCACAGCCTTGAACATGGCCAAAGCCTTTTCTTTTCCAGCCTTAATTTTTCCTTTTCCTCCCTCAATTTGTTCTTCCGTAAACTGGATATCACCCTTGGTGTGATATGTGCTGCTGGTTTTGCAGATTGACCCTCCATCAGCAGACGCTTCGATTTTGACAGCATAAGTGACTTTCTCAATCACATCGGTGAAGGCATCACTTCCAGTTACAGTATATTTGTAGGTAAAACTGTCTTTGTCCAGTCCATCGACTATGTGTTTTGCATGCTTAAATCGGCTACCTGAATATTTAGCAGAAAAACAAAATTTTTAGTTTTATGTACAGTTATTGCTTTTGGTATAAGGTAGTTCATTATTACATGAAACAAAAGAACATTCAATGATTTGGAAAACTGTAGAATGATTTAAGTGGATGTTTATAGCTAACCTTCACCAAAGGTGATCAACTTAATGGTTCCAACTCCTCCATCTCCTTCAACGATTTCAACACTCTTAATGGCTTCTGGCAAGACCTTGGCAATGAGGTTGTCATCAAGGATGAAGGCCTTAAACAGCCTTGCAGGAGGGATTGAAGAGGTGACCTCATAATCGTAAGTGATAGGGGCCATGCTGTTTTTATTTGTTGTTTGGGAATGGAGGATGGCTAAGAACAACGGGAATTCAAGAAGTTTTAGAATTCTTTAGTTCCTTAAGAGGACTTGTGGATGCAAACAGATGTGATTGGAGATGGTATTTATAGATTGAAGTTGTAGCTTGAATCTAAGTACAAAAGAACTAGTGGACTTCATAGTCAGCCCTGTTGTGCTTTCTTTTTGCTGAATTGTGATGTAAACTTTGGAAAAAATAAAAAGTGGACCCTGATTTCACACAGTGTAATCTATTAATTAATCCAACCTTTTGGAATTGTGATGTAAACTTCGAGTAGAATACACCCGCATTTAGTTGATGGTCTAATAAACTAGTATGTTAACAATTAATCCAACTTAAGGATTGAGGCCGGTGATAAAGTCACACGTTTTTTTTTAATGCTAGAACAACTTCTTCGTAAAATGACAAATTTATATAACTAAGTTGACTTTGGGTCAGTTTTGTTCTCGTCGTTCGTATGTTTGAAGAATTGGACCCACATTTCTTAATTTTAAAATCCAGAAAAGGTAGACCGTCCATATAATTTCAAGCAATTTCACTCCAATGTAGTTCCTAAGTTCGCAAAATAGAGTTGGAAAGATTTACTTATTCTTAATGCATTGCTTCTAAACCTCGTAATATCAATCATGTACCAATATTGACATGTTCTCATCAGCTATATTATTACAGGAAAAAAAAAATTTTACTATATTTATATGGATTAATCTTTCATACATTGATAGTATATATATTAATGGGACTAGATACTTGTCACTTGTATCAATTTTAAAATTCAAATTTAAATTAATGATGATGTGACAAGCTTTTTTTTCTTTTTGGAGGGGGGAGGGGAGGGGCTAATGTATGTATGGTATTCCGAAAAAATTATATGATTAACCTAAACTATAATATGACTTTACGATTTAGGATGTCAATATGATAACAATACTTTGTCAAAGATATTTTGTCAATATGACTTCCATCATTTTCTAATGATTACAATTCTAGAAGTCAAAGAAAAGAGCCTTGCACTACTAAATAATTTTTACGCACGCCAAGCTATGGCCTCCCAACATGTTACATTAAAGAAATGCCGGTCCACTTTGTCCAATACTTAAAAATTTTAAGTATTAAACACAAGGAGAGTCACTGAGTTCTTTGTATCTTGATTTGCACAGCAACTTCAGCTAGGGGTGTCAACGGGTCGGATTCGGATAGACGGGTTTAGGATATGTTCCAAATCCGGAAAAAAGGACCAAATCTGGGTCGGATCTGGGTCTGAACTCGGTCCGTTGATAGGCCTAACTTCAGCCTATAAATACCTTTTAGCTCGGTTCTCGTTGCATCACAACTAGTTCAAGAACAACTTAAAAGCTTCTTGAGTAATAGCATTCGTTCTTTACACAAACTTCACTTTAGATATCATGGCCGTCATCACTTATGATTCAGAGGTTACTTCCTCAATCCCTCCTACAAGGTTGTTTAAGGCCTTCATCCTTGATGGAGACAACCTTGCCCCCAAGGTCATGCCACAGGCTATTAAGAATGTAAAAATCCTTGAGGGAGATGGAGGAGCTGGAACAATCAAGTTGATCACTTTTGGCGAAGGTCAGCTCCATATATGTATATACTCACTTGCTCTTATAAGCTTTTTCATAACTAGTCGTTCTTGGGTAAATTACTAATAAATCCACTGTAATTTCATCTATTGCGACATAATCTTTGAAACATTTTAAAATATCCACTTCACTCCCTATGACTTTGTGTAAATTGAAAATTTAACGAAAATAATCTATATGACATGATTAGTTGAAATACCAATAGTGGATATTCACGCAAACTATAAGTGGATTAAGTGGATACTATAGACACGTAGTTTTAGAATGTGTGTGTTCTAATCACCGTATAACTGATTATGCATTCCATCTATCTTTCACTTCACATATTATAGACAGAATGCATAACTGATCACGTATTTTGTCTATTTTGAAACCTTATGGGGGATCATCTGACATCATACAAGACTATACGGGGGCTATATGTAATTTACTCTTTGTTATTCACTCTATCTATTGTTGACTTTTCTTGGATGATATCTGTTACACACAAAAAATTAATGCCTTTTTCTTGCATGATATCTGCTATACGTGAAAAAATTAATGCCTTTTTTCTATTGATATTCTAAGGAGTCAATTTAAGAGTGCAAAGCACAAAGTCGATGAACTTGATACAGATAACTTCATTTGCAGTTATACTGTAACTGAAGGTGATGCCCTCAAGGACGTGATTGAGAAAGTCACATACGTTGTCAAAATAGAAGCCTCTGCTGATGGAGGGGCAATCTGCAAAACCAGCAGTTCATACCACACCAAAGGTGATGTCCAGCTTACAGAAGAGCAGATTGAGGGAGGAAAAGAAAAAATTAAAGCAGGAAAAGAAAAGGCCTTGATCGTGTTCAAGGCTGTCGAGGCCTACCTCCTCGCAAATCCTGACGCATACAACTAAGTCTCACTGCTGTTTGGCTACTCCTCCGCATCCTTGTTCCTTTATATCTTAGGGTGCTGTCTTCAAAAGCTTTTCTAGGAGGAAACAGTACTTTGCTTGTTTTTTTTTGGTGAAATGAATGAATTTGTTTAAAATTGCTGTCTTGGATGACAACTATTTGTGATTTCATTTCCTCAATTCTGATGCAATATTATCCAAAACCTCTCTACTATTTCCAGTGCATGTGTTCTCAAGAAATACAGGCAAGTAAAGTTCTTTGGTGTCAAATTGCGAACACCTTGTAGTCAAATTATTTATGTCTGAATAGAGGTTTCAATTATCATTTGCGAAGCTCCAAAAAGGTTGACAAGTTGCTGGAAGCATCGGAGTAGTGTGTTTCCGGATTATGTGTAACTCGTATGGCATTCAAAGTTTCGTAAGTTATTTATCATGTACTAACTTTGTCTTTTACTTCTGTTAAAAGTGGACAAATATAGGGCTTTGACGATACACTGATCACACTAATGTAATAGTCATGTGAATTGCATGTGCATAGTTAAAACAACAGTTAGAGGATTGTGTATATGTCGAGAAAACAAGAGTGAGAAAAATTAGGGGTGGCAATTTCCGACACGACTCGAATCTAACATGAAATTAATGGATTTGAGTCAAGCCTTCACGGGTTCGGGTCAAAATCGGTTCGAACCCGATAAACTCGAAAAGAAAACAGCTCGGGATTGGGGTCAACCGAATAGGTTTGCGGGTTGACCGGCCAACCCGTTTATAAATTAAAAATAATTTAATAAATATATTAGATACTTTATTTAAATAGGTTGGCATATTGTTTTCTTTCTAAAGGCATTAATCACTTAACTCTAAAAAATATTGTTTTAATTGAATTTGTTTGATCTGTGTGAAGTTTGAGTTATTATGTTTGGACAAATGATGTATTACATTATTTTCATTATATTTTTACTTTTGTTAACCAGGTAATGTATCATAGTTTTACTTTTGTTTATGATATTTTTTACAAAAATGAAAATAAAAGAATTGCTAAGTTCTTGGATTGAACTATAGTATTCTTAGTCTATATTCTTATGGAAACTCCATTGTAGAGAAGTTTACTGTGCTACCAAGATGAGTAGGCAAAAAAAAATGAAAATTAAGTAAACGGGTTGTTCAAGTTGGGTTCAGGTGACCCGTTAATTTCACGGGTCAGGTTTGGATCAAGAAAACTGACCCATTTAATTTTTCGCGTCAGATTCGGGTTGACCTATTACCAACCCGTCAACCTGCGACCCAACCTGATTGCCACTCCTAAGAAAAATATATCAACAATTGAGTTCTAAATTTAATGGCCAAAGAGATTAGTAGATTATTGACATTGAGAACTTGCACTTCCCATATTAAGTTATTTTGGCCGGTGTGGATGACTTTAAGCGTTATTGACTTAGATAATGGCATTTCTTTCATTTGCGAGTTAACTGTAAGTTTTAATATTTTTTAACCTATTTAAGTTATGTATACTGTCTTGTATTCGTCGGAGTAAAATCTCATGGGGTGTTGTGTCTTGAATCCCAGCGCCGAGTTCGGAGCATGACACCATCCCACAGCTTAGACAATGAAAACTTTCCCGCTATAGACCCATATCCAGCAATCCAGGATCCTAATCAAGTGATTGCTATGAAGTTAACATTTGATACATATTAAATGAAAGATTAAATGATTATCGAAGTACCTAGATATTAAAATAAAATTCCTAAAACTACAGCATTGAGACATTGGGTTTTAATAGTAGCAATGGCAATAAAAAATATAAAAGAATGTTTTTCAAGAATTTCTAGAATCACTTCACTAGTTCTTGTAAGTACAATATCTAACTACAAGAATTTGAAACCTACATACACAGACATGTAATAATTTGTGTAGTAGCAATTATAGTAAACTTAGATTATAAAACTAGGGGCATTTTCTTCCGGTACTTTATACTTTAATTATTATTGTTATATTTTCATTTAAATATAACTTATTTAACAAAATTATGCTATTTAGGCTATGACAATTTTGTGCCGATATAAAGTATTTTCATATAATTGTATAGAATTTAGGACGTATTCATCATATATTTAATTGAATTCACATATCATTTAATTTTAAAAGACTTATTTGTAATTACTTAAAATCTAACAAAAAAAAAAAAAGGATTGGAACATGAAACACTAGGGACTAGAAATGCAAATTCAAAACTTTTGATTAACACCAATTTAATGTTGACCATAAGCTATGATGATTTCCTGAAAGTTGTCATAAGCCTACCTAAAACATAAACTTTGAGAATAGAGTTATTTTGGTTGAAACTTTAAGGACCAGTTTGGCACACAGGTTAAACATTGAGAACCACAGCTGTATTTCTCTCTTGATTTATTTTGTCTGCTCCATCCCTAGAAAGTTCTACTTTTCCCCCCTAAAATTCTACCTTTTAGTGTTTTTAACTGAATTTTCTTGATTGTTGCTCAGTCTTCCTTGCAATAGATTTGGTATTTTTGCTTGCGGTTACTGTGGCTAAAGGAAAAAGAAGCTTTCCGCACAAAAATGGAACTGAGGGGCAGGCATTAAGAAAAATTTTTTTCATATAATGCCTTATCACCACTTAATTGACCACGTTTACCAACCATGAACAAAAAATGGAACTGGGTGCCATTAAAAATTTAGGGAACATTGATACAATACTTATTTGTGTTAAGATTGAGTGATGGTACTTATTCATGTTTATCAATAAATATTACGCATAATGAGCATGATTTTGAGTGAATTTCAATACATTGGTTTGTTAACTGCTTCGAAGATTAAGTTTTTACCTTTGGCTAGGAGAAACAAAAAAAAGAAAAGAAAAGAAAAGAAAAGAATAATTGATATTCTTTTTCTCTTCATTCTCACATTTCACCATTTTAAACCAATCCAAACAACATTTAATAGAGTTTGATAGGTTCAAAACAAAGTTTCAAAAATGTTCTAAGTGACTTATTTTTCAATATTAAACTAAAATCATAAGGATATAATTTCTAGTTGCGCTACGCCTTTACCATTCTATGTTACTCAACATTTGTTAATTCTACGTTTTCATGCCTTGAAAAGAGTTAGTGCAGCTTCCTAAAATGGAAAACATCAAAGGAAATATATGGAAAACTTCCAAAATGTTGGACATGCACGAAATTCTGTCCAATTTCCAAAAGCAGAAATTGGAAGCTCTTCAAACCCGATTTTCAGTCAAAAGGTCATTATAAATAGGAGGCCATGTTTTTTTGTCCAGCCAAGTAATTCTAAAATCTCGAACAAGCTGCAGTTGACTTGCAATCAAGCCTTTTATCGAGGTAATTATTTTACATACATCTTAATTCTTGTTGGTTCTTTTTCCCCCCTTTGTTTCCACTAGTTATATGTACATGTTGTGTTATCTACAACAGATATATGTATATAGACATATAGCGATTGTAGTTTTTTGATGATTATGAATACGTACAATTCGTAGTTTTTAAGATTTGTCAATTCCTGTGATAAATATAATTCATAGGTCCAGTAATTTTATTATTTATGGTCCCAAGTTTCATTGACTGAGTACTATACCTTTTATGTGTGTGTGGCTATATATATGTTTGTATGCATGTGTGCATGCATGCGTGGTCTCGTTCAAGATGCAAAACCGTGTAGACATACATTGTGATGGATATTCTGAAATTATTAACGCATGAAATTAATTTGGATTCTGATGCATTATGGACTTATTTTGTAGCGGTAATATTCCACTCTCTGTAATTTTCCTAGTTCTTGTTGTTCCAAGACCATCTTCCTGATTCTCCTTCTCCCAAGAACATTCCCCAGTTCTCTATTCTTCTGTAAATGGATGGATTGGATTTGGAGTGTGCGTTTTCCCTGATTTTTCAGTGGTTTAAGTGCAGTTACAAATGGAAGACCGCCAAGATACCAACGTGCAAGGACAGCAGCAGAAAAGTGGCAACGGAGAAGAAGCGAAAGCATAGCGTAATTGCCGTCTGAAGAGCGCCCCGAGCATGAGGTGACATTGACTGACAGCCAAAAGGAGTATTATAGAAAAAGGTTGAATCTGGTCAATGCAAAGTATGATGGATATGGTGATTTTGCCAACTCAATCCTCAAAGCGCTTGGGCACAAGACTCGCTTAGGTTAGAATAATTTGGATGTTGATGTATTTCCCTTTTTTTTTCGGAGGGGGGTTTCGTGGCTACAATTTTCATACTCGATCTTACTCTTGTCCTAATATGCAGCTGTTGATTCAGGGAATTTAGTGATAAAAGAAATAACTTTTCGACCTTCAAGGCGGGAAAGGCAAGTACCGTCTGATCAATCAGCAAATTGACTCACTTTTTGTACTATAATTCTTTAGCACAAATGATTTATTTTAATATTTTCAATAGGAGCTATCCAAATTCAACAGTCTTGACTGCATTGCGAGGCAGGACAAGGAGTTCTAGGCGACGAAGGTAAGATTTGTGATGAATATATAACTCAACTCAAAGGAATAACACAATTCATTAAGTTTCGGTCATTGCTAGAACATTATACTACATTTCGCTTGCATTTCTTTCTTTAAATTTGATGGATATTATTTTATAGGGTACGAGTGTCTAGGGAAGAGATTAGTGCAAATGACGCAGAGAATAGTGCTCATGATGGGCAGAGTAATGCTACCGCTAGAAATCCAACTAGGTAAGATATAATTAGTCATTGATATCAATTCCGCGCCATATATGTATACTATCAATAATTCACGTGCTTTGCACGTGAATATATTTTCCCAAGATATAACACCTTAATCTACTAAATTTTTGTATAAAATTTTGATTGTTTGTTGGCATAATATAAACTAAGAAACAACAGAATAAACAACATTAATTGATAGTTGTACAAAACGTTTATTGTATACAAAGTAGTTAAAAGTTTATTGTGATTCTATAGTTATAAAAACTATGAAGATGGAAGACTATCACATTTAAACTAATGTTGTTGGAATAGTAATTTGACAAAAAAACCACTATCCAAACAAATGGCATATAACAAACAAAATTATACACAATTGTATAATATTATATAAGAAACAAAATTATATAATTATACACAATCATATAATAAAAAATTATATAATATTATACACAAAGCAATTGAAAAGTTATTAGCATATTACAATTATGAAAACTCTAAAGATGGAAGATTATTATATCTAAATTAAGTTGTTGTAGATTTTATTTGGATTGTGACAGTAGGAAGAGAAAATTTTCTATGTTGTATCAAATTAGTACATACAACAAAATTTGAGCAAAATATATACTAAAATAATTCTTTTAGATACAATGAATTTTTATGAGTTTCATTAGTTATAAATTTTTTGGCTTTTTTATAATTTTTGATAATTTTTTTGGAATTTTCTTAATCAATATGACATAAGATAGTGAATTTAATCATTAATTTAAACTTCTATTTTCTCGTTAGTTTATAACCTTTTGTCTTCTTATTAATCATGATTTTCTTCTAAACAAATGTAATAAACTATAGTTATGTATAAAATTAGAGATAATTTTAACACATACAATAATGGGAGATGAGGGAAATAATTGGTGAATATAGTTGTTATATCTAAACTACGTTGTTGCATATTTTACTTGGATTATGATGTCGAGAAGAGAACAATTCAAACCAAGTATACAATAAAACTTGAGTAAAACATATACTAAAACATTTTGATTTGAATACAACAAATTTTTAATCAATTTCAGTAGCTGTAAACCTCTTCTATTATTTTTTTATAATGAGCAAAACATATACTAAAATGTATTGATTTGATACAATAAATTTTATCAATTTACGTGGTTGTAAACTTTTGGGTTATTTTTTTATAATTATTGATAATTTTTTTGAAGTTTTCTTAATCAATGTGACACAATATAGTGAACTTAATCATCAATTTTAACCTTTTGTTTTCTCATTAAATATTGATAACCTTTTTTCTTCTTATTAATTATTATTTTCTTCTAAACCTATATAGATGAAGAAGAAATTGGAAGATCAAGCCACAAGTTTTTCCTCTCTTTTCTCCCTCAAGAATCGGACCATCTCCTTCCCTCTCTTCCCTCTTTCTACTGCAAAGATGAAGAAGATGATGGTGTTCAATGGTGCTTAAAGCTTCAAGGATGAAAGGTAGAAGAAAGGAAGAACAAAGATGACAACTCTCTCTCTTTCTTGCTCTTACTCTCGGCCTCCCTCTCTCTCTTCACTCCAATATGTGCAGCTGAAAATGAAGCCTCAAGGATGCAAGAAGTCAACACTTAAGGGACAAAAAGAGACAATTTCCCTGATTTAAGGAAAAGTGCCTTTTTGGGCACTTTATGTCATCATTGATGAAGTCTACATTCTTTTTATTTCATCCTAACACTGTCCAACCTTAATAATATTTCCATAATATCACTACATATGTTCGATTTCAATATCAAGTCACTAATCACGCTTCGGAGCAAAAATTTGACACTTAATTCGGTTGAAACCACACAGGCAAAATTCATATAAAATTCTCTAAATTAGAAAATATTCACTTTAAACATAAATTCACTCATATTTCAATAAATAAATATAATATAAACAATATTATGCATTTTTAGAATAAAATCTGAATTTTGAGGCCTTCACAGATCTCCCTATTGCAATCTCGGCAAGGGGCGATTTCAGCTATCTGGTGGTTGGATTCTTCTCATCAAATAAGTGGTCCTCAGTAGTTCTGAAGAAAAATCTTAGTCAAATCCTGGTGGAAGTTGTTGGTCTGAAATTTTATCTACAGAAGGGAAGGCTATAGATACATTCCTTTTTTTTTATTATTTGCTTTTTCCTTGGTCTTTTCTTGATGGTTTTGCTGCTTTTGATCTACTATTTGTTGGGTCCTACAATAATATAGAACTTCTTAATTTAGGAATAAGATGTTATTAAACCAAGTGCCTCTGCATCTTTAGGATTATGAATTTTGTAGCTAAGGTTCATGCTTTTGCAAATTATGGACATCAAATCATAAATGTAACTCATTGAGTTTATTGCATAAATTCCTGATTTAATAGTAGTCTAGTCATGTGGGCTTGTAGTGTTGAGGGTTTTCCAAGGAGAAATGTGTAAAACCATGAAAAAGCTGAGTAGTCGAAATTCTCTAAACAGAACTTTTGAAATTTAACTTTTGATGAAATTCAGAATAATGAATATTGATATAATCGCATTTTTCATTTTTGTCTATAAGCTTCTATTCTAGTCGCTACATCATGTTTACAAATTTGAATCACCAAATGCTCTGTCATTTCATAATGCAAAGGTTTACTATCCAAAACGTATAAGTGTTATACAGCAACCAAGTTCCCTTGAGCTTGGGAAGTACTTGTTGTAACTATACCAACCGTGTTCCCTTGAGCTTGGGATGTAATTTTATTGGTTCTTGTTGTCAGTTTATATGTCTTGGTAATGAGGAAGTACTCTAGACACTGGGGAGCTAGAGCCTAGTAATATGCTTTCATTTTAATATCTGGGAATATGATGTTGAACCACTGATTCTTCTATGATAATTAAGCATGTTAATGGCCTGCTCAATGACTCCTCTGAGTTGGACTTCTGGAGGCCTGTTCAGACGTAGTCTAATTTCTTGCACTAGCAATTCTCATTAAAAGTCTGATTTAATGCTCAAATTGTTGAAAATCTATATATCACATTTCTTGGTATACATGTAATGTGTGTTTTTGTATGCTATAATGGTTACAACTTGATACGATAATGAATCAAGTTGACGTCTGGGATGCCATGATGAATTCTGTTCTGAATTTAGTATAGTATCATAAAATGCCACTTGGCCATCTGTATACAATTTCATTGAGAAATTTGGTTTCATATTCTCTACATTCGTCATTCTTTTTATCAAGGCATAGATTATTTTACATGTTTAATCATGTAAAAAAAGAAAAGAAAATTACATGATCATGGTTCTAATAATTTGTAAGCCACTGGGCTTTAGTCTCAACTTGGATAGGTGGAAAAATATCCAAAACATGGCTATTTCATGGCTAATATTCCACTTCACAGTCTCGGATATAAGTTTTAGTTTCCTCCTCATCTCTTGATTTGCACCTGAAGAGAAAAAAAACTGGATAGCCCTGCATGTACTTTGTGAAGTCCTAACTCCCTATCTCCAACACATATGAAATTTTGCTAAAACATTGAGCCAATATTTTTGTATGACGAGCACTCAGTAATGGTGGTGGTTGGTCTGTGGGTTTGTTTTCGCCTCACGAATCAAGGTGCTATCTTTTAAGGCCTTCAGCTAATTATTTCTTTAGTTTTAAGACACATCACAGTTTTTTGTTCAGTTAAATAAAGTTACAAATGTGAAGGATGAGTAATTACAGTAGTATTTGCCTTTAGAGCTTGGGCAATAGGCATTTTAACATGCATGATTGCTAGTTTTGCTGTCAATGCTTGAAGCATTTTTGCTTGTTTTTTAACTAAGATCCTTGCCTGGATGAAATTTATGTAGTGTACTTCGTTTGCAGATTTGGCATGGGCCCAAATATGTTGATGATAAGATAGTAGAGTACAAGATTCTTTCCACCTTGTTGATGAGAAGGGTTTTCTCCATCTTTGATGATTAAGAGTCACTACTAGCAAGTTCTCATGGTAATGCCCTTGCCAACTTGCAGCATCAATGTGCAATAACCGTAACATTCTAGACAGTAGCTTGGATGGTGAAAGCTAAATAATTCTTAGTCTCCTGGCAAGAGAATCAAATTTTTGCTTGCTAAGTAATTGTTAATGTCCCTTTATTTTTTAAGCCCAATCTGGGCTTATAGTTTCTGTATTACTGTTAAATTACTGTTAATAGTCTTGTTTATTAATAGTAATAATCTTGTGGTTAGATTATCCAAACTAGCAGAGGCTTTAAATGGTAAAGAGGAGCAACTGAAATGTCATATGCAAGATATTCTTGCCGGCAAAACAGGGGATGGAAACTTACGTTACCAGCTTCTACAATCTTTGGTTCATTACTTTGTACTGAAAGATCTTCCCACTGCAGCTAGTCCGTTAAATGTTGATAAGCTTCTTTCAGACCTAAAAGGAATTCTTACAGAAGTTTTCGGACTTAATCAAGGCCTGATGGATGACTTGAATTTGGAAGAAGAAGTTCCACAATTTTTTGATAGCACTTATGCGCAACTTGATGCTAAAGAGATTACTCTCCTTTTGAATGACAACCCAAATTCAAGGTAACATTTTATTTTTAAGAGTATCTTAGACAGACTTGGTACATTTGGAAAGTTATTAAATTATTAAACTTGTTATTTCAGGTTTTTGGGACAAATTAACACTCTTAGATTGGAAATCAAGGAGCTTAAAGAAAATATGAAGAAGAGCCAAATCAGGTACATAGATTATAAGAAGCAGCTTCTGATTAGTTGGAAAGTAAATTCCATATCTTACTTCATTTTTAGTGCTAACACTTTTGAAAAAATGAGAATAAGAAATAATCTAAATAGGTAGCTATTCCTGGTGAAATTGTGCTCAGACGTGTAATTCCATTACAACAAAGCACATGCAGTCAATGTGTTAAGAACATGTACTTTTTAGGCTGCCTCCTTCTTGTATTAAAGGACTAAACTTTCCTTCTGATGTCTCGTACTCATTAATAGAACTTCTGCTGCTTTATCTTGCTATGAATCCAATGTAGATTAGTGTCCTATACACAAATATTTAGCCAAAGAGTACAGCATGGTATCACCGAATCCACAAGAAAAGTTAGATCATTCATTCTTCAATTAATGAATTCGCTTCTCATTCCATGATAACTCTGTAAATGGTGATCTTTTGAGTCCAAAAATTGCATCGAGGTGTTGTGTCAAGACAGAATCCTCTACCTTCTGTAAAAACATGACATTAGTATCTCTATTTTTTTTTACATGCTTTTTTGCTCCACTGAATGTGTTTCTTAATGCTTAAGTGAATTTTCTCCATTTCTCAGGGGACACAATGAAGGTGAAGCTTCAGGTAATGGAACCTAGCAATGAAGCAAAAGCTGAAGCTGAAGTAGAGGAGGGAACAGGCAGCATTTGTTAGCTTACTAATTGTCTAGTACTTAAAAGAAATTTGCAAATGAACCATTCTCTTGACCATAATAGGTCAAAGCGTGAAAGTGTCCAAAACACTAGAACGCAATTTGTTTAATACAGCTTGTCAGGCTTTGCAATGTTTACACACTAACATCCAAAACTCCACAAGTCAATAAGATCTAAGACACACAACGTTCGCAAATCCAGACGGAAGCCTTTATCTGTGCAATAGGATCGTGAAATTGCAATCGAATAATTAATCCTCTCACTTACCTTGCAAATTTACTTCCCACCAACCATATGGTGATCCAGATAAGTAGATCTTCAGACGTATTATGTCCATTAACAATGCTCATTGTTCTATACCTCTTTTTGCTCAAGCAGTAAAAAAAGACTTTGAGGACTTAAGCAACATATGCCTTATTCATTGGCATTTAAGATATACTGCCAACATAATTCTTAACTTGTCGGTTATGCAAACCTTTCAGGTCTTACGTTTTGATACCAATACCAATTTCAAATCACTGTCAAAACAGGAAAAGCAAGGCATGATACAGTTATTGGTCAATTTTAATACCAATACCAATTTCAGGAAAAGCTGTCAGCGCTGTACTTGAAACAGTTATTGATCAATTATACAGTCAGAACGGCATGCCAAATTTGACTTCATACTAATTGTTCGTGTTTGGATCTTTCAGCACAGAAGAAAAGCAGTATTTTGCAAGGGTTAAAAGAAACAAAGGATGTAGACAATATTCAGTTGCCTAGCCAATATGCAGTTGCCTAATACAAAGCAACCATTTAATTTATTTATTTTTTTTTTTTTTTTTGGGCAAAGCAACCACTTAATTAATATCTAAGAAGTAATGTCAAGGATTTACAGCAGAAAATGGCAAAAGACATCTTGACACTAGACTATATCTAAGATACATAGCAGAGGCTAGAGACAATCAGAAAGTTCTTTTTCAATTCCGCATTCATCCTATGCCTGTTGTGTCAGCTATTACCGTCACAACCAATTTGCTGTGCTACGCTCCCTGTTCGTCTTTCACTTTTGCAATTTCTATCAAACCTGCAACAAATTGACACACAACAGTTGTAATTTGATGAATAACAGAAGTAGCCTCAGAGTTTGCACCAGCAAATTGATGCAGGTTTCTTTCCCTCCAAAGACAGTATATGGTAACCCCAAAGGCAATGCATCAGATGCAAGACACATAATTGGCCCTTTACAGCCCCAACCAAAAACTGATTTCCAAAGTTTTGATTTTGAGCCTTCAGGTCAAACAAGGATTGACATCCTCTGCCCTCCATAAATGTATAAATCCATCTACACCCCCAACTACAAAGAGCCTTGTATCAGCAGCAACAGCACAAATTTTGCAGCCAGGAGGGTGAGAGGATGTAATAGACAATCCTTCCCCTGTATTCCATATCCGCACTATTTGATCATACCCTGAAGTAAAAATAAGCTTATAGGAAGCCAGAAGTAACACAGCTCCCACAGCTGTTGCAAGTCCATACAATGGATCAATACTGTGATGCCTAAAAATTTTTTATTACAAAACAGCCCCTCCACAAACAGGTCTATTATGATTATCTGATCATAATCATCACATCTGGAGCTCATTCTGCCTTACTGCTGATGTGGCCTCCCAAACAGTCAGTTAACAGTTAGTTACTAGTCAACTCAGTTAGTTACATTCCTGAACAGTTACACTGCTGACTACGAAGGGAAATCACAATGGAAATTGTATGAATGTGATTGAGTGTATCCATTGTAATCATCGATATTGAGAATGAAAATTACATTCTCCTTTGTTCCCTCAATTTCTCTCTTTATCTTTCTCATTTCTGCAATTCTTCTCTCTTTTCTTATTCTGCAACTACTACTACTACAGATCTTCTCTGATGTTTCTTTCACCTACATAGCCAAGAAAGAGAAATTCTATAGTGAACGAAAAAAAAAAGGGAATGACATTGAGAAACAATAGTTACGCAGCAGTAAAGAAAAATACTCCAAATGAACCAACTTTGCCATAAAACAATACCAGCAAAAAAAATTATGAAATACTCCTGTGATCAAAACATAATAGTAAGACCACAAATAACGATGAAATTAATCCAACCTTCATGATCACGACAACAATCAAGGGGGAAAGAAAGAGTCATCTCACAACGATCCTACTCTAGTTGCAACCAATCTTCCTTCCCTCTCCCTCCATCTCATGCCAACTCCCGCTTTTTTTTTTAACAATAACCCAAATAAAAAAAAAGGCAACTAACTAACTAAAAGTCTTGGAGAAACCAAGGTCTTGGCATGTAGAAGATACCTCCACGTCTCATTCATTTGATAAGTCCTACCCTTGTCCAAGTGAAATGAGTTGATCACTCCTGTCTTCACATTATAAGTAATGCCATTTCTCAATGGATGCCTCTTTCCATAGAAAGTAGCATGTAGGATTCCACCTTTATCTGCAACATAGAGGACTACAATCTCCCCATCTTCCAGGAAACCGACAGGCATAATTTGAAATCCCAGAGGGCATAAACTGTGGCGGAGCATTTGCTCATGATAGCTTAGATCAATATTGGCCATCTTATTCCATTCTCCAGTTTCTGAATCTTTTAGCAACCAGAGCTCCCATGAAAACTTCACCAAGGGATCCATAAAACAAAGTGACTGCCCAGTTCTCAAATACCTCCTTCGTTTCATCTCGGAACATTTTGGGGTGGCACATGTGTAGAAATTCTCAGTTTCAAGATCTAAATTAAGAATCAATGGAAGCTCATTATGCGTCCAGTGCAAAATCGCATCAGTACTAGCAATTGGCTTTTTGAAAACTATGTTTGAGCCCCCAAATTTCTCAAATTTCCAAGTTCCATTCAATTGACAGAGGCACCTCCATTCTTTATCAACACCAAGTGTCATTATCCCACCTTCCAAAGTCCTCTGATGATTAAAGTAGAACTCAACCAGTTTATATTTCTTGGAACAAGTATATCCCATGTAAGAAAAGCTGGGAAACGCATCGGCTGCAGCTAAAGGAGGAGGGACGGCGATAACTTCCTTTGTGACTAAATTTGCAACATAACGGTTTCCTGGTTCACTTTTAGCCATCAACACCAAACCATTACAGCTAGACATACTATATATCGGCAAAGCAGAAGAGTCTAACTGAATTATCTCAAGAAGATCATGTTTCACCGTTTCGACATAATGTATATAGTATTCTGGACTACATTGCCTGATAAGGATGCCCCGCTTCACGTTTTGGAGGTGTGCATCAATAAATGTAGGACTAGAGATTATGTTGTACCACTCTTGACAGACATACCTCATCACATTGTACAGTATGTCTGCAGGAATGTAGACAAGAATATTGAAGATAATTTCTGGTGAAAGATAGGGTATAGAAGCCCACCTCTGTCTCTTCTGATAATTAGTGTGAGGATACAAGGTATACCTCTTAGACTCTGGAATGCAGTAAGATACACTATAATCCACTTTCTTGCGAGTAGGACGAGGACGGAGATTATACCCCCTGTGCATATGGTCAACCCCCTTGGTTATCTGGATTAAAAAACTAGTTAATGCTTCCTTGTAATTCTTCATTAACAGCCAGTAAAACTAAAAGATACTTAAAAACTGGGGGATGGGGGATAAGGGGGGGAAAAGATAACTGGGAGAGAATTAAATCTAATATAATAATGTCTGAGTTAAATGAGTCTCCAGCAAACTACCTATATAAGTTGCACATTACAGTTAAGGCCTTTATGTAGATAAGATATGCCTCTATACACCTGAAAGGAAGAAACACTGTCCAACCACGTCTTTTTTCTCTTTTCTTCAGCTGTTTGTTGATAACTTATTTTCAAGAAGTTCAAAGTTGCAGAACAGGATTTTGAACATCTTTAAAATGTAAGTTAGCATTGTTGAGAATAAATACAAATACATCCAAAATACATTCCAAATTCTCAAATTCCAGTACCTGACGCAGAAATGAATTTAGAGGGATATACTAGTTGAGAAAAAGAAAGCATTTTTTTGCTACGGCTGCAAACCAAATCTACAATAGACTTTAACGTGCCACTACAAAAAGACAAAAATCATATACTTGTACTAGTATTTGGTATGCACAAGTTTGAAAACAAGAATCCAAAATTTTTAAAAGCTGCATGTGAAATTAACAGCAATATGGTCTGCAAAGATATCAATCATGACAGAGTTAATGGCATATAATAAGCGAAGACATCAGTCAGGACTTTTATATGCATTTCTATACCAACAACTGATCAAAATTGAGTGCAATTTGCAGTTCCGAAAATTACATGCAGAATAATTGAAGAAAACAAGTATTACCATTGTGACAGTGAAATGTAGCCGAAGCTTTGAGCAAATGAAATACCATTACCAGCTTTATCCCCAACAAAAAACGAAACAAAAAAAAAAAAAAAAACCAAGTAGGTGAGCCAGGATCAGATCCAAACCAAATCACCCAAAAACAGAAGGAAAAAGACAGAAAACAAAACAAATTATTGACAAAAACAAATAAGATGAGAGAAGAAGTCATATATGATTCTTACCATTGCTGCAGTCCCTCTCTGCCTAGGATGTATAGATTCTTCAGTTGTGTTACACTGACAAGAAATCCGACCCGACTTATGACTATGAGAGCAAAAAAGGGAAGAAAATTTTGGGAAATGTTTACTGCTGAATGCTCATGCAGCATTCAACCCACCTGAAATTAGAACTTGGGTTTAGGGCAAATGGAGAGAGTGACAGGACTTTTATGGGGAGAGAGAGTGTGTGTGTGTGAAGAAGAAAGCGGAAATTATGGTTAAGAGATTACGCGGGAAATGGAGAATGGGGAGAGATTTGAGAGAGTAATTAAGGTGTGAGGAGGGGAATTAGGATTGGCCAATTAGCAGCTAAACTGACTAGGTCGGTGATTTCATGATATTGTAAAATGTCATCAATCCAAGATTATGAATTTATGATTGATTATTATATGTATAAAATGGAAATTAAGGGAAAATATCACTTATTTTAACATATAAGGAGATCAATTACCTTGCATTTGGACCCTCTGGATTTTTGTCTCAACAACCTCCCATTATATCTGCATTAATTCAACCAGAAAAGTGGCCAAAATGTGAGGGATAATAATAGTGGACATGTATAGTTTCTTCTTGATTGTACACAAAAATCTACGTCCTTTAAAATTGGTAAATAATATCTCCTATAATTGTACATGATTAATTTTTTTACAAAGCGTTATCTTAAGTAGTGCCATTAATTAATAATTAATCCAACTAAAGAATTGAGGCCGGTGACAAAGTAACAATTTTTTTTTTTTTTTATGCTAGAACAACTCCTTCGTAAAATGACACATTTATATAACTAAGTTGACTTTGGGGTCAGTTTTGTTCTGCATCGTCAGTATGTTTGAAGAATTGGACCCACATTTCTTAATTTTAAAATCTAGAAAAGGTCCACTAACCATATAATTTCAAACAATTTCACTCCAATGCAGTTTCTAAGTTCGCCAAAAAGAGTTGGAAAGATTTATTTATTCTTAACGCATTGCTTCTAAACCTCGAAATATCAATCATATACGAATATTGAGATGTTATCAATAGCTGTATTATTACAGATTAAAAATGTTTTACAGTATTCATATGGATTAATCTTTCGCACATTGATAATATATATACTAATGGGTTTAGATACTTGTCACATGTATAAATTTTGAAATTTAAATTTAAATTAATGATAAAGTGACCGGCTTTTTTTTTTCTCCCGGGGGGCTAATTTCTGTATGGTCTTCTGAAAAAATTATATAATTAACCTGAACTATAGTATGACTTTACGATTTAGAATGTCAATATGATACCAATACTTTGTCAAATATACAAAATAATCTCTGGTGAATGTTTTTTGACCCCTTTTAAACATAACTTAGAGTGACTTCCATCATTTTCCAATGATAACAATTCTAGAAGTCAAAGAAAAGAGCCTTGTACGACTTAATTTTTTCGCATGCCAAGCTATGTCCTCCCAACATTTTACATTAAAGAAATGCCGGTCCACTTTGTCCAATACTCAAAAATTTGAAGTATTAAACACAAGAAGAGTCACTACTGAGTTCTTTGTATCTTGATTTGCACAGCAACTTCAGCCTATAAATACCTTCGATTCTCGTTGCATCACAACTAGTTCAAGAGCAACTTAAAAGCTTCTTGAGTAATAGCATTCGTTCTTCACACAAACTTAACTTAGATATCATGGCCGTCATCACTTATGATTCAGAGGTCACTTCCTCAATCCCTCCTGCAAGGTTGTTTAAGGCCTTCATCCTTGATGGGGACAACCTCGTCCCCAAGGTCATGCCACAGGCTATTAAGGATGTAGAAATCCTTGAGGGAGATGGAGGAGCTGGAACAATCAAGTTGATCACTTTTGGCGAAGGTTAGTTCCATATACTTATATGCTCAATTGCGCTTATAAGCTTTTTCATAACTAGCTAGTCGTTCTTGGGTAAATTACTAATAATCCCTCAATGATTTCATGTATTGCTACATAATCTATGTAACATTTTAAAATATCCACTTCACCCCCTATGACTTTGTGTAAATTAAAAATTTAATAAAAAATAATCTATATAGCATCATTAGTTGAAATACCAGTAGTGGATATTCACGCAAACTATAAGTGGATTAAATGGATATTATAATTTTGTCATACGTAGTTTTGAGAACGTGTGTGGTCTAATCGCCGTATAATTGATTATGCATTCCATCTATCTTTCACTTCACATATAATAGATAGAATGCGTAACCAATTACGTATTCTGTCTATTTTGAAACCTTAAGAGGGATCATCTGACATCATACAATACTATGTGGTGGGGTTATATGTAATTTACTCTTCGTTATTCATTCTACCTATTGTTGACTTTTCTTGGATGATATCTGTTATACACGAAAAAATTATGCCTTGTTCTTGCTATATGTGAAAAAATTAATGCCCTTTTCCTATTGATATTTTAGCGAGTCAATTTAAGAGTGCAAAGCACAAAATCGATGAACTTGATACAGATAACTTCATTTACAGTTATACTGTAACTGAAGGTGATGCCTTCAAGAACGTGATTGAGAAAGTCACATACGTTGTCAAAATAGAAGCCTCTGCTGATGGAGGGTCAATCTGCAAAACCAGCAGTTCATACCACACCAAAGGTGATGTCCAGCTTACAGAAGAGCAGATTGAGGGAGGAAAAGAAAAAATTAAGGCAGGAAAAGAAAAGGCCTTGATCGTGTTCAACTAAGTCATCACTGCTGTTTGGCTACACCTCCGCATCCTTGTTTCTTTATATATTAGGGTGCTATCTTTAAAAGCTTTTCTGGGTGGAAATAGTACTTTGCTTGTATTTTCTTTGTGAAACTAAATGAATTTGTTTGAAATTGCTGTCTTGGAAGTTGGACGACAACTATTTGTGACTTCATTTCCTCAACTCTGATGCAATATTATCCGAAGCCTCTCTACTATTTCCAGTACTCGTGTTCTCAAGAAATACAGACAAGTAAAGTTCTTTGGTGTTAAATTGCGAACACCCTGTAGTCAAATTATTTATGAGGTTTCAATTATCATTTAAGAAGCTCCAAAAAGGTTCACAAATTGCTGGAAGCATCAGACGAGTGTGTTTCCGGATCATGTGTTACTCGTATGGCATACAACGTTTCATAAGTTAGTTATCTATCATATACTAACTTAGTCTTTTGCTTCTGTTAAAAGTGGACAAATATAGGGTCTTTGACGATAAATTGATCACACTAATGAAATAGTCATGTGAATTGCATGTGCATAGTTAAAACAACATTTAAAGAATCGTGTATATTTCGAGAAGACAAGAGTGAGAAAAATATATCAACAATTGGGTTCTAAACTTAATGGCTAAAGAGATTAGTAGATTATTAAGATTGAGAACTTGAACTTTCCATAGAAAGTTATTTTGGACTTTAAGCGTTATTGATTTAGATAATGGGGTATTTCTTTCATTTGTGAGTTAACTGTAAATTTTAATATTTATTAACTTATATAAGTTGTGTATTCGTCATGAAGTGTTGCGTCTTGCATCCCAGCGCTGAGCTCGGGGCATGACACTACCCCACTGCTTTAACAATGAAAACTTTCCCCCTGTAGAGTGTAGACCCATATCCAGCAATCCAGGATCATAATCAAGTGATTGCTATGAAGTTAACATTTCACACATGTTATACGAACCATTAAATAATTATCGAAGTACCTAGATATTAACAAAAAATTCCTAAAACTACAGCATTGGGATCATTGGATTTTAATAGCAGGAATGACAATAAAAAAATAAAAGAAAGTTTTTCAAGTATCTCTAAAATCACTTCACATTACCTTCACCAGTGCTTGTAAGTTTTGTAAGTACAATATCTAACGACAAGAATTTGAAGCCTACATACACATGACATGTAATAATTTGTGTAGTAGCAACTATAGTAAACTTAGGGGTCCGTTTGGATTCCTTGTTTTTGGGGTTGTTTGTGAAAAACAGCACTGTAGCATTGTACTGTAGCAAAAAATGTTACTGTAGTTGTATTTGGAAAAATGAATTTTTTAATTTCTTTTTTCTTTTTCTTTTCCTTTTCCTTTTCTTTTTCCTTTTCTTTTTTCTTCTCTTCCCCTTCTTCTCCTCCCCACCCCCCATCCCCAGGCTGGTCTCCCAGATCATCATGGCTTTTTTTTTTTCTTTCTTCTCTCCCCCGCCGCCTCTCCACCTCCCTCCCTCTCCTCCCTTCCCTCCCCCTCAGACTTTATACTTTATTTATTATTGTTATATTGTCATTTAATTATAACTTTTTTGACAAAGAAATTTTATTTAGGCTACGATAATTTTGTGCCGATATAAAGTATTTTCAAATAATTTTATAGAAGTTTAGAACGTATCTAGCTATCATATATTTAATTAAATTCACATATCATTTCGTTTTAAAAGACTTAGTTGTAATTACTTAAAATCTAACAGATAAGAAGGATTGAAACATGAAACATTAGGGACAAGAAATGCAAATCCAAAACTTTTGATTAACACAAATTTGTTGTTGACCATAAGTTATGATGATTTTCCAATAGTTGTCATAAATCTACCTAAATCATAAACTTGGGGGATAGATTTGTTTTGGTCGAAACATTAAGGACCAATTTGGTACAGGGGTTAAATGTTAAGAACCAAAACTGTATTTCTCCCTTGATTTATTTTATCTGCTCAATCCCTAGAGAATTCTACTTTTTTCCCCCCCTAAAATTCTACCTTTTTAACTGAATTTTCATGATTGTTGCTCAGTCTTGCTTGCAATAGATTTGGTATTTTTGCTTGCGGTTACTGTGGCTCAAGGAAAAAGAAGCTTTCCGCACAAAAATGGAACTGAGGGGCATGCATTAAGAAATTTTTTTTTTCATATAATGCCTTATCACCACTTAATTGACCACGTTTACCAACCATGAACGAAAAATGGAACTGGGTGCCATTAAAAATTTAGGGAACATTGATACAATACTTATTTGTGTTAGGATTGAGTGATGGTACATATTCATATTTGATCAATAAATATTACACATAATCTGTATGATTTTGAGTGAATTTCAATACATTGGTTTGTTAACTGCTTCGAAGATTAAGTTTTTACCTTTGGTTAGGAGAAAGTAAAAAAACAAAAAAAAAAAAGAAAAAAGAAAAATTGATGTTCTATTTCTCTTCATTCTCACCTTTCACCATTTTAAACCAATCCAAACAACATTTAATAGAGTTTGATAGGGTTCAAAACAAAGTTCCAAAAGTGTTCTAAGTAAATTATTTTTCAATATTAAACTAAAATCATAAGGATATAATTTTTAGTTGCGCTACGTCTTTCCACTTCTATGTTACTCCATATTTGTTAATTCTACGTTTTCATGCCTTGAAAAGAGTTAGTGCAGCTTCCTAAAATGGAAAACATCAAAGGAAATATATGGAAAGCTTCCATAAGGTTGGACATGCACTAAATTTTGTCCAGTTTCCAAAAGCAGAAATTGGAAGCTCCTGAAGCCCAATTTTCAGTGAAAAGATCATTATAAATAGGAGGCCATGTTTTTCTCTTGTCCACCCAAGGAATTCTAACATCTCGAACAAGCTGCAGTTAACTTGCAATCAAGCCTTTTATCGAGGTAATTGTTTTACATATATCTTAATTCTTGTTGTTTCTTTTCCCCCCCTTCGTCTCCACTAGTTATATGGTGTTGTATTATATGCAACAGATATATATATAGCGATTGTTGTTTTTTGATGATTATGAATACGTACAATTTGTAGTTTTTAAGATTAGTCAATTCCTATGATAAATATAATTCATGCGTCCCATAATTTTCTTAATTATGGTCCCAAGTTTCATTGACTGAGTACTCTACCTTTTGTGTGTGTGTATGTCTATATATATGACAGTTTTTTTTTTCTTGCTTGCCATGCATGTGTGCATGCATGCGTGGTCTCGTTCAAGATGCAAAACGGTGTAGACATACATTGTGATGGATATTCTTAAATTATTAACGCATGAAATTAATTTGGATTCTGATGCATTATGGACTTATTTTGTAGCGGTTTGTCTCTGTAATTTTCCTAATTGTTGTTCTTCCAAGAACATATTCCTGATTCTCCTTTTTCCAAGAACATTCCCCAGTTCTCTATTCTTCTGTAAATGGATTTGGAGTGTGCGTTTTCTTTGATTTTTCAGCAATTAAGTGCAGTAACAAATGGAAGACCGCCGAGATACCAACGTGCAAGGACAGCAGCAGCAAAGTGGCAATACGAGAAGAACGCCAGAAGCGCAAGCGTACGCAGTTACCGTCTGCTGAAGAGCGCCCCGAGCATGAGGTGACATTGACTGAGAGCCAAAAGGAGTATTATAGAAAAAGGTTGGAGCCGGTCAATGCAAAGTATGTTGGACATGGTGATCAGAACACCAAAGATCTAGCTATAGATTTTACCAACTCAATCCTCAAAGCACTTGGGCACACGACTCGCCTAGGTTAGAATAATTTGGATGTTGATGTATTTCCTTTTTTTGTTTTTTTTTGGGGGCCTTCGTGACTACAATTTTCGTACTCGATCTTACTCTTGTCTTAATATGCAGCTGTTGATTCAGGGAATTTAGTGATAAAAGAAATAACTTTTCGACCTTCAAGGCGGGAAAGGCAAGTACCGTCTGATCAATCTGCAAATTGACTCGCTTTTTGTACTATAATTCTTTAGCACAAATGATTTATTTTAATGTTTTCGACAGGAGTTATCCAGATTCAACAGTCTTGACTGCATTGCGAGCTAGGACAAGGAGTCCTAGGCGACGTAGGTAAGATTTGTGATGAATATATAACTCAACTCAAAAGGAATAACACAACAATTCATTAAGTTTCGGTCATTGCTAGAACATTATACTACATTTCGCCCAACTATATATATTTGCATTTCTTTAAATTTGATGGATAGTATTTTACAGGGTACGAGCGTCTAGGGAAGAGATTAGTGCAAATGACGCAGAGAATAGTGCTACCGCTAGAAATCCAACTAGGTAAGATATAATTAGTCATTGATATCAATTCCGCGCCATATATGTATTTGTAGAAGCTAAAGCTAAATGGGTTCAGACTGGAAAATTCTTGAAATGTTAAGCTCTCTTTCTACCACGTTGTTTTGTAGGGCAAACGAGACCATGGGAGGCCGCATAATTGAGGATTTTGAACCTACAGGGGGCACAATGGGTCCTGGAAGCTCTCATCGACAGCCACAAGTTGAGGGTTTCCAACCTACAGGCAGTAGTGGTCAAGGAAATAGTGGTCAAGGAGGTGGTAGTCAAGTAGGCTCAACGGCCTCTGAAAGCTCCCATCGACAGTTACAAGTTGAGGGTTTCAAACCTACAGGCGGCAATGGTCAGGGAGCCGGTAGTCAAGGACGAATTTCAGGTTTTTGGGACAAATTAACACTCTTAGGCCGGAAATTAAAAAGGTTAAAGAAAACATGAAGAAGAGCCAAATCAGGTACATAGATTATAAGAAGCAGCTTCTGATTAGTTGGAAAGTAAATTCCATATCTTACTTCATTTTTAGTGCTAACACTTTTGAAAAAATGAGAATAAGAAATAATCTAAATAGGTAGCTATTCCTGGTGAAATTGTGCTCAGACGTGTAATTCCATTACAACAAAGCACATGCAGTCAATGTGTTAAGAACATGTACTTTTTAGGCTGCCTCCTTCTTGTATTAAAGGACTAAACTTTCCTTCTGATGTCTCGTACTCATTACTAGAATTTCTGCTGCTTTATCTTGCTATGAATCCAATGTAGATTAGTGTCCTATACACAAATATTTAGCCAAAGAGTACAGCATGGTATCACCGAATCCACAAGAAAAGTTAGATCATTCATTCTTCAATTAATGAATTCCCTTATCATTCCATGATAGTTCTGTAAATGGTGACCTTTTGAGTCCAAAAATTGCATCGAGGTGTTGTGTCATGACAGAATCCTCTACCTTGTGTAAAAACATGCCATTAGTATCTCTTTTGGTTACATGCTTTTTCGCTCCACTGAATGTCTTTCTTAATGCTTAAGTGAATATTCTCCACTTCTCAGGGGACACAACGAAGGTGAAGCCTCAGGTAGTGGAACCTAGCAATGAAGTGAAAGCTGAAGCTGAAGTAGAGGGAGCAGGCACCATTTATTAGCTTACTATGTCTAGTACTTAAAGAAATTTGCAAATGAACCATTCTGTTGACCATTATAGGTCAAAGCTTGAAAGCGTCCAAAATTCTACAACTCAATTTGTTTAATACAGCACGTCAGGCTTTGCAATCTTTACACACTAACATCCAGAACTCCAGAAGTCAAATAGATTTAGAAATACAACGTTTGCAAATCCTCACGGTAGCCTCTATCCATGCAATAGGATCACGAAATTGCAAATGAATAATTAATCCTCTCGCTTACCTTCCACCTTTTCTTCCCACCAACCGTATAGTGATCCAGATAAGTAGATCTTCAAACATATTATGTCCATTAACAATGCTCATAATTTTATACCTCTTTTTGCTCAAGCAATAAAAAGACTTCGAGAACTTCAGCAACATATGCCTTATTCATTGGTATTTCAGATATAATGCCAACATAATTCTTATCCTGTCTGTTATGCAAAACTTTCAGGCCTTACAGTTTAATACCAGTACTAATTTCAAATCATTGTCAAAACAGGAAAGGCAAGGAAAGTAATAGCTGTCAGCACAGTACTTGAAAAAAAAGGACAACCATACTCCATTGTTAAGAAGTCAAGTAACACCATCTGAGAAATGTCTAGGCAAATATTTCACTGCAATCATGAGATGTTGATAAATGCAAGCAAGCAGAATCATCAGTTTGAAAACTCCTGCTCTCAAATAATAAATTATTGATGCTTCTATCTCCCATATCAAGGAGGTTGAGTATCCATGAAGAAACAAGCTAATAAGAAACGGAAAAAGCTCTCTAAGACATTATAAGATCACTTCACTATCAAGGATGCCCCATCTGGAGAAAAAAAATAGCTGTTTAAATGGTCATAACATTGTGTTCTAGAAAAGATTGATATTGATCCCTAGCCATTGGATGATCTTCTTTTATTACTACCTTGTACCTATGAAACCAGCCGTTTATCATTATACTACAGTCCCATGCTGGACTAATGTATCCCTTGCAAACTTCCATATTTTTTTTTTTTTGAGTAGTTGTCCAGTATACAGCAGCTAGATCAAGTAGACGAGAATGAGTGGATGCAGAACTGAGCAAAAGTTTGTACAGAAATGAGGGGTCTGGGACAGGAAATGCGATTTGAATAATAAGCTTGCAAGGCCTGACAAAGTTTAGAGCTCTGTAGACAATGTTAGCTTACTTGGGGGAAGGCCATGTACTCGCATCTCGGTGAAGATTGCTTCAGCCTTTTCAAGCAGGCCAGATGTGCAGTAGGCATTCGTAAGAAGAGCATAAGTATCTTCCGTAGGAATGCAGTGAGCTTCAATCAAAGCTCATGCCCGCCTCAATCCATTTTCCAATCTTACGCCTCTATCCATTTTCCAATCTTACGCCTCTCAAGACACGGCTCAATCTCCAATGCCTTAGAAGTTCCAGATCCTGACAACACCTGCTTCATCTCCACACAAGATAAAAGCAGGACCAACATCCACTAAGGAGAACCGATTACACCCAAATTTATGAAGCATTCTAAATTGAGGTCTACATTTTTCTCACCCAGGTGAATAACCTTGGGAGATTCTACAGTTGAAGAATTCCTACTCATCTTCAAAAGCTTTCTTACATCAATCAGTCAAAGCTTCCAATCACTATATGCTCCAACGAGCAAAAGAAACTCAATGCAAGAGAATAACAGCACCAGTGTAAGAAGTCCATTTTGCTATCTTCAGAACCCTACAACCCAAACTTGTTGTAACCTCAAGCATATGAAGCAATTAATGGAGATACCAGCAAAATATTCCAAATGAAGCAACTTTGCCATAAATAAAAAATTCTAGATACCAGCAAAAAAAAATTATGAAATACTCCTGTGATCAAAACATAATAGTAAGACCACAAATAACAATGAAATTAATCCAACCTTCATGATCACGACATCAATCAAGGGGGAAACAAAGAGTCATCTCACAACGATCCTACTCTAGCTGCAACCAATCTTCCTTCCCTCTCCCTCCATCTCATGCCAACTCCCGCTTTTTTTTAACAATAACCCAAATAAAAAAAATAAAGGCAACTAACTAACTGAAAGTTTTGGAGAAACCAAGGTCTTGGCATGTAGAAGATACCTCCAAGTCTCATTCATTTGAAAAGTCCTACCCTTGTCCAAGTGAAATGAGTTGATCACTCCTGTCTTCACATCATACGTAATGCCATTTCTTGTTGGATGAGTCTTTCCATAATAACTATCATGTGGGATTCCACCTTCATGTGAAACATAGAGGACTACAATCTCCCCATCTTCCAGGAAACCTACAGGCATAGTTTGAAATCCTAGAGGGCATAAACTGCGGCAGAACATTTGCTCATGATGGCCTAGATCAATATTGGCCATCTTAGTCCATTCTCCAGTTTTTGAATCTTTTAGCAACCAGCGATCCCACGAAAACTTCCCCAAGGGATCCATAAAACAAAGTGACTGTCCAGTTCTCAAATACCTCCTTTGTTTCATCTCGGAACATTTTGGGGTGGCACATGTGTAAAAATTCTCAATTTCAAGATCTAAATTAAGAATCAGTGGAAGCTCATCATGCGTCCAATGCAAAATCGCATCAGTACTAGCAATTGGCTTCTTGAAAACTAAGTTTAAGCCACGAAATTTCTCAAATTTCCAAGTTCCATTCAGTTGACAAAGGCATCTCCATTCTTTATCAGCACCAAGTGTCATTATCCCACCTTCTAAAGTCCTCTGATGATTAAAGTAGAACTCAACCAGTTTATATTTCTTCGAACAAGTATATCCCATATAAGAAAAGCAGGGAAACGCCTTGGTTGCAGCTAAAGGAGGAGGGACAGTGACAACTTCCTTTGTAACTAAATTTGCAACATAACGGTTTCCCGGTTCCCTTTTAGCCATCAACACCAAACCATTACAACTACACATACTGTATATCGGCAAAGCAGAAGAGTCTAACTGAATGATCTCAGGAATATCATCTTTCACCATTTCCACATAATGTATATAGTATTCTGGACTACATTGCCTGATAAGGATGCCCTGCTTCACGTTTTGGAGGTGTGCATCAATAAATGTAGGACTAGAGATTAAGTTGTACCACTCTTGACAGACATACCTCATCACATTGTACAGTATGTCCGCAGGAATGTAGACAAGAATATTGAAGATAATTTCTGGTGAAAGATAGGGTATAGAAGCCCCCCTCTGTCTCTTCTGATAATTAGTGTGAGGATATAAGGTATACCTCTTAGATTCTGGAATGCAGTAAGATACACTATAATCCACTTTCTTGCGAGTAGGACGAGGATGGAGATTATACCTCCTGTGCATATGGTCAACCCCCTTTGTTATCTGGATCAAAAAACAAGTCAATGCTTCCTTGTAATTCTTCATTAACAGCCAGTAAAACTAAAAGATACTTGAAAACTGGGGGATGGTGGATTGTGGGGAAGGTGATTGAGAGAGAATTAAATCTAATATAATAATGTCTGAGTTAAATAAGTCTCCAGCAAACTACCTATATAAGATGCACATTACAGTTAAGGCCTTTATGTAGATAAGATATGCCTGTATATACCTGAAAGGAAGAAACACTGTCCAAGGACGACTTTTTTCTCTTTTCTTCAGCTGTATGTTGATAACTTATTCTAAAGAAGTTCAAAGTTGCAGAACAGGATTTTGAACATCTTTAAAATGTACATGAGCATTGCTGAGAATAAATACAAATGCATCCAAAATACATTCCAAATTCTCAAATTCCAGTACTTGACCCAGAAATGAATTTAGAGGGATATACTAGTTGAGACAAAGAAAGCATCAGTTTTTGACGGCTGAAAACCAAATCTACAATAGACTTTAACGTGCCACTACAAAAAGATAAAAATCATATACTTGTACTAGTATTTGGTATGCACAAGTTTGAAACTACAATCCAAAATTTTTAAAAGCTGCATGTGAATTTAACAGCAATATGCTCTGCAAAGATATCAATCATGACAGAGTAAAGATTCAGCATTTTTTTTTTGCGTGCTGCAAAGGAAGTTAATGGCATATAATAAGCAAAGACATCCGTCAGGACTTTTATATGCATTTCTATACCAACAACTGAACAAAATTTAGTGCAATTTGCAGTTCCAAAAATTACATGCAGAATAATTGAAGAAAACAACTATTACCATTCTGACAGTGAAATGTAACCGAAGCTTTGAGCAAATTAAAAACCATTACCAGCTTTATTCCCCCCCCCCACCCCCCCCCAAAACAAAACGAAAAAAAAAACCAAGTAGGTGAGCCAAGATCAAATGTTAGCTAAGCAATATATGCAGGCTTTTGGATCCCAGAAACTTATAGGTGGATATTCCAAACCAAATCACCCAAAAACAGAAGGGAAATAAAAAAAAAACAAATTATTGACAAAAACAAATGAGATGAGAGATGAAGTCATATGTGATTCTTACCATTGCTGCAGTCCCTCTCTGCCTAGGATGTATAGATTCTTCAGTTGTGTTACACTGACAAGAAATCCGACCCAACTTATGACTATGAGAGCAAAGAAGGGAAGAAAATTTTGGAAAATGTTTCCTGCTGAATGCTGATGCAGCATTCAACCCACCTGAAATTAGAACTTGGGATTAGGGCAAATGGAGAGAGTGACTGGATTTTTGTGGGGAGAGAGAGAGAGAGAGAGCGAGAGTGCGTGAGTGAAGAAGCACGCGGAAATTAGGGTTAAGAAATTGCGCGGGAAATGGAGAAGGGGGAGAGATTTGAGAGAGTAATTAAGGTGTGAGGGGAATTAGGATTGGCCAATTTGTAACTAAACTGATTAGTAGGTGATTTCATGATATTGTAAAATGTCATCAATCCAGGATTATGATTGATTATTATATGTATAAAATGGAAATTAAGGGAAAATATCACTTATTTTAACATATCAGGAGATCAATTAGCTTGCGTTTGGAGCCTCTGGATTTTCGTCTCAACAACCTCCAATGATATTTATATCTGCATTAATTCATGGCACTATTTAAGGTAGATTGATTTCAATCCAACCATAAAAGTGGCCAAAATGTGAAGGATAATAAAAGTAGACAAAGCGTTATCTTAAATAGTGCCATTAATTAATGGCATTAATTAAGACAGATTTCGTAGCATAATATTAGCCTCCTACCTATTTTTAGCACTTAGCACTTAGGAAAATTATATCGGGGCAAAGATAAAAGGCAAAACAGATCCATATTTAATCTATGTTCAAATTCAAATGAATCTATTTTGATTAAGGTAAAATTTTCTTCTTCTTCAGTCCAATTTTTCCACCTTTTTCCAGTTTTAAAAGCTTTTGGATTTTTCAAGTTGTATTTGAACCTTTTACCACTGTGATTAACATGTTCTAGTAGTGATGGAAGAAACAGACGGCCAAATTGGCACTACGTAAAGAAATATGTGGCCAATAGGGATCATCAAAAAAAAAAAAAAAGACCGCCTAATCTGCGAAATTACTCTGTTTCGCGCTAAAAATTATGGCACTCGATATGCATTTTTTGTTGATGCCATTTCAACATTTTGCCCACATTCTCCAAGAAAATCCCTGCAACTGATCTATTTGACATTTATAAAATATAATAATAATCTTCAATTTGTCACTGATCAGATGTAATTAATTGGATAATAGCAATTCATGTTTCCACGTGGCTATTCCCATCCATCTAAGAAATTCCATGATGCGTTAAATTTTGTAACTCCGAGATGATAGATGAGAAACTGAAATCAAAATAATTTGTTCCAAGGCAATAACGAAGCAAAAGATTCAAACAAGATTTATTCCTTATATTGCTACAAAGTTTACAAGAAAAGCACACTTTTATCAAATATTATGCTCATAACTGCTGAGAGCTTAACCAAACAGCTTAAAACAAACCAAGTATTTTAAGTTTAAAACACACACACACACACACTCACTGCTAGCCTTATTGTGCACTTCAATCATGGAGAACATGTGTGGAAGAGTCCTGCAGTAGCACTAAGTACAGCAATCAGTTGTAGGCATTAGGAAGCCTCAATAGCCTTGAGCATTCCCAGAGCCCTGTCTTTTCCTGCCTTAAGCTGTTCCTCACTGATCTGAACATCACCTTTGGTGTAGTATGTACTAGTGGTTTTGCAGATTGAACCTCCATCAGCAGAGGGTTCAAATTTGATCACATAAGAGATTTTCTCAATTATATCTTTAATCCCATCAGCTTCAAGTACAGTATAACTGTATGTCCATTTTTCTTTGTCAATTCCATCAACTCTGTGTTTGGCAGTCTTAAGCTGGCTACCTAAATTTTTAACCCAACCAAAAAGTGAGGGGAAAAAAAGTTGTTAGGGTTCACTTACTCCTGAATAAAAGGAAAAAACGAAGAATGTTTTGAAGACTTCAAGCTTGTGAAAATGATCACTTTGCATTGATATCTTTTACCTTCAGAAAATGTGCTCAGCAGCTTAACTGTGCCAGCTCCACCATCTCCTTCTAGGATCTCGACACTCTTAATAGCCTGTGGCATGATCTTGGGAAGAAGGCTGTCATCAGAGAAGGAGGCTTTGAACAGCCTTGCAGGAGGGATTGAGGAGGTAAGCTCATAATTGTAAGTGATCGGGGCCATGATGGTTTAATTTGTCTCCTGGAAATGGACGAAGATCAGTAAAAAGAGGGATGTCAAGAAGGTATTGGCAGTTCTTGAATATGTTGTGTAGTGCAAGGAGCAGTGGGGAATAAGAACATTTATAGGCTACTGAAAATATGAAATCCATAATTAACCAACACCTAGTAACCTTGGTTATAGTCATGGTTAATCGGTGAAAAGATTGAAATATATATACGCAATCCACAGAAAATTCAACATCTGAGATGCGAGGTTGTTTACTTTGAATAAGGCGAACTTTGGCTCTTACTACCCCTTACTAGAATTCTTGAACTGACATCCCCTCCCGAGAGAGAGGGGGGCGGGGGGTGGGGGAAGAATAGACTGGTATTACTTCGCACCCAAAATTCATTAGCAACAGAGAGGAATCTAATCAATTTCAAGAGAATCTTTCCAAATTCAAAGCAAACTTAACAGTGATGAAGTGCTTGTTATCGGTTAATTATTTTAAGTAATTGTAGATTCTAATTTTGAATAAATAATTTTTTGATGTTTTTGTTTGCTTTTACATGTAAATTATAGATTTTCAGTCGTTGAAAAAACTAAAATGCACAATCTATTAAAGAGTAACTTTTGGTTATTGTAATTATTTTTCGTAGTCACTTTAGTTACATCTTAAACCTTTGATATTTGTTTTGATCATTTGTGGCCTAAGTGAACAATTATTGTCATTTCCAACTCTTATTCTGGATTCATAACTCAAAAAGTTTATAATTTAATTTTGAATCACCATAATTCTATACATTATTCAATTAAAAAGAATATGAATGATATATACCCCGAAGTTGTGCAGTTCTTCCTACTCATCAATAATAAAAGTTGACACTACCTCTTGACAATCCAGGAAAAGGAAAAAAAATTGAAAATCTTCTATATATGTACCTCTTCTTCAATAGTGAAAATAATTAGAATGTTTGGAACGTTTCAACAACTTTCAAGTGTAAAATGTCTAAAATAGCAGTGAATGATAAATTAGAAAATTGGAGCAAATATAAAGCTTGCAAAGTAGAGTTGGGTTCTTTTCCTTTTTCTTTTGACTAAAGGGACTCGTTTGATATTGAAACTTAACTGTACAGCCGCCATCAAACCGATCTCACATGACTTAGACTAATTCAAAGAACAGCGGCAATCCGATGCTGGAGCAAAATGACAGTCGAATTTTACAATTAACTAACTCTACACAAGAAAATCCCTGCGACTCATCCATGTTGACAATTTTTTATTTTTTATTTTTATTTTTTTAGTAGAGATATGGGATTTAAGAAATGTGAGGATGGATGAGAGAATTGAATCCAGAACGTGTAATTCTTAAGATCTCAATATTAACCACTAGATTATGACCTCCTCTTTTAACCTTAAACTTATATCCGTAACCACGTGTATTTGCAAGCATTTGAATGATAGTAATTCTTTTCTCCATACCGAGTCTTCAGTATCGGTTGCTGATCGGTAAGACTTTAAGATGAGAGACATGAAATCGAAGTCAAAATAGTTTTTTCCAGCACAAGAACAACGCAGAAGCATAAAAAGCATTTATTGCTGGTTTTATTACAAAAATACAAGCAATTAAAGCACACTTTGATCGCGTATTATGATCATAGATAATTGAACCAAAAAGCTTCAAGCAGACGAAGTTTTCGAAAACAACAGCACAAGTAAATATGTGGAGGAGTCCTGCAGTAGGATGACTAATTAGTTGTAGGCATGAGGATTTGCGACGAGGTGAGCCTCAACAGCCTTGAAGAGTCCCAAAGTCCTTTCTTTTCCTTCCTTAACTTCTTCCTCAGTGATCTGGACATCACCCTTGGTGTAGACAGTGCTGGTGGTTTTGCAGATTGTCCCTCCATTAGGGGATGCTTCAAATTTGACCTCATTGGTGTATTTCTCAATTCCTTCTTTCAGGGAATCACTCTCAATTACGGTGTAAGTGTAAACGAATTTTTCTTTGTCAAGTGCATCTACTCTGTGTTTGGCAAATTTGAATTGGCTAGCTGAATATTGAAGCATAAAGAAGGTGTTAGCTTTTACAAGATAAGTTACTACTTCGTAAAAAAGCATCCCTTGAGTGAATCCAAGTGTTATGAAAATAATCATGCATGTTTAATATGACATCTAACCTTCACCAAATGTGCTCAACTTAATGGATCCAACTCCACCATCTCCTTCAAGGATTTCCACACTCTTGATGGCCTGTGGCATGATCTTGGGAAGAAGCTTGTCATCAAGGATGGAGGCCTTGAACAACCTTGCAGGAGGGATTGAGGAGGTCATCTCAACAGTGTAACTGATGGGAGCCATGATGCTTTAATTTGTTTTTGGCGAATGGGCAAAGATGAAGAGCAATAGGAGGGTTTCAAGAAATCTTTGATAGCTCTTGAAGAGGTTTTGTGGTGCAAGGAGTGGTGAGCAACGAGTGTATTTATAGACTACTGGTAGGAATGAGTTCATATTTACAAACAGCAAGTGAACTATTTTATTCTCTTAGTCATGGTTGATCAGTCAAAAGTTTTGCAATAGATACATATTGAACCTGGAAATGAAAAATAGTATGTACACTGAGATGGCTGGCTGTTTACTTTGAATAAGGTGAACTTTGACTCTCAGTGCTCTTTCTAGAATTCGCTGGAATATTAAACAATCTCGGAATTGGATATTATGGATACATGTTAATAGTGGAACCGAAAAGGCAGAGAAGACCAACAAGAAGACTAGTAGCTAAATAAAACTAGTATTACTTCAGAACAAAATTTCACTAGCGACATGAAGGAGTCCAATGAGTTTTGGTCTAAAATATGGGGTTTTTTTCATTTCAACATTATGACCTATTGTTTCCATATATTTATTTTCTCAGTCTTTTGGAAGTATACATTAGATGTACAAAAATATTACAACTTACCTAACATCAATTTGTGACATTAATTCCAACATTGTGACAGATTCTTTTGATGTAATTTTGTCTCAATCTAGTACAAATATACATTACCATGACAAAAAGGCATTATAATTCACCTGACACTACAAATTTCCCAACACAATTCAAGAAGCCAAGGCCCTTTGATTGAAAATCGGATGAATTATCGAGTGAAAAATCAGTTCGGTCACTGTTTACAAAAAAGCAGTTGTGTAGTTTTATTTTTCCTCTAGCTTTTGTTCTAGAAATGGATTAAAACATCCATGGGGTTTTAGGCATGAAGTAGTAGCAGTAAGGATCTATAATACAAGATCAATTTGGTAATGCGTACCAAAATAAGTCTATGGAATTTTAACTATATATTGTCACTCAATATTACCAACTCTACCCTATACAATAAATTGAATAATGTTTAAGGATTCTTCAAAAGCTATTCATAAAATCCCATAGTTTTTGGGGGTTCCATATATATTTCCAGTCGAGCATGTTTTCAACTGAAGTTATAGCTGAATTTTACTTGTATATTCTAAAAAATTTCTGTTCAACTGCTTAAAAATAGCATTTAAAGTTTGGTAAAAATCCTCACTTAAACAAATCAGATAATGAAACGCAAGTAACTTTTATAATTAAGAGGTCTTGCTGATCCTGGCCAATATTTTCATCGTATATTTGTTTACTTAAATGCCAAAACCTAGTTAATATTTGAAGACTTGCACATTTAACAGTGGAGACTCATTGATTTCAGGATTATTTGGAAAAAAACAAATTTAGAATAATACTGTAGTACATTTTGTAATGTGATATATGTGAGATTTGAAAGAATAAAAAAGTAATTAAAAAATGCAATTATGGGGCAGCCTTTTTTTCTTCTTCTTCTTTTCTTTTTTATACTACAAAAAATGGTTTGTCCCAACAAAAGCAGTGATTTCGAAGCTATATTTGAGTTCAACCACCAAGGTGATGTATCTCACCTCAAACAAGAAAAGTTGCTCACTTTAGAGTGCAAAATCTTGAAAATAACAATGAATCTTGAAAAAAAAAAGTGCCGTGTTTTGGTTTTCTCCTTGCTCCGATCACATTCTATGTATTGCCCGCAACTTCCAGCTACCGTTCAATGGCCATTGGTCGACTATTGACCAATCTTCCTCCATTGTCAAATCTTGAGAAAATTAACTGCTTAGGCTTCATTCTATGTATTATCAAATTTTATCCATAATCGCATTTTTTTAATTACCTTTTTAAAAAATTAAGTCAATATAGTAGTTTTTTTCATTCCATTCTGCCTTCTCAATATGATTATACCAGATATGGGAAAAGAAATTAACATTCCATTCTGACTTGGTTATCAAACACTGAAATGATAAATATTTTCCTGTCCGTTCTGGCAGGAAAAGAAATTTGGGTGGAAAAAGTCTTCATTTATAGTATTCACATGTGAGAAAAGTAGTATCACAGAGAATTCTTCTTTGGAAAATGACGGAAATGACTCTAGATAAGATTCTAGAGATCAAGAGACATATGGAATTTTCTCCTTGGTGGCTCCAAAAAAAGGAAAAAGAATTTTCTCCTTAGGTTAACTTTTCTTTTTAACCATAATGTCATATGTACATTTTCAACATCTAGTTAGATTATTTGTACCCTAGGTTACCAAATTATTCTGGCGTTACATCTCTCAAATTTTTATTTTGTTTTCACTGCACCATAAATCCATTAATTGGTTTTGAATCGCCATAATCTAGTATGCAATCTAGGAAAGAAAATACTAATGGTATCTACTTGTACACTACACAATTCTTTCTGCATAATTATTAAAAAATGCCATTTCTTGAGAACGCCAAGAAAGGAAAAGAATTTTGAAAAACCAGTATATGTTTTATCCACTTCCTTCAGTGGTGGGGAACTGGGAAACAGGTAGAATGGTTAGACATTTTGATAACTTGAGGTGTAAATTCTCGGAAACAAATGCTAATGGTAAAGAGAAAAAATGATGAAAGTATTAAGAATGCAACGTAGAGCTAATTGTCTTTTTCTCTTAGGAAAAGAGGTGCTTGTTTGATATCGACATCATAAATTGTATGGTCATCAGCACATAGTTCAGATGATTTAAGTCCAATTCAGAGAACAGTGCAGTTTGAGACTTTGAGTCTGCTACGGGAGCAAGGTGGAAGTGGAAATGTAGAATCAACTCTAAACAGAGAACTACATCTTCAATGGATGATGCTGTATTCGCACTCCTTGAGGAAAATCCTATTTTAAACTAGATACGATTTACACGATAAACATACACTAAAACATAACTCATCTCTCAATTTTTAAGAATTTTTGTGTATATGTCTATCACATAGGCATATCTTTTTTAAATCACTCTCGACTAAATTATACTTATCCTCAAAACTCATTATTGTAATCAATAAAAAGATTGAAATAGACACATAAAAGAACCAAAAAGTCAATATAGATGTGCATTTCTGAGAGGACAGTCTTCTAGTATAAATGAGTCGAACTTTGGACTCTTAATGCCTATTCCAGAGTTATTGGACTGATTCAACAATTCCGAAGTTGGAAATTATGGCAAGCCTTGGGCTGCTGTAAACAAAAGGACAAAAGACCGGAGAATAAGAGGAAGGCTAATATGACTTGAAAATTGGAACTCGTTGGTGACATAAAAGGAGTTTTAACAAGTTTCAAGAGGATTGGTCTAATAGTCTAAAAGAGGACATTGACTCGGACTTTTTAGTTTTTACATTTCAATTTTGTGACCAATTGTTTTTATATAATATCTTCTCGATGCTTTTGAAATCATATCCTACGGTGATGCAAAAGTACAAGAATAGTTTCCTTGCTACATCTCTCTCTTTTTTCTTTTTCTTTTTTTTTTTTTTTTTGTCAAACTGCTTTTTTTGATTGATATTGCTATGTTAGATCTGCTTGAGCTGTTCCAAGCATCCGAACTGGGAAATTGTATTTCCATTCAGTTACATCTTTCAAGTTTAAAGCAAACTTCAAAGATGTTGGGTATATTTAATTTAAACCTTTTCATTTGGTTGAGCATATTTATTTTGGTTAATATCCCTGCCAAAATGGATAAGCACCGGAGACATCAAGTATATTTATTGAATGCACTAAATCATCCTAGTTTTGTGAAGGCCCAAAACTTGAAGCCAGGAGCCCTTTAGCGCTAGCGCCCTTTTAAGTATTATCAAAAGGATGATACTAAATCCACACTCTTACAACTTAATTGTACACACGTGATGTGTTAATAGCTTATACCACGAGTACTGATAACTTGCACTACTAGTATTAAAGTTATACCAAATGTGGATTTAGACTTATAGACTGTAGGGTGTAGATTTAACCCATCCCACATTAAAATGGTCAAATTAGTTAGTTGATTTTACACTTTGTCACTGTCCTTAGACATTTTATTTTTTTTAAAGATAAATAATTTATTTCATTAAAATAAAATAGAAAATAAAAACTAGGAAGGAGACTAAACCTGACCACTCGTACATGATCATAAAAAGTAAATGACAAGAAACTCTCTACCACTAGACATTAGGAGGCGTAGATAGAACTAAGAGTCTTTAGTCTTATCATGACTACAATGCTTTTTCTTCATGGAATATTGCACCGTAGAGGGATTCACCCTTGCATTAAGAAAATTAAAGTACATAGTTAAACTCTTACACTGTAACATTAAGTTAAAAAAGAGTTTCTATTTTTCACAACAGAGTTGTTTTAAAAAAATTAGAAAACTAATTGAATGCACGAAATCAAAGGCCCAAAACTTGAAGCCAAGGCCCTTTAGCGCCCCTTTAATTATAAATATTAAAATGGTCAAATTAGTTCATTGATTTTACGCTTTGTTACTCTCCTCAAACATTTTACCATTTCGCCTTTTTGATTAAGCCAATTAAAGTACGTAGTTAAAACTATTAAAGTACATAGTTACAACTCCTACACTCTTAACATTAAGCTAAAAAAGAGTTTCTATTTTTTACAAAAGAGCTGTTTTGAAAGATTAATAGAGTTAATTGCAGTTTCGCTCTCCATCTCTTTTGATGGTCCCTCATGTTCTTATGGCAAGTCAAGAGCCCGAATCCAAGTACGCAATTACTGCTCTACAAAGGGTCCTTCCCAGTGCCCCCAGTAAGATCTTCAGAACATTTGATATGATGGAGAATGCATCAGAAAAAAGAGCCAGACCGAGATGCAAAGTTCTTCGCATGTTTGGAGACACAACTTTTAAGTGTTTTGGCTGTCTAATTTGTCCCAGTGAGATGAAGGACCATCGACTAATTTTGCACAATTACAACAGAAGAAATTGGATTGGATATAATGTTAATTTTCCATAAAATGGCCAACATTTTGGCATCTCTTTCTTGCTGCAGTGGGGGGGCCTAATGTTAATTTACTGATTAAGAAAATCCCAGTACGTATGCTTCATTTTCTATCTATAAACTAAAAACATTATTCAGATGATGTCAATAGCCTTTTAGAGTTCCAGCTTTGGTAATTAACCAGGAGAAACTTCTAAACAATTGTCCAAATTACAGTAGTATCTCCAGGGACCAAACTTCTTTATGAATTTTTACAAGCACCTAGCTCAAAACTCAAAAGTCCAAGCATCCCGCTCAATGAAACCATTTTGTAATGAACAGAGACAGAGAAAAACTCATTTTTAATATTAGTAGATTAGAAATGCGTCTAACTGAAACTTTTACTTGCGCGTCAACAGGAAACTGCAGAAAACTAACAACTTTTGACATCTATGGTCACAAATTGCGGCACAGGTAACTCTTCTCACCTTGCAGCTGCTCTTGCACTCATGGATGAATGGTAGTTGGTGCTTCTCTGTTTCCTATAAGATGAATACACGTCATCATATTGGCTCACCTCATTAGGGTTGGCTGTCGCTCCAAGCCCCAATCTTCCAGACTCACTTGCACCAGGTTTCCGCTCCACACTTCCATCTGGATAAGTCCCGGACTCCGGGTCTACATGTAGGACAAGAGGAGGAGGAATGCAAGCTCCTCCCTTGCGGACAGGAGACTCCCTCTCATAGTCATCATAATCATCTCTCAATCCAGATGATTTCATGGGTCCTTCTGAGGGGTTATCTTCTCCAATTTCTTTAAAGAACTTTGATACTCTTTCAAGAATTTCAGATGGTGAGGCATTGGAGGGAGGTATAACAGTTGGTATATCCAAAGGGCTCATGGGACAGTAAGGCACCCCACTGCCGATCTGCATTTTTCTGACCATTCCAGGAATAAGACCAGGTGGAAATAGGGGATACGCAGGCAGCTTTTCACCAGCACTGGTTGATGCAGGCAATTGGCTTGCTGGTTGTGCAGAAAGTGGAATAGCTGCTGACCCTGCAAATCCACTAGAAGGAACTGAAGCAGAATGAAATGGTTGGGGTGGCAATGATGGTTGCACCGGAGGGACTACTTTGTCTCGATATTCTTGGTCTGGCAAATTAGGAAATGAAGTTTGTTTATCTGGCTGCCAGGCATTCAGATTTGCCGGATAGTGTGGTGCACCTGCACAAATGGATAACCAACTAGAATCAGAAAGCAACTCATAAACTTCAATGATGAATTTCGGTTTTGGCATGCTGAAGAAAAGACCCAATTTTCCTCATCATTTAACAGTCATTCGACTCAACAATCAACCATACATGACCGCTAGAAGAGTGAATTCGGAAGGATACCTGCTGCGGCAGATGGATCTGGTGAAACAGTACGCAAGTCCCTAGGACCTGGAAAAGAATTCATTGGCAATGCACGAATCATTTCATTTTCAAGTCCACGAATTGTATCCTGGTCATAAACTTCCTTGGATGCCCAAAACTGCAATATTTTTTGAAGGCGTTCCTGATTTTCTTCCTTGTTCTGAGGATTGTGGTAAATCCTTGCAAGCATGGAGCCCAAGACAGGCCTAAATGCTAGTGCTTCATTATCAAGTTCGTGAGGACTTGGCCGCCTCTGGAAGCTGCACATTTTGAATTGATCAACACATAAATATGTGCCCCAAGGGGAAAAACAAAGAAAGAGATATTGACTTGATATATAAACCTTTCTCTCATTACATTGCAGGACACCTGTCACTTTCCAGATCATATACTTGAGTATGAAAACAAAATTACATTACTAATTTCGGTAAGAGACTTTAGCAACAAGAAACAAGCATTTACACCAAACAATTTCAAACATCCACACAGAAACCAGTTCTTCAGCTCAGGATCCTCAGTCTAAAGCTCTGTCCAATTTCCCTGTCCCATACAAGACGACGTTGTTGCAGTTAAAATATTGATTACACTGATTTCTACCACCATTCCCAATGTCTCCCCCTTCTGGTAGAACTCTTTTTTTGTACTGCAAATTTTACAGGGCCGTATGCCAACGGAGAAATGCGGGGAAAAAAAAATCTTCCAATTCTTTACTCCAAATGTTATGGAAAATGCAAATCTGGAGTAGCAGAGGAATCCCACTTTGAAACAAAAAAAATTGATCAACTAGACCTTCTAAAAGCAGGTTATGTAAAAAACAAAATTCTGGCGTGCTTTTATCCAGTAAACTTTTCTGGTATGGTGCGCCGATTTAGCTTCAATCACACTGTAAATTTAAATCAAGAAAGAGTCTTACAATGGGATGATTTTGGTGCAAAAATAGGTAGTTGGGCATTTTGGTTCCTTTGACTTTCTTCAAGCCATGCAAAAGTTGTCCACCAACTACTTGATATAATGTCCGTTAAAAGTACTCATGATTTGCCATCAAATTATGGACTCTACTCTTTGCAAGATTCTTTGCAGCTTCAGATTTGCATTTTTTCAGATAGAATGATAGATTCTTTTTTTTTTTTTTTTTTCCCTCTCCATGAAAGCAAAACTTGAAATATGGCAAAAAGAGGAAGCTGAAAGACAGGAAAGAGAAGGAAAGCCATGTCATAAATTTTTAGATTGAAACGCTGTCATTCTGTATTAGACAGGGGAAGTTGGACAGATACATTAGACAGAGGATCCCGAGCGGTGATGATATAGTATAAAAACTTGGATTCTTAAAATTAGAGACACCAGGAAATTATTTTTAAAAAAAATTCAAACTCGGGGAGATATTAAATTAAAGTTCCTCAAGAAAGAATACAAAATGAGTCAAAATAAAACTTAAATAAGCCACCCTCCGTAGCACACCCAGCAAGTAAGAAGGCATTCAGATTCTTCTCCAGAAGAAGTACTTGACTAAACTTCTAATATAAGTCACAAGAAAAAAAGATAATGAAGAGAATATACATTTCTAACCATACTACTACAATACTAGCAGTTGATCAACCATAAGAGATAACAAATAAGGAAGAAACAGAAAATGCAATAGTAGTGCTAGATACAGACAAAGAAGACACAACTACACATTCACGTTTTGCAACCAACATGAATAAATCCACCGTAAGCATCTCCACCTAAAATTATTTCTCTTTTTTTTTTTTTTTGCAACAAAAATTGAAGGGTGAAAACAATACTGAGTAATGATTTGCCAGTGACATGCAGAATAGTACCCCAAAGAAAGAAGTCGAGACAGAACAAATTCCGTTTGTAAAACAAAAATGCAAATAATCTAAAGAAACTAAACTACTTGGAATTAAAAATCTCCATAATAATATTAACTAGGGATTCAAGGAAAGCATTCCCCTGGAAATGTCACACTGATGCAGGAAAATACGACTTCTATGTACTTATCTCATTCACCGTACCAGTGCTGTAATTTAGTAATTTTTGAACTTTAACACTAAAGATTGTAGTGTAATTCAGAGTCCTTGTTCTTTATTACTATGAAGATAAGGATTTCTGATTGGATTGGAACTGTGGTTAAAATTCTATAGTCTTACAGCAAAATTTGTACTGTTTTCTTTGTTTTGATGATTAAATTCTTATTCCAAATGCTAGCGTCTGTGCTAAATCAGACCCCCATTCAATGTTTAAAACCAAGATTTCTGATTGTTAATTAAAATAGCTTTTGCCTTTTGGGCATCAGCCTCGACCAAAACAGACATGTTAGTGAAACACGTGCATATATATTCATGGCCTAAGAATAGTTTTTATTTCCAGTTAGCTCACAGCTATAACAGACTAAATTCAATAAAGTAGTTTCAGCATCATGTACTGGGATACCTTTGAATCATTAGAAATATCTACAGCAAATGGTAAAGAACCTTACTTGAGGGAAAGTTACCAGCAATGAAAAGACCACAATACAAGTCCTAAAGGAATGCTATACAGTACACAAAAACACTCTAGAATTTAAGAAATCAAAACTTCAGCGCCCCAAACAGCCCTCATCTTATGCAATTGTTTCCGATATCAAAATCATTTTCCGAGTCATTTCAATTATATATATATACATACATACATACATACATACAATCTAAGCTATATATAAATAATCTACATGTATATATGTATATATGTGTGTGTGTATCTTCATCAATCAGAGCTACACATAAATAATAAAATGCATAAAATTAAAATATCCCAGTTACAAGCAAAGGAATTTCTGACCCATGAAGGAAAACACTAGTCAAATAATCAGGATCTATTAGCAATCATATAACATCTAAAACAACCTCAATGCAGAAAGCTGCAAAATCATTTCAAGCCTATGCACATCAGCAAAACCATTTTGCGCTCAAGTGCATATTCTAGGAACAGGAAAAAAAAAAAAACTCAAAAAAAAAAGTATACCTTTCGAATAGGATGTCGTTAGCAAGAAAAATTATGTGCAGTTGCCTCTCAGAATCATCCAAGGAAAACATTCTATCCCTAAGTGCCTCTGCCAGAGCAGGTATAAATGGAGACCTCTGGATGAACCAATTCTTAGCCCCTTTGATAGACTCTTTGGTACCATTAAGATTGTTGAGAACATTATTGAGCTCCATTTCAACATCAGGAGGAAGTTGTCTAGATAAACCCCTAAAAGACCTGTAAGACTGATCATAATCTGGTCGTGTTTGACCAAGGAAAGATGGAGAATGCTGAGGGTGTTGTTGTTCATAGAATGGTGGAAAAGGAGGCTGGTGCAAGTAAGGAGCTCCCATCATTGCACCAGAACCCACAGCAGCATTTGGGCCACTCATTGGTGGAGCATTTAAAGGTGATGGGCTCATCATAGGATTTGGAGGATGCATCACAGGCATAGAAGAGGGGGGGAAGGAAGGATTGAGGGGGCCTCCTGGAGCCCGGGTAGCCATCCAAAGTTTATATCGGTAGTAATTATGGCCTTCACCACCAAATAGAAAACCATAATCAGGATTCTCTTGCTGTTTTTCACGGATCATAGCTTCAAACTCTGGGCCATTCTTGGCAGAATACTCAACCAACTTATCAATACGCTTCTGGAGTTCCGGATCAGATGGAGGAGGAGAAGGGGGTGGTGCCGAATCATAAGGGCCATGGAAGGGTGGGGCAATAGCATGAGGGGGCATATGTGGTGGAAAAGCAGGTGGGCGTTGTTGCTGCTGCATGTGAAGTAGATGAGGATGGGGAGGAGGGTGTGGATATTGCGGTTGCTGCATAGGACGAGGGTAAGGGAACTGTTGGAGAGAGGGATGTGGAGGAATAAAGGTAGGGCCATGAGCAGGTGGAGGAAACTGTTGGTGCTGTGGATGAAAACCATATGGCTGCTGCTGCTGCGGCTGCGGAATGTTAGCAGCTTGCTGTTGTTGGGCATATGCCATAGCAGCTGCATAGTCATGCCCTTGCCGATCCATCAGCTCTCAACCACCTGAAGCAAAACTAAATCAAACCACAGCAAAATTACCTAGTCACCAGAACAAACAACTAAAATTGAAACACACAAAAAGAAACTTCCAATTTTACAGAACCCACATATATTTAAATTACAATGCCAATGACATTCCATCAAATTTCTCAGCTGAAAGAGCAAAATGTTACCTGTAACCTTTGTCGATAAACTATTCAATGAGCTACCCCGGTATATTCTACTCCTCGAGAAACCCAAGTCAAAAAATTTGGAGATTGTTCACTCGAAAACAATTCCAATCAAAATTCCATTTTTAAGCCTAAACTAGAACAGGGGATCCAATAAACCCTAAACCCTAATTTCAAACAGAACACTAGTTACTTTGACAATTGGACACCGAAATGGAAGATGAAATCCCAAGTACAACATGTAATTAAAGCCCAACATCGCATCCCATTATCAAAACCAAAAGAATTCCAATATAAATAACTGAAAAGAGGGGGGAAGAAACAGACAAAAAATTGTTATAGTCCATAAAAGCATCTACCAAATATATCAAAGAAACAATAATTTTCTTGGAATGATAAAGGAGAGGATACCTGGAAGTGAAGGGCCAGTCTAATTGAGCTCCTAGTTGCTTGAACGGTTGTCTGACGGCTGTGGCCGGCGAAAATGGGGAAGCTAAGGAAAGATGGATGGGCTGTGATGTTTGGAATTCGGGGTGGCAGTCTGGCAGAGCAGTGGCTGTGCGGGAATTGGAGAAATTGGAGGGATTTTAATTTGTCTTTTGGGGTTTAGATTACGGTTAATTGCATTTACCTCCCCTAAGATTTTTCATTTCGGTAAGTTCTGTATCTTTCATTAATTAGTAGCATTGTCTCCTTTTGTAATTAAATCTTGTATCATCAAGTGTTTATATATATATATAAATGTTGTTTTAATAATAAAAAAAGTAGTGGCGTATAAAGCTAAGTAATAAATATACTATATAGTTCGTGTACTATATACCTCTTGTACAAATAATTAAGTGAAGATATTTTTTTTGCTCAAATGGGTTTACGCAATACACATAAAAAATAATTAATAAGCGATTATGTGTAGTGCAATTTTACCTCCTAAAAAATCAGAAACCAATCTTGAGAGCGGGGGAAAGAAAAATCCAGCCTACTTGTATCATTAAAAATGGTAAAACTGTCACTAACGTCATTAAATGTACTTGCAATTCCCAGCCTCCCAAGCAACATGGTCCACACGACGAGTTTAGGTGGATAGAACTAGATATAAGATAATTAACCACTCAGATTTGGTCATCCCTAATGGTGACTTTTAAATCATGAATTTAAAATTTAAAACACAAAAAATAAAACTTTTCGATTGACAAATTTATATAAGTAAGACAAATGAGATGAAATACAAAATAAAATAAAGATTCCAGATTCCCAAATTTAGATAAGTAAGACCGAATGAAATAATCCATTTCGTGTTTTAAAACGATCATTTAAGTTCTGAATTTCACATATAAAAGTAAGAAATAAGAAAAATTGTTAGAACTAATAGTTCATAACATCATAATTTTCTTTTAAAATAAAACCTTCATATAAGTATTCCCTCTGTCCCAAATTGTTTGTCGCATTTCGAGATTCCAACTTAGATTTGTTTTTTAAAATTGTTCTAAAAAAATTCAAATTTAGCATGAAATATAAATAAATATGAGAATAATATTAAAAAAATAAAAAATAACTTTAGCTTTGATTTTGATAACATGATAAAAGTTTTGAGATGTCCAAAATGGAAAGCACAATACTTTCAATGGCACAGAAGAAGCATCATGCATAATGATTCATGTAAAATAAGTAAAAATAAATCTGGATCCGAATTATACCTTTCCTTAATTTTAACGTTGAGAAACAGGTTAATAGGTACGAAAATTCAATTCAAAAAATACACACCAATCTGACCAAACAGGGTTGAAAAGTCTGTTCTGGACTACTGGTCAAAGGTCAACCGTCCTCCTTCATTATTACTCAATTCCTTTTACATTTCCTTTTCAGTCACACGTTGTCAGGCTTCAGCTGTCAGTCCATTTCCCCCAACGCCCCAGGGAGCTACGTCGTTTCGACACCGAAAACGGCGTCGTGCTGCCCGCCGGAGCTCCAGCAAGAATGTTCAAGCTCGGCGGAGACTACGACAGGAAGCCTATCGAAGTACGAGCCATTGAAGCCTTAGGCTGCGGGTTCGATTTTGCCAGTGATTCCAGGCTCAAGTTTGTCAAGAGGTGTCCTGATGGCAGATTGGTTGTTCTGGACGAGAAGAATAAGCGGGATATGGTAATTCCGGCTAGTTGCGGCGTTGGCGGCGGTGGAAGTAGCGGCGCCGGCGTCGCGGTTCCGAATGTGTCCGAGAGTATAAGATGTGATAAAGGAGACCATATTCGATTCAAGTCTGATGTCCTCGAACTTAATCAGGTGAAATATCAAGTTCAGCTATTAATTCTGTAATTCCAAGGTTAACAAATTGGATTAATGGTTCGTAATCTCTATTCAAGTTTTGAATTTTTGTTTTTCCTCATGTATATCCATACCTACTAAGATAAGAAAATTTTAGTGACAGTAGAAGAAATTTTCTTGTTCAGTTAGCGATACGTAAACTCTATTCAAAATTTAATTTTGTTTTGGTTCTGTGTATCCAGACCTGCTAGTGCAAGAAAATGTTATTGACACCATCTAGAGATTTTGTAATTCTGTTAATGAGACGTAAATTATATTCAAATTTAATTGGTTTTACTTGTTTGACGTGAGGCGTGTATCTAGACCTACTAATATAAGAAATTGTTACTGGCAGTATAAAAGATTTTGTAATCCAGTTATTGTTTACAAATTCTATAACTATAAAAAAAAAAAAATGGTACTGGTGGTATAAGAAAATGTTGATGACAACATAAGAAATTTTTTTATAAGTTTCGTAATTATGTTGACAGTATAATATAAAATTCAGTTATTTTTTTGTAATTCTTGGGTTAATTGGATTGGATTAATGTTTCCTAGAGTGTGGATTACTGATATCTAAACTCCCCATATGTGGTGTGTATCTAGACTTGCTGGTATAAGAAAATGTATACTGACAGTATGACAAATATTAATCCTAACAAATTGTGTGACTTTGAGAATCACTCTATTGTTGTCACAGATGTCGGAGTTACTAAATCAGAAGTCATCAGTACAGGGGAAAGTTCCATCAGGATATTTAAATGCATTATTTGATTTAAGTGGAGCATGGTTGAATGATGCTGCAGATGTAAAGCATCTTGCTTTTGATGGTTATTTCATCTCATTGTACTATCTGCACCTCACAGCATCTCCATTAATGCTCCACGAGAAAGTAAAGAAAGCTGTGCCATCTCATTGGGATCCTGCCAAACTCTCTAGGTATATTTTTAACTTTTTATGTTGCCTTTTGTGTTATAAGATTAAAAAGCATATTATCAAGAAAGCCCATATCCCAAATCTTGTCCGAGGAACTAGTATAATATTACAAATTCTCCTTTGGATGTCTCTGTACATGTTTATTAATGCAAGATTAAAGCAGGTTGACAAAAGAGGCTATGCACTCTGGTCATCCTATTGATTTGCTGGCTTCAGATGTCTTCTTTGATGTGTAAAATTTATCCTTCAAGGTTTGATGCCTTCTTTGATATATGTAAACTGTATTCGTTCAGCTGGCTCTGCGGAAGTTTAGGTTTTTAGTGAGATGTGGAGTCTTCTATTTCTTGTTTGTTTATTGGCTTTGGTTTTCCTTCTTGTCCTTTTTCTTCTCTACTTGTGGAATACTCCTTGCTCTTCATATCAAAATATGGACTTGTTTTTGCCTTGTGATGTAATGTTAATATTACTTGGAGATTCTAATGATGTTTCTTAGGCAGGTTCATTCAAACTTATGGAACGCATATAGTGGTAGGTATGGCTGTTGGTGGCCAGGATGTAATTTGTGTTAAGCAGAGACCATCTTCAACTATTCCCCCCTCTGAACTCAAGGGATATTTGGAGGATCTTGGAGATATACTGTTTTCTGATGGAATGAGTCCTCTACAGGAGCGGAGGAGAAGGGATGGGAAAAAGAAGGTAAGTTTATAAATCCATCCCTTTGTTTCTCTTCTGACTTTGAGATAACTTTGCAATTTGACCGACCATGTTGGTTTTGCAGGTCCCTGAGGTATTTAACCGCATGTTGCAGTCACATACCATGCAATTTACAAGCATTACCGAAACGTCAAGCAAGGACGTAAGTTACATGAAAATGTAGTTCTCAATCATTTCTGTCGCTCTGATTTTCACACAGTAGTGTTGAACAGGGACTCACACTTATATGGTCAAAAAGAGGAGGAGATGTGTTTGCTCAAAGCCACTCCAAGTGGCTTCAGACCATGGCCATCAATCCAGAGGCCATACTTTTCAAACTTGTGCCTATTACTTCTTTACTTACTGGAATTCCAGGAAATGGCTATCTTAGTCATGCAATAAATTTGTATCTGCGATGTAAGTGTCTGCTATTCGATTTACTTTTTGGTTTTGGTAATTCACTGTTTCTTGATTTTTCAAATTGCAAATTTCACTTTCTAGATAAGCCTACTTTGGAAGATCTACAATACTTCTTGGAATTTCAAGTTCCTAGGCAGTGGTCACCTCTTTACTGTGAGCTTCCTTTAAGACATCAGATACGAAAGGCTTCTTGTCCAAAATTGCAGTTTAGTTTCTTAGGTCCGAAGCTTCATGTGAACTCCAGTCAGGTACCAGCTCTCTCCTCTCTCTCTCTCTCTCTCTCAATTTAGGGTTGATTTTCTCTGCTTTAATTTTGGGTTCTTTTTTTTTTTTTTTTGGGGGGGGGGGGGCTTTGTTTGGTGGTGGAATGCTTATATTATCTCTTTCTGGATGAAGTAGCCTGTTGGATTATTGACACAAGATACACTAGTACTGAAAGGGAGGGCCTTATGACCAACTAAAGCACGAGTATCATTCAAGGTCACTTCTATGTTGTAGATAAGTGTTGGTAATCTTGATGGTCATGGATAATGTGCAAGGTGATGCCTTATGTGAGTGAGATTCTCTATCGATTGTCAGCCTCACAGTTTCCCTACATAGAGAGGCACTATGCTGCTAATGTCTAGAAGTTTAGCGTAAACTTTTCTAAGCTGTTAGCTTATTTTGAAACTATTAGTGTTTGTTGGCATTTCAGAGAAATTTGAGGACATGCTTGGCAACGGGGATCAAACAAGAAGTGAACTCTAGGAACTTATTGGTCCACTTTTCAAAAGTTTAATCGCCAGATAATATTTTCTCTGTGTTGTTTAGCAGACTATTAAAACCCTTATTTGGCATAAATGAGGTTGGAGTATTTTACCTTTACAGAGAAAACTAAAATATTGTCAAGAATTTGCAGTTAGCTGCATGGTATTTGTGATTTTTTATCACAAGAACTTAGGTCTTACCAATTTCCATCTTTCTTGTGGGTCACAAAGAACATTGTAAGGACATCACCAGAATTTTGACTAATTAAGTGAGGCTTTGCTGTCACTGGAATCGGTTATGCCTTGCTATTTTGATTACATATATGCAACATCTAGCCATTTGTACTGTGCTAACCATATATCTCTGGACTTGTTAAATTGAAGTTATTCATGCTATGCTCCTTTGGATCTCCAGGTTTCCAGTGGTAAAAAACCAGTTATTGGTTTGCGGCTTTACCTAGAAGGTAAACAATGCAACCAATTGGCAATACATGTGCAGCATCTTTCAAGTCTCCCCAATATTATGGCATCCGCTTCAGTTGATGCTAGCATAACCAAGCCATGTCAGTGGCGAGGTTCTGATGACTATGAACCTAGTCAGCAATTCTTAGAACCAGTCAGATGGAAGAGGTTTTCAAATGTCTGCTCCTCCATTGTAAAGCATGATCCAAGATGGATAAATGGAGAATCAGATGGTGTTTTTGTAGTAACAGGTGCGCAACTTATCAGCAAAGGGAATTGGCCAAGGACTGTTCTTCACCTTCGCTTGCTTTACACTCACCTACCAAACTGTTTTATCCGAAAAACAGACTGGGCAGTTGCTCCAGAAGCTTCTCGAAAGTCGAATTTTCTCACGAATCTGAGCACGACATTTACGTTTACGCAGCGTGCAGTGAATGATGCACCGAAACAGCTTCCAGCTGTTCTGAACTCAGGAGTATATCCTGATGGTCCTCCTGTGCCTGTTCACTCTACAAAGTTGCTCAGATATGTTGATACATCAGAGGTTGCAAGGGGCCCTTATGATTTTCCAGGACATTGGTTGGTAACAGCTGCTAAGCTAGTGACTGAAGGTGGTAAAATTGGTTTGCATGTAAAGTTTGCGCTGTTAGACTTCTCTCACGAACCCTAGTTCTTCCGTGTATATATATTGAAGAGATAGTAGTGACTGTCTTATGCTGTAGAGTGAGTGAGTTTATTTGTGTATTATACTTGACAAATCTTCTTTTGTCCATAAGAACAAAGGAAGCAGAGAAAAACACGCCACTTTTCATTGTACAGAAGCAATTCTTGAGGACCAGGGACTGACAGGCTGGTTGTAACCTAACAAATTCCTCTGGGTGACACTGTGATATCACTGCATTTGCGTCTTGTTCATCTGGTGAAATCCTCTTAAAGGCAAACTTTTTAGTTTCAGACGAATTACAGTGCAATCTATTATGGTAATCAAGGAAAAGTTTTTTACCAGTTTTGCTTAGTTTCTTGAAGTTATTGCTAATATCTAACAGACCGATGGGGAATAGTTTTATTTTATTTTTTGTTGCAAGTAAATATCTGGATTCCACAACTAATTGTTGAAACTTGAAAGAGTCTCACATGAATCATAATTCAAAGAATGTTCATGGCATCATATATTGAATGTAAAATTGCTTGGAGCATCAGCTCAACCTTTAGTGGCACCAAGGATATGAGAATGACTTGCAATACATCAGGAAGGCATTAGGGAAAGGCTATCTTTAGGCACTGAATGACGAGCGACAAACGACTCAATGAGGGGATTGACAAGATGGGGAGCCTCATCCTGAGGACAGTGGCCAACATCAGGCAGAACAACAAAATCTTCTACAGAGTCAAATTCTTCATAGGCTCGTCCAAGCTCAAGTGGTTCCCATGGATCCTTGTCACCCCATGCTATCAATACAGGACACTGGAAGGAAGCCATTCGGAACATTGGATATCAGTTAGCAGAAGCCAAAAAAACAAAATAGCAACAATTGATTGGTAAAGAATTCATTAATGTCTTTACCTTCACTTGGGGGAGTAGCTCCTCAGGAAGCGGCCCTCCAGAATAACAGATAAACTCGAGAAACACATCAGCAGCACCAGGTTCAAGCCCTGGGCGAAGGATGATGTCTACTAATTCATCTGTCACCTGTGATGTGTCATAATAACACTGATAAAAAGAGCATCAGTTGCACTGTGTAATGATGTGATTCTTGGCCTGATCATGTCAAATAATTTCTTATGTGCTCGTAACCATAGTAAGGTATTAGAACTTAGGGGGTGTTTGGTAAATAGGTTTCAACCCCCACTATGGGTTTCAAATTCAATTATACTCATATAAAATGTTTGATTGGGGTCAATGGGAATAAATTAATGGGAATGATAGGCTTCTTCTATGGGTTTTTTGATTAACCACCTGTTACTAGGGAATCATCTTAGTTGCCCATCTTATTCTTCTTTAATCATCTTAATTACTCTTTTATTCTCATTAAATGCAAAAATAAGAAAATAAAATGGTACTGTTTCAACAAATGAAGAGAAAAAGAAAAGAAAAAAAGAAACAATGAAAAAGAAAATTAATAGATTATAAAATCCGTTCCACATTAACAAACACACTGTGGGTTTTCATCAAAACCCATTATCATTGACCACTCTATGATACCGATAGTGATAGTGATAGTGGAATTCGAACCAAACGGCTCCTTAGTTATTAGCCTCTTACATATCAAATACAGCTGAAAATTGAAATAACATGAAACTAAATTTTCAGAAGGCGAAAAGTTTACAACTGCAGGCACTTCCATCGAGCTTTCCTCAAAAATAATTTGAATCCCCACCCTTTTCGAACTAAGCTTTGAACATTTTATGTTTTGATTTTCACTCCAAACATTCATCTAACTATGAAAGGTAAAACTTTGGGGATCCTCCTCGCCCTTTTTCTCTTCAACTGGATTATTGTATGTCAAAGTACAGAGATATGTGAAAGCACATAGAACAGATGAAAACATGACTTCCTATTAGAATCAACAACTAGAAGCACATAAAAATCAGAAATCCTTTTCCAACTTGTCATGACAAGTGAGACAAACTAAAATGCAACTTATGGAACTTTTCATTTCCACTTCCCTAGATCAGCAACTGATTAAGTTCTAACAATCATTAAGCCAGTTGCTCTAGTGTTAGGCATCAAATAAGCCAAGAAGTGGAAATATTGGCGTCTGTCTCTCTCATATAGTTATAAAATTTCTAAAACTCACACTTGCAATCAGAACTGGAATGAGAACCTACAGCCTGCAGGTTTTCTTGGTAATAGAGTACAAAGAATCAATTGCAATCTATACATGGAATCCTAGAAAGTTTGGATAATTTCATCCAATATTGTAATGGTCCCTTGGAATTTACCATGAGGTATCCCACAAACGTCAGCCACTCTCATAAACTAAAGATAAAAGCCACTATAAATTTCATTTCAATGGGTTTTTTGCTCTGTCTAGATTTTTCTTCTTTTTTTTCCACTCCTATAGACAAATAGATGTTGATGAACAGGATGCATCTATAACTAATTTACCTGGCAAAGTATACTCTTCACTGCCTCTGGTGTGGCAACGGATTTGAAAAAGAACTTTCCAAGAGCAGTGTTTCTGAAAATGATGAATGAACAATTTTAATAGTAAAAAAATGTGAAAATAAATATATTGAACTGATAAAGAGATAAGTCTGTAAAGATAAGTTTCATAGAAGTTACCTCAGCAAATTCTGAAATGACTTGATTAGAGGCTTTCCGTACCAAGGCTGCTTCTTTATGTGAAGCATTCTGAGTGATATGTTGAGAATAACAACCCCCCTGCAGAGTTGTGGCTGAGTAACCGCAGCCTGAAGTCCAACAACTCCTACACAAGAAATGCATCGGATCACCTTTCAGCATAACTAACTTAGAAGAGTCCCCAAAATGGAATATTAATTTCAGAAAGGTACATCAGTTCTGCTCGGAAGCACAGGAGCAGGAACATCCATGGCTCGAAACATCAGTTTAAACATTCTTGAATAAGACAAACTGAATTTCTCAACCATATCATTATCAAACAAAATTGTTTGCTGTCTAAGACCATATTATGATCACCTATGATGAATTTTATGGAGAGATTCCAGAATTTCTTGTCTATTAGAAGAATAGAAATGTCATCGTCTCATTTTTACTTAAGAAGTTGAGCAGCTATAATGTTCAGACTGTTTTAATATCCATTTACACAAAAGCATAAGAACTAGGCCCTGTAGTTCCTTCCCGTATTACTGTAAGAGAGCCTCCTTTGCATGATAAAGCTTTAATATGACATCGCTATACAGTCCTCTTTTTCATGGGTGCATATCAAATATCCTGCAATACCTTATATAGCTCATTGCAGGGCTTAAAGACTTCAAACCATAACCAAATTCCAAGGTTAGATATACTACTATGACTACTATTGCACAACAAGAAGATTCAAACAATGGAGTTTGAAAGTCAGTGAACTGGCGACTTTAAATGTTTAAAAATGCCTCTTCTCAAAATTTACATTTGACAATTACTAGCAGCCAAGAGATTAGAACTGTAAAATAGTTGGTATTGGTGCTATATTCAGATAATCATGTTTTTCACACAACTATAAATGCACTTTGGCTTTAGAAACTACTACTGTACTAGAGAGAGAGAGTTCACTTAAAGAACAAAATGATGAAGATGTTACGACACACTGCCTAAAGCTGAACATATTCAGCATATTACAGCTACTACATATTGCAGGAATAGATAGTGGAATCACATTTTGTAACAATGAAAACATGCAAGCATTCACTTTTGAAAAGAAAATTAACTGGTTGAAGTATCACCTCCAATTGAATTACAGATAAAGAATGCTTCATCCTTAATGACATCAGTACAGAAGTCATTCAGCTGGCTCCCCCAAGTCTCGAATGTAAAAAATTATCCTCCTGAAGTTCACGTGGGTTTGGTTTGTCTGAATAACCGTAACCAATAAGATCAACAGAAAATACCCTGTGTGACTCTGCAAGAACTGGCAAATTTTTCCTCCAATGGTCACTGTTAAGAAAAAATCATGGTACAATACCCACATCAGGTGGTAATTATTCAATTATCGACAAATAGGTTACACAAAATGAAAGAATTGGAGGTGGATTCAACTTTAAAGTTAAGCTACAATTAGCTCCCCAATGTTATTCTTAAAACTCAGGCAGTTCCAAATTGTCTGCAAGTGTTATTAAAAACCCTTAAAGGCAACAGGAGCTGCATTATCTCTACTGGTGCAAAGTAATAGCCACAAGGCATTGGATACTTTATCTCCATAAGACGTAACAAGTGTCATGCAGAAGAAAATGAGCTGTAGTTCTCTTTATATGGCCAGTGAAATAAGCTGTTTTACAAAAATTTCCCTGATGAAGAGCTAGTCCAGATTGCTTTCGCTGAAGGACAAATTTTAATTTTTGTAATCTCATAGGTGACATAAGGAGGAGAGATCAGTTCATTAGAGGAGAAGACTGCATTTTTCCAATTGAGTGCATTTCGTAAAAGATTTTGATGTGATTTATCTTAAATGAACATAAGATTTTTCATTTTATTTCTACTTTCTGTTATGTTCTGTTATTCCTGGTTTCTTGGTTACAGCATTTTGATTCTATAGTAGACCTTTGTGAATATATTGCCCCCTAGTAGTTACTGAGGCATTTTTTTACTGGTATTACAAGCACATTGTTCCAAAGTTTGTTTTGTATTCTATTGGCTCTTTTAAAATGCCCATCATGTTAGCCTTCTTGAAAGTGTATGAGAAGGTCACATATCTAATACACAGAAAAATCCCCTTTGCTGGTGAGGCTAAATATGCATGCACCTGGACCTTTTCATCCTGTCCAGCAGTAGGAGCCTTGTGCACTGGTTTTCAACTTCAAACAGTATGTTGAAAATTTCCATAACAGTTTCTAGAAGAAAAGCTAGAAGAACCATTCTTCCAGTTCAGTATATCCAAGTTACTCTTAGCTAAAACTCAGGCTTCAGTTTCTGGACAAAATGCACATGGTAATCAATTACCCGGTCCATTAATATATCTTGCATTATGTTGAGCATCAAGAAGTTCCTTTCTTTTTCCCCATTAACTTATTTACCCAGATTTCTTGCCCTAAACCAAAAGGCGAATAAAAGAACCATAGGATCACTCCAATATCTTTCCTAAACTCCACATATAGGTGCAGTTTTGCATATTTCCTCAAGTTAATGGCAGAAAGAGACCTATATCCTAAAAGCTATAAAGAGTTAGTATAGTACAAATTTTGATAAATGAACCCATGGAAAATGCAGAAGCTATCCTGGTTTGATATGCAGTTTTGCAGTTAATGTCTATATCAAATAGTTGACAAGAAGCAAAAATTTGATTGACGTAGACATTTTTTTTGCAGTTAATACCTATATGAAATAGCTGATGAGAAGCAAAAATGTGATTGATGTAGACCTGTTTGCTCCAAAACCATGAACTAAAACAAGTGCTGGTCCACTGCTTCCAGCATATTGGTAGCGAATAGAATAACCTCTCCAGTTCCATGTACTACAAGGCAAGAGCAAAAGTATTAAACGAACAGAACCCACAGAATGATAGATTTCCTCCAATTAACATAACAGGCCACAGTTTTTCAAAATAACACAAATAAGATAACAAGTGTTCCTTTCCTCAAACTGAATGTTCAACTTCATTTTCAGCTTTGCCTAAAAAATCTAACCATTCTCCTAAGTCTAACATAGAATGTTTCATAGTAATTGGTTTTGCAAGATTTTTATATACAGTTCGTTGTAAGGTAAGAATATGTACCACAATCAGCAGATTTTTTACTCAAGTTCATTACCTAAAGTTGCATCAGCTGTCATGTTTTGCATACAGTCTAGCAGCTAATCTCCTTCAACCATTTTGCTTTCTCATCTAGCTAAAATTCCTTTTACTTTTCTGCACCACAAATACACTTATCCAAAAGCCAATGTGGTTTATTCCATCTTTATTTTGCAAGATGATTAAAGATTGAAACTAGCCAATGTGACCTTGGGAAAGGAACAACTAGCAGCGGTCCTACCCACGTCATTGCAAAAATGTTCACCATGACGAAACCTGATAGATGTTTAAAGGTACCAAAAAATAATATGGACATCCAACAACATTTTAAGCTTGTTTTTGATGAGAAACACGAAGTCTGGAGAAGTAGAGGAGCAGAAACTGTAGATTATATAAAAGTTACCTGGTCTTAACTTCAACTTGGGGAGTAATTGCTTTAGCTGCATCATCTACTGAAGAGTCAACATCCACAAGTGAACATAAAACCGGCCAACTAGATTTTGAAATTCTAACTTCTGAAGTTATGGGAGAAATCAAGAACTTATGATTACAAAAGCAATCACGGTTTCTGTAATTAAAAGGGATCAAAGGTGGGAGTCTCTTTGCAATTCCGTGACAATATAGAAGTGGAAATTCTGGCTTGGACATGATAAATGCAGAAGAACTTGTGCTAGCCATTGTGTGTGAATATGTGTGTGAGTGTGTGAGAAATTGTTGGAAGTTGGAAATTGGCAGTTGAAAGAGTTCACTAGCCAACACAAAAGTCTTTGAGGGTTGAGGCAGAACAGAGGCCACCTGAATGCCACCACTTCCAGAGAAAACTTAAACTATAATAACTGAGTGTTTTGTGTTTTGCCTCTCCTTTCTTTTTCTTTTTTCCTATTTATTTTGAAATTAAATTTATATACATTATTATCATATAAAAAAATTGTATATAAAAACAGAATTTTATATACAAGCCGCTGTCGGAACATGTCATGCAAAAAATAAACTTTAAATTCAAAATTAGATTACATAGCACATTCGATATTGTATGTGTAATTATCCATAATTTTAAATATCTTAATACTTCTCATTGAGATCAATAATACTATAAAAAATTATTAAAGGATCTTTCAACTCTATTATTAACTTTTTAAATTCACTTAATATTGATCAAGTTTACAAAAATTAAGAAATAAAATTTATGTGTTATGGCAATTAAGAGTTCACAAGAAAACTATAAATTTAGAATCAAATTATATGTTCTCTCTTTAAAAATGGAATTTTATTTTATTTTTATATTCTAGCTTGAGGTGGTTTGTAAAAGAAAAATATCCAAATTAAGAGAGGCGGGCCCTGAGTGATATTATCAGAAATCTCAGGGAGGTTCCTGAAATTATCCATTTTATCTTTTCCGTACCCCTCTCCTTCCTCGATTCCGCTTTTACTCCCTGCTTCAGTCCCTCTCCTTTCCAAATTTCATAAAGTCTCCTCGTCTTCTTCACCCTTTTGTTTTTCCTTCTCCTTCTCTTGAATCTCTGCCACCTGCTTGCTGTTCACCGACGAGTGTTCAAAGATAGAATTTTTGGGTTCAAGATTGAATCTTATTTCTGTCTCTCTCTGCAATTTCTCATAAATCGAATACGGGTAAGTTCTTCTTCTTCTTCTTCTTCTTTTACCTTTTGAATTCGTTTATACCTAATTACCTATACAAGTCTCTGAAAATCATGGTGAAAGCCTCCGTTCATTGATATCTGATGAGTCAATATACCGGGCTCTCTTTTGAGTCCCGGAGTTGGCTCAGCCCGAATCTTCCGAGTCTCAACGAGTTTCCACCGGGCGTACCGTCTCCGGTACGACTCCTCCGGGTGGACTCGTGCTCTGCCGAGTCTTTGGACCCCAAAGGTGGTTCTTTGATACTCGTGAACTGTCTTTTAAGTTTCTGTTATGGTGGGATCGTTCTCCTGTTTTCATCTATGACTTTAATTTGTGTTCTTTTTTTTCCTTTTGGGGTATTGTGTTCTGATTCAATTCCATTTCCATGATATCAAAAGCAGCCTAAAAGCATTCGGTGGTTTGGGGGGATTAATTAATGGACATACTGAAGCAGGAGTTGCTGAAAAAGCGACAGAGTTTAGCTGAAGGAGTAGGCGGCGGCAAAAAGTTCTTTAAGAGATCCGAATTAGAGCAAAAGCGGCTGCAGAAACTCCGAGAGGAAGAGAAGCGCGAAGCTGAAGCCAAAGCCCTCCGTCAAAAGCAGCAGAAAGAGCAAAATGTCGGCGGCTCCAATTCCAAAAGCTCATCCTCAAACCGTGACACAAAATCTGAGATCCCTGAATCCTCTAAAGCTTTAACTGACGAGCAAAAAATCGACGAGCTCAATCTGCCGAAGCAGGAGGTTATCCGCCGCCTTCGTTTTCTCAAGCAACCCGTGACTCTCTTCGGTGAAGATGATGAGGCGCGGCTTGATCGGTTAAGATTTGTGCTGAAAGCAGGATTATTTGAAGTCGATGACACCGATATGACGGATGGGCAGACAAATGACTTTCTGCGCGATATCGTTGAGTTGAAGAAGCGGCAGAGGACTGGAATTTTGAGTGATAGGAAGAGGAAGGCGGCTCAGGATGCAAATGAGGATAAGGAAGGGGGAGGAGGGGATGACGACTTGAGCGGGGATGAGGGGTCCTCTGGTGCAGATCATGATAAGGATTTGAAGAGAATGAAGACAAATTTTGAGGAATTGTGCGAGGAGGATAAGATTTTGGTGTTTTTCAAGAAGCTGCTGAATGAGTGGAAGCAGGAGCTTGATGAGATGAGTGAGGCAGAGAAGAGGACGGCCAAGGGCAAGTCAATGGTTGCTATTTTTAAGCAGTGTGCTAGGTACTTGAAACCGTTATTCAAGTTCTGCAGAAAGAAGGTGAGTGTCATGCTTTTCTTCCTTTCCTCTATCAGTATTTGTTCAATTTGTTCATTGGAGTAATGGTATTGTGTGTTTTATAGTTGAAGCTCTGCACATGTTGTTGTCTTTGGAATCTAAGGTTTATGCTTTTCCCACTTCTATGATTTGCTTGATTAAACTGTTGGAAGGATGCACTTTTTAATATTAAGAAACCAAAGTCGGCTTGCATTATGAGACAACTGCCTCGAACACTCTTGTGTGGAGCCAAGAGAAGCTGATATTTTTCGCTTTTCTGTGGAGATTTTTTTGATTGTTTTTGTGTTTATGTGATGGATAACTTAAAATGCATAATAATCTAACTAGAGTTCTTCAATGGCAAGTTTCCAACCATCTTGACAAAGTTATCTCAGAACTTGCATGGTAGTTATTCATTTGGGCTTGATTTGATTAATCATTTGCCTGCCTCTGGTGCTTGCCATGCTGACTGAAAATTCAAATCCATTGTAAGAGTAAATGGTGTAGAAAAGCCATATAGCAGTCGTCTGTAAAAGACATAAGCTCTGTTATTGCTCATTTTATGACTAGTAATTAACATGTCAAATTTCGCTGAACAGGACTCAGTTGAGAATGATCAACAGGTTTTCTTTAATATAAAAAAAAAAAAGAAAAGAAAAAAAGAAACTCAATGTGGGTGCAATGGGTCAGCTGCACTTCAAACATATTGAATGTTATAGTGCTAGATCAATCTCTTTGGAGCCTTCGCCTTTTTAGTTTGCCATTCTTGCCCTTTCCCTTTGTGCCCTGCTGTTTTCATGTATTAAATTCTTGTTCCGTCCTTATTTCTTTCTAAGAAATTCTTGTATGCCTGTTCCTTTTCTGGCTGGTGGGGAAGGGAATAAAGTTGGTGAAACAAAAAATATATAGCACGTCCCTGTATTAGTATTTTAAAACTTAGTTTGGCATGTCCAAGTATATCGTTTATGCTTTTGTTTGATAAATTCTAGCTTTACTAACGTGTATGTAATCCCTCTATTCACGGGATGGCACTGTGTTTCAGTGATACTTGCAGTCTGTATGAGTAGGAGTGTAGTTGTTACTGGAAATTTGTCATCCTTCAGGGGGAAATTAGCTAATAATGTTCTATGTTCTCTTAATATTCCTTGATGAGTGCTATTTTACTGTGTTGTGATTATTGAACATTTATTGATGTAGGTTCTTCCTGATGATATAAAACAAGCGTTGATGCTGTTTGTCGAATGTTGCATGAAGCGAGACTATCTAGCTGCAATGGATCACTACATTAAATTGGCCATTGGTAATGCACCCTGGCCTATTGGTGTTACTATGGTTGGTATTCATGAACGCTCAGCTCGTGAGAAAATTTATACCAACAGTGTGGCCCATATCATGAATGATGAAACAACTCGCAAGTATTTGCAATCTATTAAAAGATTGATGACATTCTGTCAACGCCGTTACCCCACTTTGCCTTCCAAAGCAGTTGAATTCAACAGTTTGGCAAATGGTAGTGACTTGCAGTCTCTGCTAAGGGAGGAGTGGTCGTCTAGGGCAAGTAATGAGCCTGAGGAAAGGCTTCGGTTGATGGCTGCTCCAAAGGACAGCTAGTTCAGACTCACAAATATTCATTGGTGGGCTCTGTTCTTTTATTCCTCTCTGTCTTATTCTAAGATTTACCGTGTCATTGAGTTAGTTTCCATGTGAAATGACCAGAGTGATAGTTCATAGTACTTTTTACGCTTTCGCTATGACAATTTCTGTCTTCCACTATTGTAATCTGTACAATCTCTATAAGGAAACATCCAAGTCGGTTTACTTAATCATCCTGTACCATCCATGTTCTCTTTTCTGTTTGAAGATAAGCGACTAATATCTACCATTTCGTGCTTTAATTATGAGTAGTAAAATGTAGTGTTCACTCTCATGTTCTGGAGGAATTACATGTGAGTGAATGTTTGTATGGTTTCCAAAATTGCTATACATGCATGCGTTATTTGCGTGAACCGATAATGGAGATGCTGCTTATCTTGTGTGTGTTGCTCAACCGACAATATTCATATTTTTCTTGCATACCTATGTATAAGCTCTTCCATGTCCAAGATGGCCAGGGCTGGAGCTACTAGACCTGAAGGACGACCAGATTTTGCATAGCTTAGAACTAAAGGTGTACTAAATTCCAATAACATCTTAAATTTGAAATACTTTGTGCAAGAGTTTCTCATTATATTATTTTAAGATTTTGGTATTGACGTTATTATTGTTGTGGACAATAACTCCAATGCAATGTTTGAGTTTTAGTCACTTTTTATATGTTTATCGTCAGGATACCCTGTGTTTCTGACACTTGGGAGTAAAGTTTCACAGAGAAGGAATGTGTAATCTAAGGAATCCTGCTTATGGATCCCGGGTTCGGTACGTGACAGGAACCCTGCAAACTGGGATCCATCTGGTCATGCCTTAGTCCTTCGTCCTCCAGTTTAGTCATGCTAGTTTCAGCATAAAGCAGTTTAGATTTAGTGGAAACTTGCCGCTTCAGTAGCTATAGAGATCGAAGCCAGAACCAGTTGATCTTTATGCAGACGATGAGTATCCGGATAGAGTTGATCTTGGTTGTAGGACAAATTTGTTCCCCAGTTATCACAACCTTTTTTTTTTTTTTTGGGCCTTCATTTTCTTTCTGCAAAATTAGTGGTCTTTGTTAATGAATATATAATAAAAACCAAAAATCTCTCAAGTGCAACATTTCCTTGCGATTGAGTTGAAGGAGGTTAAATTATATACATGGCAGAATGATTCTGCAGGAGTGAAAAACTATTGATCTCATGATCTTATGGCAATGATCTACTTCAATTAGGTTATCCTGCTGATGAAAAGCAATATTATGTCATAATTTGTATTACATATTAGGCAGAGCTTGATTATCCTTCATTCAGAATGTGGATTGCATCTTTATTGATCATTGTCGTAGAGGAGAACAGTATCTTCCAAAGTTGGAAGAAACGGGCCTCGTACCAGTCAACTAATGAGCTGGGTTTGATTTTGTTCTTCACCATGAAGCACATCATACATGCAAGAGCAGGGAACCTCAAGAACCTGAGGGCCAAGTTTTCTGAATTTCGAAGTAGTATTTGATGTCCAAATAGCAATTCTGATGATCATCAATAACCTGAAATGACAGCCATCTCATTTAGAATGGAAAGGATATTAACATGAATAATAAATGTATTACATTCGAATATCGCATCCCAGATTCCCATAATGTAATTCTTGGGACTGATTCTACAGGTTTCTTAGTGCACAAATTGATTGCATTACCTTGGTTCTTGCACAATACAAGCCCCTTACAAAGATACCGGAAGGTGCCGTATCTTCTTCTAATTCATAGGAATAAGGCTCTTCTTTTGGGCTGAATGATCCTAGCAAAACTTCAGACTTGTCAACTGCAGGAAGAATTATTTGTAGACTGATTAGCACAATAACATTATGAACAATTTGAGGAATTTTAATCTATCCTCTTAGGATGAAGATTTGTTATACCTCTCACTCCAGCTTTCCACAGAGTATTTACATATCTAAGGCCAGTAACAATCTTGTTAGAAACAATGAAGTTGAATCTGAGACGGTATCGGCTTCCTTCTTTTATGGCGAAGAGCAAGGCCTTAGGACTTGAAGCAAATGGCTCTGACAAGACAATTTCTGGCCGACCCCGGCAAATGATCGAAATGCTTTTTACTTCCACCTCTGGAACTTGACTTACTCTTGTATCTGGTCGAAGCTAGAGGTGATAAGTTTCTCAAGAATTCTAGTTTATGCATTCGAACTAGTATCAATCCTTCTTTAAAGCTCAAGTAAATGATTGGCCAAAAAAAAAAAAAAGATTGCTGTGATCATTGAACTTTTAACCTATACGTTGCAACACGCTAAATTAAGCCCATCAGATTAGTTGTTTAACCAAATTTTCAAGGTACACAGAGGCGCACTGTACTGTAGACTTGAGATTTTCCTCAAGTCACAAGATTGATTTAGCCACTGATGTCTCTGCCTATGTTAAAAGGCATCTGGATGTTTTTGAGATTGCGCAACGAATCCTCTGATAATACATACATGAGTAAACATTGCAAGGATGAAAATATGTAGATGAAATACCTCCGAGTTCACGAATGTTTATATGTTCAAGATGTTGTTCTTTCCACGACTGCAGACGTCTCCCATTATTCTTCTTCAATAATAGAAGATTCATTTGAAGCCATCAGAAAAAATATTCTTACGTCAAATAATCATAACAACGAGAGAATATGGAGAACAATAGAGAGGAAGAGTTTTAGGATGGAGAGTTGAATGAGTCGAACCTTGTCCTTCTCTAGCCGCATCGAGGAAGAAACTTGTAATGTTTTATTACATTTTAATGCGAGATCATCTTCTTCTTGTTCATCGATATCAACGTTACTTTTGCTTCCATTCTCCTCCACTTCTTCTTGCTTGATCTGCTCATTTTTCATCTCCTTCTTCATCATGTTTTGGTCATCATTCTCATTGAAGGGACTAACTCTAGTGCTGTGCTTGGATGGAGAAAGTGTCTCGACAGAGGCAGGCATTCTTGTTATCTGATGATCCCAAATTCTGGCTAATCAAATCGGAAAGAAACAAGGGGGTAAAAGGAGACCAAGGAGAATGAAGAAGAGGAGAGAGGGGTTAGGCGGAGGAGTAGGAAGCTGGCATAACAAGGAGAATAAGAGAATGATATATAAAGGTTCTTGTATTTGGAAAAAGGTGGTGGTTTTGTGGTATTATTTTCCTCCTTGTACGGTTGCTACACGGAATATGCTAAATTGGGAAGATTGTACTCCATACATTTCTAGATTTAAATGGGAGGTTAAGCAAAAAAAGAGTCATAGGGTTTTGATGCGGATAAGTCATCAGAGAGGGAGTGTGCTCAAGTATGTGTGAAAGAGGAGGAGACTAACCTGGTGCATCCAGTCCTCGAGCCATCCACCCCCGGGCCAAAAAAAAAACCCACCAACTAAAAACAAAAACACCACACCAAAATAAACATACGGATTACATAGCAAGATAGTATAAGCCAATTATCTATCACTTTTTGATGTAATAGGTCAATATTCTGTACATCTATTCTTTATAATCTTCTAAATTTCTCACATCATCTGTTGTGTAGCATATATTTGGAAGAAAAATCCGGGACTAAACATGGTTTCCAACATTTATGCCTTCTAAATATTCCACAGTTTTGACTAGGTTTGGAGAATGATAAACAAGTTCGAAATTCTTTTAGGGCCTCACAAGGCATTGGTCGTCTATCAATGTCCGGAAAATTGCCCCTATCCGAGAACACAAAACCAGAATATTTGGTTTCTTAGTCTGTGGTATCTGGTTCTTGGATGCTTTTCAAAAGCTCTACCCTCCGCTTTCAAGCCAACGAGGAATACCTGAAGGACTATGTATTTACACGCAGCCATGGAATAGCTTATCAGGATAGACAGACAGTAAAAGGCAAAAGGCAATATAGCCACACTGCTTGATTGATGATTCTCTACCATCACAACTCGCTACTCATGGACAAAGATATTGCATAGCATTTGAAAACTAAGTACGTCTTTAGAAGGGAAGACAAAAGCTTCCCCCATTTATTCAAGATGGCTATATTTTCTTTATTCGTTCTCTGGGAGGGGTAGGGAATCTGGCCAGTGGCTTCCTTATACAGGATGAATGACCACCTAACAGGCAAGAATCAGTACAAAACAGCTCCAATCTGTGTGAAGTGTGAAGCATATTCATAGTTCCTTTCTTCCAAAAGCTTCATGTCCTGAGGAGCTATATTACAACTGAACTCTTCGGAAAGTGCTGACGGTGAATGGCTCCCCGGCTTATTAATAAGTTGGTTACATATCAACTTATTTCCAACAGCGTGCATGAGTAACGAGTTTAGCTTTTACTGGGGCTGAGGACGTGTCTGCACAACATATATGTCCTTTCCCAGTAAACATCCTTCAACATCCTGGGGGCAACCAAATTTGCGCTCCAGGAAATACCCAACAGCTCCAAGCCGCTGACCAAGCTGTTGCCTATAAACTGCATCAACTGTCAGTGGTTTTTGGCTGTAATCTACAGTTAAATGGATAACTTCTCCATCAGCTGGCCCAGCACTACGAACCACCAATTCCTCACTAAAGTTAGCGAATGCCAATGTGCATACGAGGGCATCAAATTTCCCAGAAGACAAACGCCAAGGTGTGCCTCGTGTACCAGCTGCTAGAGTTTCCCCAAGCCCAGGAGCAATCTCAGCCGCAACAGAATTGCGATCAAGATCTGTAGGGCTCAGTGTATGGAGCACAAACGACAAGTCTGGTGAAAGCATTTCTTGCACCAATACAGCCATTGCTGCTTGCTTCTGAGGCACACCAGCTGCTCTACGGCTCAAAACTGCTCTACGGGTGTATAATGAGGCCCAAACACGGCTAATGGCACGTCCAAAAATGAGTGGATTTGAAAGACTGACATTTGGAATTGACTCATAAAGTCCAGCAGCAGACATTCCAGCCAAGTCCTCAACATTGGCACTGGAGCGCACATATAATCGTGCATTGGCTGAAAATACCTTTTCTAAGCTTTCCATGATGCCTTTTGGGGGCTGCTGGGACGCAATCAGCTCCTGTAGTTCATTGCAGAGTTTGTCAAGTTCACCATGAATGTCAGCAGTTTCTATCTGATCCAAAAGGGACCTGAAAGTTTCAGTTGATTTGCTCTGCTCTAATGCCAGTTCCATGGAACCAAAAGGAATAACTGCTCCAGCAGGAACTTTAAATGCAGCTGGTACCCCTTGATCACTGTATACTGTCATTAAATGAGTTGCCAGCAAGAATATTAGCAAAATAAAGTTATCTTGAAACCAATTTTCAAACTACTCATTCAACGCATATCATACCTTTATTAGAGGCTCTTTAAAGCAACAAAAGAAACAAACTTAAGTTGTATTTAATACCTAGTTTTAAATATAAGTTCAGTCATAAAGTCATACGCCATATTTCAAGTATGGTACATTATGAAAGTGCTGATGACAGTGTCATTTTCAGAGATGTATTCAGACATCGATATCACCAAATATAAGCATAAGAGCTCAAGATGAAAACATAAAGTATGAAAATGCAACTTGCCACAATATGTTGGCATGAGAACTTAATGTCAAATGCAACTCAGCCACAGCATATCTACAATCTTTTTGGGAACATGGGGTTCCAATTTGAATGAATGTCACTAAACCATATACTTGAAGAAAGAACATTGAGGTCTTTGAATCACATGCATACCATCCTGTATATCATCATCTACATGTTTTGACCTTTAGCATTAAACAGAATACATGAGTAACAAGACAGAACAGTAATTTTATTATTTACCTCTATAAACTAGTAGGAACTGGCAAATCAATAAATTTGTTGTTGTCTCTTGACTAAAGGATGACCAATTGTCAAACCACAATCTCTTTCCTTAGAAGTTTTTTGAATGGTTGACATGGATCTTGCTCTAACTATTTTCATATTCACCCTAGTATTGGTCATATGACATCATCAGCTCTCACTCCTTTAACAATTGCTATCCACTAAAGGAGCCAGACCAACTCAAACAGTTTTCTTTTGATTAAAGTCTGTAATTCCACTTTTAGCTAACCTTTGCTACTGCAGTTTTTCTGTCTGACAAAAGCTCGATACACTCTGTGTTTAATGCCTTTTCATTTGTTAGTATGTGATTTGCTCCTCTACGTCCCATTCCTTTTGTCATCAACATCAACGACACAAGGTTTTAGGAAGATAGTCAAAATCTCCAATTTTGTCCCTCCTATGGAACAGTTCAGCTTGTTTTCTTGTGCATACAGCAAATAAGGTACTTCAAGTTTTTAGAAGGGGCAAAGTAGGAATGTAGCCTTCAAAAGACATCCACTTATAGGAAGGTTACAGCTTTTCCGTGATAATATAAACAAAGTGTAGGGACTGCAAACTTACTCCTCCATGCTAACATTTCCTCAAACCTCAAATCTCAAATCTATGGTCTCTGCTTTAATCTGAAGATGGCACCAAGGAGAAAATCATCTAGTTTGTTTCATCATACCATCCCAGCTAATGCACAGCGAGCTAATTTTAACTAATTCCCCTATTCTGGTACTATTGTAAATTTAAATAATGAAAAAAAGATAGAAGTTTTTGTCATGGAAGTTCGCACAAGCATGTTATGCTTGAGATTTTAGTCTATCCATAATAAACTTTTCAGTGACTACTGAAGTTAGTTTCCATTGAAATGATCCTCAAAGCTTCAGAAAAAGGAAAATTTCGAAGAGGAGGAAGATTAGACAAGAAGTAAAAGAAGGCCACTGAAGCAAAAGAAAAGAAGATTGGGTGGAAGAAAGAACACCAAAAGAAAGAAAGGGCTAGGGACACAATCCAAATCATGAGCTGCAGCCAATGGTATTGGTTCAAGTTTTGAACTAAACCATAATAAACCCGAAGGAAAACATCAAAAATTTTTGTGAAAAACTACTGCTACCTTTCTCAGAAACTGCTGACAAGGAAGCTAAATGAGAACAAGTTGCAGCTTTTGCACCAGAATTTTGAATATCTGCTTCAGACAGTGGCAGAATGCCACCACTTGCTAGCACCTAAAAGGACCACCACCTTTTAATAGTAGTAAAAAGCTGATAGCTATAAGATGATACATGGGCATAGCAGATGCTAAATTAGTAAAGAAAACTTTTTTACCTTGCCGGATTTCACGCTCATCCGTGAAGCATCACTGTTTGAGAAGCTTCCAACAGTGGATGAAAATCTAGCAGGAGATTCACCAGTTTTTTGCTCAGATGATGGAGATAATTTGACACCCTCTGACGATGCCTCCAGCCTGTAAGAAGATTAAAAAGTAAATCTTAGGAAACAGTGAGCTGAAAAGAATGCATTTAAAAATGATGTGTATGATAGATAATGTTATAAGCCAAAAAAGATACATACAAATACAGCCAGATTTTGTGTGATGACACTACAAATGTAAAGCTAACCTGACATATTTTCCATTCATTTCTTTTATATCAGCAACTTCATCATCATCATCGCACGTCACAAATACAACCTTCTCCTGCATTTTCATTGAGTAATCCACTAAACAATTAATATAAGATTTCAAGTCAAAGAATGAACTAGATGGGAAAAGGAGAGAATCTTAGACTTACTTGCCGGGCCCTCACACCTAGATGAGATAAATGAGGCAACTCTTGCAAAAGTACAATCCCAGCTATTGCACTCCCAGTAGCTGTCACCTGTCAGATGATGCAAAACTTATGTTTTGTGTTCAATAATTCTTTTTCAGAAGATAAGTTGATCTATACTGATGGTGAAACAATAAGCACTTGAGTAAACAATTGTGATATAAGAACTCTCCAACCTCTTCATCTCCATCAGCCCTGTTGACCACAAGAATAACAGGCCCTTCTACTGACGAGGGCAGTGTCCCAGGGACAATGCTGTCCACCTAAGGTAAAACTAGTCAGAATAAACTTATTTTAGTTATCAAAGCAGCACAAATGCAAGAAACTCGATTTTGTCTTATTCATATGCATATCACAGCACTGACTTTCTTTCGTGAAATATTCATTAGACAAAATGATTCCATTCTCGAATGCAGTTCGAGGAGCATAGTGCACAAAGCATAGAAGCTGAGAGTCATATAATGTTCACCAGTTACCAAGACAATACTTCCCTAATCTTAGCTCCACTAGGAAAGAGCGTCTTGTCTATATTGCAATTACTAGTACATGTATATCCAAATGCATGCTAGTGTATGCAATTACAGTTTTATGCTATCATATAAGTATGCACAATCAGCAGTCCTTTGGGATCAAATAGGTTCCTGAATAAGCCTCATCATGGAAATGTAAGACCTACTTAAATCCTGTTTCACATAGCTTTGTTGTAACAAGGAACCCACAGTATAAGTACCAGGTGGTTCTGCCTAGTGCAAGTATGGGTGAGATAACAATAAATAGTAGCATGTCTGCAATACATCATAGCCGATTTACAGGAGGAATCAAACAATGATAACTAAATTGATGTCGATGGTAATCTCTTTGTGTTCCTTGGAACATTTTGTAATGATTCTTAAATTAAGCTGTCACAAAAACACCAAGTGTCTGATCTGCAGATAACAAGCACGTAATGGAAGGGCTTGCATCAGCAGATAGAATAGTGAGTTTTACCCCGATACTAATCAAAACAATTGTATTGCTTTACCATAAATAGGATCCAGATAACTCAAAGACTGTTACATCTTACAGCTTGTATCTGTTTCACAGTAAATGAATATGATCAAAATATTTCATTTTGATTTACATCGATGAATAGGAGCATTGGTAAAACAATCACCCCATACATCAACATCCAAAATGCAATAGTGGCCCACAACTGGGATGTCTCTAATTTAGGCTTTCCTCACCATAAGTTTGCACAATTCATGTGACTATTTTAAAATTTATTGTGCAGAGCATAGCAGCTTATGACAACCCGAAAACATACTTGAATTGGATACTTACACATGTTCACGTGACAAGTAAACATCAAGGTATATTCAACAGATTTAACTACGAAAATGTCTGTTTAAGGGTGTAGTTTCTCAATATTATTATTTAAGAATGATGAAAGCACATCATACATTAACACTATTCCTACCATACTAAACAACAATTAGGAGGTACAACAAAAATGCCATAGCAAACTCCATTATTGTGCAAAGCAATCAATTTTTTAGTGATAGGAATGAGAATAAACATACATGCAATTACGCATTAATTTGAGTTTTTTGCATCCATATGCACATGCAATTCTGCATAACTCACACGTCAACTTTTGTACAGGAAAATATCATTCACCATAATTACAAGAGGTTTAGATATTTGCTGTAGTTCTTAAAAGATCCCTTCCCACACCACCCCAAAAAAAAAAAAAAAAAAAAAAGAAAAAGAACAAAAAGGAGAAGTTGCTAAAACTTTTAAATGAAAGGCACCTATTAGACATTTCAGTAAAGTAAAAGCTTATCTGAAAAATTTTTCAGAGATGCCAATGAAAACAGCTTAATATCCGAAATGAAACATCAAAACAGTAGAAAACATCTGAAAGAAAGAAAGAAAAGAAAAGAAAAAAACTTCTAACTTAATCAGCTTAGGAAGCAGTAGGAGTCAGCTAGACAGATTCCGAAGCACAATGCAATAGGTCCTTTATCTATACAAACTATCTTAGATGAATTGACAGACTTCATCCTCAGCCAATTGCCTTTTATCTAAAAGAACATAGACAGTAAAATTTCATAATCTAAGAAAGCTGAAGTATCCAGTTGAGCTGCTCAAGTATGTACAAAAGTCATAAAATTGTAACAAGGAACAGGCATCAGTGCTTGTAACATGCATTTTGCTCTGACCTTGGCATCAAGTTAGGTCAAATATTCTCCAAAGTTCCCCAGGTCTCCAATATTATGATATCTAACAGAAGTATCTAAACAGTGTAAATTAAACTACCTGTATCAGCAAACCAGAAGCATTTCCAGGAACAAGCACATCCCAACCCTGTGAACCAAGAATACTTCTAACAGCCTTTGAAAGAAGAGTACTAAGTTTTGAAACCTGAAAAATTACACTGCAAATAACATTTAACACTTGCATGTTAGATGGAAAAGTTTAACTACATTGATCAAGATATACTCGAATAAACATGCATGAGAGTATGATTCATAGGTCAAGTGGAGAACAAACACAATTATACCCTGCACGAATCTCAGCTTCTGTGTATGTTCTAATGCTGTTTTCAGGGATCCCCAATGCTTTTCCCAGTATCTGCAAAGATATGAACTTAATAAAGATCCTAAAAGATTAATCCCTTTTTTATGTCTAGAAGATTAACCTAATTACATCACATTCTTAAAGTAATGGAAAACCAAAATCTCTACCAGGAAATTCCAGTACTTAAACCGTTTCATCACATATGAAGTTCTAATAGCTCATCCAAAACACGGCAAGCATTTTTATTTAGAATAAGAGGACAGAGCTTACTAAACCAGAGAAATATATATTAAACCATGATTAAAATCCTCACAATGCTATTTGCACTTCATTTGAACCAAGTGGATATGAAGAATAAATCTGAATCAGCAGAATTTTCAGCAGACAACCATTTAAGTTTTACCTGGACTTTCTGAGGAAATATCTGAAGGACAGCCTCAGAATATTCATCAGTCAATCTTCTGCATCTATCAATAGTTGCCTTAAGCCTCAATGCCCAAATAGTCTTACCACTTTCACCACCTTTATTAGACAAGCATAAGTTTCTTAGCAAGTAACTTAAAAGTACAAAAGAATAAAAACCTAATGGAAATAAGAAGTACCTTCTCTGTCTGGAAGGCCTCTTGCTTTCCATGCCATAAGTTCATTTCCAATTGCTCTACATTCATCTGGCTTCCAACCAGAAAGACCCAGCTGACGGATACCAACACTTAGCACTCCAAGTGGATCATTCCAAGAGCTGACATTGTTAGAGTCCACGTTCCTTGAAAGTTGATGAGCTCCTCCCAAGTTTTCAAGCGCATTGAGATATCTACAAACCATATTCACAAAATATTTATCTTTCAACAGATGAGAACCCACTGCAGTTGCAGGATTTAAAAAAGAACATTTCACAAGCATAAATTAGTTGTAAGGACAAAGTTTTCATATTCACAGAGTGAAAACTGCCTCAACGGTAGTTTAGGAGCCAAAAAGTTTCCATTGAAAATAATTTCAAATTTTCATAAGATGACCGAAAACCAATCATTAGAATCGTCGCCCATTATTGCCATCTGAAAGTTTAACCACAAGTTATGATCAACCTATCAAGGCAAAAGGAAATAGAAATCTAACAAAAATCTGTTTTCAATCTACATGAAGTAGATGTTTGCTTCTTTTTAATTATATTTAAGCACAATCTTATATTTTAGTTTGTTGCTTTTGAGAACTTTGCTCTTTGCTTTGGTGTGTTCGAGAAGTCAACAAGCTTTGCCTTCTGGCTGATCTTTAAAGCAGCAATTATACAGCGTGCCAGGCACTAATGCTTAATAAGAGCTTAAGATCAGAACTTTCTCAAAGTTTATACTGCTTATGATGAATCTTTTCCTTCCATTGGTTCCAATCATCATGCTTCAAAATAAAAGGTTCAAATGCATAAGCAAAAATGAATTTCAAACATATCTCTATGACAACAATTTGCAGAAGGATTTTTCAAAATGAATGAGACACCAAAGAAATTTAAATGATCGTCAAATGACATTTTCTCCCAATGTGAACACATTGATACAAGCATAGGGACAACCCAACAAACAATCCTCCAAAGGATGAGATGAAGAATACTACAGAAAATTGAGTTTTCCTTCTTTAGCATTGGTGTTGGTATACCTTCCTAGGATTCCATGGTGCATTCGCTTTATTTGTCAAAGAAACAAAAGATGGTTTACAAAGGTTCTTGTGCAAAATTTATAATGCTCTAAAACTGTGTTTATTGCGACAACCATAATTCTAAGCATAATATTTCACTTGCAATTATTTGTACAACTGCAGTTAGAACATGTGCATATAGAACAGGCAATGTGATGTCTCCTTTCCACTTGATGTTGTGGAGAAAGAGTTATATATAGCCATGAATGTTTAGACAAGGACCTTTTGCTTTAGATGTAACCAATATCACCTGTCAATTTACACTTCTTTCCTTTATCCAATCAAAACAGGCCAGACCAATTAATTTGATAATCTTCCAGATTTTACTTCTCTTTTAATCTGTTTTTCACATAGTATGAGGATATCACATGGGAAATACTGCACTTCCTACTATGAATACCTCATAAAAGCAACAAGTAGGATTCCATGCATAGCCCCAAGGAACAAGAAACTGAAATTGCTATTAAATGGCTTATTGTGGAAATCTTGGGAGAGAAAATTGAAATGGGAAAGAGAAAAGGATGCACCTCAGTGGAAAAATCGAAGACCCAAACGCAATTAGCAAACAGTAGGTAAATGTACAAGACAGGTCAAAGTCCCTTATAAAAGTCAAAACATTAGCTGTATCTCTGCATCTTCTCACAAGACAGTCATGCAGTGTCTCAAAAGACAAAGGACTAAAATGAATGTAAGAAATGCAATGTACAATTTGGTTTGACAAATTACTCAATCTTAATATCTAATATAAGAATTTCAATAAAATCATAAGCCAATCACTAGAAGCAAGAAAATGATTTTCAAAAACCAACCCAGAACTTCAGCTCCTAAAAAGATGAACTCCAAAAGGCACTTTTTTTTTATTAGATTAGGAGGAAAACAAGTAAATACAAACAATCAACTTAGCTTTGTCTTCTTTCAAATTTATTAGCTGCAAATGCCCAAGTATTGCATTGTGGAGGTATTATAAGAATATCAAATTCACAAGTCATGTTTAGTCTTCACCCACAAGATTTCAGGTGAATATTTTGTTCCACGGAGGGGAATAGATTGTATAGAATAAGCAAGAAGAGTACAGTTACCTGCTTAAAAGAACAAAGGCATAGTCTTCAAGCCCAATTTCAGAAAGACGCCACTAACAAAACAAGATCAGTTGTGGAGTTTAGAGGATCGGCTCCTGTTAAAACTTTCATAGTGACTAAGAAGTAACAAAAATGCAAAATCATCTTACCTTTTGGCGCATTGCTATTGCAGCATCAGGAGCATCATTTCGAAGACCACTTTCAAGACCCTTAACTATCACTTCACGAATGCCATTTAGAGAATGAATTGTTTGGACCAACAGTCCCACCACATCATTGTCTGAAACATTACTTGTTTCATTTAAATTATCCAAGCCCTAGAAGCAAAGAAATAAATGCAAACATTTTAGTCCAATCATATGTTGGACAGGTATTTTTTCTCAATAAGTAAGTCATAATTCCAAACCGCAATTCCTAACATCTTCATATTCTGTTCTTACTGTCTTTCAAAGGAAGGACATTTCACAAAGCACTGAACTTCTCAAAAGTCAAGACACATAAACTGTTCAATTGCCATCAACTCAATATATAGTTAGAGCAACAGACATTATGGGCTACAGGCATTCACACATTCCAGAAACACTGGTAATTTTATTTTTTCTTTCACTTCTAATAAATAGTCATTGTAATTCTTAAGCAACAAAGGTCAAATTGGTACCCTAAGGAGCATTGCATGCCAGCAAACAACCCGTCTATCATGGTTATGATTTTGCACTTAATTATCCTCAATAGGTCATAAACCAGTTCTAATTCATGAAACGACTTCTGACCACATGGGACCAGCTAAAAAAAGTTACTGGATCAGTAGGATTTGAACTCTCTCTTCACCATTCCTAAACATCGATACCAAGAAAAACACAGAGAAAACATAATATAGTATATTGTTTACTCCTGTTTGCAATAAACATACTCCTCTAATGCTCCAACTTCAACCAGTATTTTTCCTTTCACACTATAAATGTCTGCCATGTCTAACCTTAGGTGAATTACTAAAGGAAAAACGGAAACCTAGAAAATTACATGCATTCATAAAAACATACCAGCCCCAACCCCTAGAAGTAATTCAATCTCAAAGCATACAGTCAAACTTTCTTCTCTAGAGAAAATGACTTCAACTAGGGTAACACTTATTGCTAATAGTCAAATATTGGTTCTCATCATGTAACATTCATGTAGAGAGCTAAATATTTGATGAATCCTACAAGATAAATTCATAAATGTAAAATGTAAATGTTTATGAAGATAAACTAAGTACCTTCTTTGATTCAATAAAGTTTGACAGAGTTGATAAACCTTTTTCATCCAGTGATTCCTTGATCGCATCCAGCTGTTCTTCAAGACTGGAAAATTATAAGCACACTTTAAACTTCAGCTTGATTTACAGTAAAGAAAGCTGATGAAAACAAACACCCTCCTAAAATAATTTCAAAACACTAAATACAGGAAGCTTCAACTAAATCTGTTTTCATAAACCCAGATTACTTCACTTTAACAAAGCTTTTTTTCAGCAGAGCATAAAACCAACTCCTAAAAGACTAAATACAACAGGCTGTAGGCTGTAGACAGGAAGGATTCTTCACAAACTTCCCAAAGCCCCTTTGTCACGAGAAGAAAAGAATGAGATGGTCTTTTCTTCAACAAAGTACGAATGAATTGTAAGCAAATCATCCAGGTTTGCAGTAGCTGCCACAGTAGCATTGAAACCTTCCATTTTTCCTGCTCTCGCACTTTTCATTAGCAATTCCTTTTCATATCATTTTCTGTTTTATTTGCTATTTGCGTTCTCATATACTAATTCTCAATAGATTCTATCAATGTCTACAGCATAAAGAAAAAAAAATTCCAATTAGTTGCACTCCTTAAAATAAAAGTAATATACAACAAAGTTGATGGTCAGGTTGAGCTACACTCAAGGACGACAACCAAAACAAGTTTCCACAATAGAGACCAAAAGTTTAAAAGAAAAAGGGTTTATCGGTTTGTGCACAGTATTGGGTACCAAATCTAATGGTCAGGTTTGGCTGTACTTGAAACCACAACTTAGGAGTTGGCTCCATAGAAATTTAGAAGGGCAAAGAACACTTACTAGTAAAAGACTTGATGCACACTTTTGATACTGAATATAACATGCACTCCATACACTAGCCCATTGAGGCATTCCAATCACATTATGTTTTCCACATCCAAAAAGTTTACTTAAACTTTGTGCCAAAAGCAAAGGTGACAATGGCTTTGTGATAGAGGTTTCTTATTCGTTTAGGCAAAGGGATTACTCCTGCAGTTCAACTTCATTTAATCTATATTTTGGAAAAGATGAAAGAGACGAGATATGGCTAAAGATCATCAAGGCAGAACATAATATACTGGAAGATGACCCTGTGAAATTTGTGGCATATACCAGACCTTCCAGCATTAAAGAAATCTTTGAGCTCACGATGGAAGATCTTAAATTGTTCGACAAATGCTTCACTATACTCCCCAGGGTTCTTTGTTACTTTCTCAAGCATCACTTCTGTGGCAACCAGATCCTCAGGGCCAGCATTTCGATGAAGTTTGTTTTGTATTGTATGCTTGATTTCTTGCTGTATTGCAGTCAGAGAATTAAGAATAATCCAACATTGGAAATAATAAAGGCACTAAAAAAGAACGGCAGAAGAGTTCAGCTAAACCTTGAGCTCGTGAGGAATATCATTCCGATGTGCAATATCCCTAATTCGTGTTAGAGGAACAGATGCGGTGAATTCTGCCTTGAAAGAGGGTAAACATGTATGAATCTTGCGGATGACAAGAATTTCCTGCATGAGATGCAATTTGGAAAATAGTATCAGAGGAAAAACAAATCTCAAGTATGCAAAACCTGTACAGAAAGCAAATCAAGAGGAACAGATATCATCTAACGACTGACACAAAAGAAAGAGAAGGAGAGACATAAAAGTTATTCTCAAAGAAGTTAGCTCAAGTTTTTTATTTCAGTACCTGTTACCCGGTCCCAGAACCCTTGTTTCTGACCTTTCCTAATCAACAATTCAAAATTTTCTCAGATTAAGGACGTTGATTAAAAAAGTCAGTTTCTCAACACTTGGTTCTTATTACTAACTGCAGTTACTTTGCATCACCATTGTCCTAGTAAGAGAACTTCCAATATCATCAAACTTTTTTACAACTGTTAAGAGATATTAACATTACGAGAGGTTTTTTGTAGTTTGACATACAAAACAAAAGGATGCAATTGAAAGTTACTCTGAAGTCAGAGTTGGAAAATGGGCTAGTTTTGTACTTCTTACTCATGATATCTAAGTGTCTCCTTCAAGCCACAACTTTTAACTAGCTTACTTGACATACTGCCAGTGATTATAGGTTTGTACAAGAGAGAGATATAGTAATCAAGTATAAGTGAAGTTGCTAAAAAGCAAATGTCATTGAACGGTAAATATAGATATACTCCAGGGAATTGTATAGGGAGTAACAAAAAGAAAAATTAAATGAGAATTTGCATGAAGTATCAAAATACTAGTGTCTATGACATGAGAACCATAAGAAAATACTAAGGATTCACCAACAGTCATAAAACTATTGAGCACTTAAGCAAGAGGAATAAGAAAGTAGTGAGCTTCAAATACTAGTTTAATCATTCTATACTAGTTTCCAATTAAAAGCACTTTTATGCTAGAGACAAAATGAACATCATAAATCTGGAGCATGTACACTGAAATGTCAATAACTACCTGAGGAGAAGTGCCTTTCGCATAAGAAATCCTCTCTAGTTCACGAAATATAAGTCTGGAAATCTCAGCATGCCTACTAGGCCGATGATGACCTCCATCTTCAAAGCAAGGAATTTGCCCTGTGTTTATCCACTGAATACAGATAGTGAGATCAGAGAGGAACCAAAAAATTTGACTGGGCTAAGAAACTACTGGTAAATAAACATCAAACCACCTTCAGATAGATAGCTGAATATGCAAGAGCCTCTAAACGGTGCCCACTCGCACTATTTTCGACCACAATTTCACGGATGACTTCAAGCTATAGCAAGTTAAAAAACAAAAATTAACAGTGTCAGCCCCACAAAAGGTTTTTATGCAAACAAAAGTAGGAGAACGAAGGAAGATACTACAAAAGGGAGAAACTTCAAATAAAAGCAAATATCCTCAATTAGCAAGATTCCAATCAGGAGGTGTCTTGGATATAAAATACTTCCTATTTACCTTTTTCTTTGATCAACTGTTATTATATTTTGATGAAAATATGTTCTTCAATGTGTAGTATTGCTATAGTCATACACTTCTTCATTCAATAGTTCTCACTATCAAGGAACAAAAAGGAAAAGGACAAAAGAAGTGCCCCAAATACAAACTCTCTCCAGCTGTTTCTCCCAAGTAAGCTCTTGCTACTTCTGACATCTTAGAAATGTACTTATTTTTAGTTGCTTTTTCAAGTTTAACCTCAATTTAAATAATTTCTTTTGTCTTTTGGTGCATAAAAATGGCATTACAAGAATTTAAATTGACCGAAATTGCATTTTCTTTCCACATTGTCTTTTTAGATGAAATTAAAGCTGCGATGTTTATTGATTACCTGAAGTTGTGCCACGGAAGTCTTTACATCTAGCAAAGTTGGTCTGAGTAGTTGATTGCCTATTTTCCAATTCTATTTACAGTGTATTTGTTACTATGCTCTAATTACCTCCTTATCACTTATAGATGTGAAAAGAACACATTTTCCTCGTCTTTCAGAAACTTTTCAGAATATAGATAATTTGCTAATTAATACCAACTTTTCCAGCTCAAGACCCAAAGCAAGATGAAAAAAGTGTGGAAAACTCAGAACACATTAATAGAGGCACTAGAATTAGACTGATATACAGATGTACAATATGTAAAGAGATTAATGTTATATTATCAGCAAAGGGGAATTTGCCAGTGTCTCACCTTCCTCCACCAGTTCCTTGAATTTTTGTCACCTTCTACCAACTTTAGGGCAATTCCTTCAAGACCAGATGTATCCCACTTCCTCTCCTTCTCAATGTCAAGCTGGTCCTTTGAACGTACAAAAGATACAGCCTTCCCTTGCCATTGTTCAACGAAAGGACTTGCCACAATCTCTATGTCAGCAACATCATCAGCAACTGTAGAACCATTACCAGTTACATCAACACCTTCCTCCTCCTCCTCCTCCACCTTTTCCAAGTCCAATGGTCGTAATTCCACAGCTTCGCCTGTTCTGTCCCAATGAAAAACTGTCTCGAAATTTCCACTTTCTGGTAGCATCAATACCCTGTTATCCCCACTCTCCCAGGCCAGAGTCTTGTCCTTCCTGACAATTACAAATTTACACTCAACAGGCTCACCCCCTTTCAACTCCAATTCACAAACCCATCCATCTTCTGTCCAATCCATCATTAATTTTTTCTTCCATGAGCCTAGTTCTTTTGCTGACCCTAAAAGTGCAACGTGCTCCCCAAATTTAACTTGCTGATTAAGCCAAACTTTCAAGAGGACTTTTTCAGGGCCATGCCTAGATTGCTTTTTCTTCTTCTCTTTCTTCTCTTCTTTCCTGTCAAAGCAGTTCTAAGTATCTTCTTTCCAAAGTCTAACACAGAAATCGATATCAAGTAGTTCACCATAAGCTATGTCTCAAAACATGTATTTCAAGGAGAATTTTCATTAAGGCATAAATTGCTGGATTTAAACCCCCCCCCCCCCCAAGGGCAAAAAAAAAAGAGTAAATGAGTTGCTGAAACTTTTCTGTTGACCTAGAAAATCCAAAAATAAACATGCAGATTTCTGAGTGATACAGCTCTGTTGCATAAGTGCTTCTATGTTGCTTTACACATTTTTCCCCGGCCCCTCTATTATATATCAATAATTGAAATATTTAATTGCAACCATCCTTACGGTACTCAATTTGTTATTAACATAGATAAAGATATCTTCATCAATATTTTTGTGGACTCAAAAGGCCAGCCAGTGCAGTACATACCATTACACATATAATGCTAATATGATTGCCTCTTCCAACTACAGAATCAGTGCAAAATCCAATAAAATCTTAGAAAAAATAAAAAGAAAAGCGATTGAAAGAATTAATTTTTTTTTCCAAATTTATGACAATGCTGCCACCCTTTTTGATCCTTCAAATTCATTTTTACGTACTAAAGCTCAAAAAGAAAAAAAAGCTTCAGCTACACTTGCAAGATTCTGACCATTCTAAAGTTAACTGAGATATACATTTCATTTCTACCAAAAAGGGAAATGTCTAATGCTCAGAAGTACCACGCTCCCAGTAGTATATACGTCAATACATTAACAAAATTAAAAAAAAAAAAAAAAAACTTCTGTACAAAATCACCTGCTCGTTTCTACCGAAGAAACCCCAGACATAATTCTTGACGACCTGTTAACCATGGTCAAACTGAAGTTCCTATCGACCCCTGAAATCAGCAAAGAAGGCTTCAGGAACTTCAAAAACTGCAAGCTTGTCTGCCCCTCCTGCTTCCTCTGCCGTTGAGCAACTTTGAATTGCCTTCTCCAATTAGAACCAGAACAAGATGAAAAAGGAGCAGAATTGCAGTGCAAAACACGCACGGAATCCATTTCAAACGTCACAATCACTACAAAAACAGTTTATTCAGTGGTAAAATCAACGACCCTTTTTGAGATAATAGTATCAGAAAAGCTCCGGAGCAAGATTCTTGGTTTTCTTTTTTTTTTTTTTGGGTGTGCGGTATTAGTACTTAAGTAGTATTATTGGAGTTGATGAGGTGAAAAAGGTAGAAGTACAGTGAAAATCCCCATGAGGGATCTGGGGTGGTAATAAATGTGATGGAAATTGGAGTTGGATGGAAGTTCTTGAAAGAGTTTGGGACCTGTGACTGTCAGAGAGTGACAGATAAACGTGATCAAATGCGTGGAGTTTGATGGAAGTTCCTGGAAGCTTTTGATTGATTGATTGTTTCTTTGTTTATTTCAGGGGGCTGGAGGAGCGCCCTTCATTTGTGGATATACATACACAGTAGGAGCATGAAACTTGGTAACGAAAATTTTCTTTATGCATTGACTGTTAACGCTCTCCAACTGTTCCTTTGCTGAGGGAAAATGGAAGAAGCAAAATGAATATATCTTATGGATTTTCCAAAAAACCCATGATATTATTCTATGTGCTTCTATGAACTTGATTTCACATATCTGAAAAATACTTAATATCCAATTTTACTGTCTCGTTCAGTTACGTATTACTTTTTTTTTTTTTTTTTGTTCTTAATAAGAAGGTATTATACCAAAATTATTATGCGAGTGCACTTATTTACAATTTTTTTTTTGTCTGCGTTACATTTAAACACACCTCAATAAAATTACTATATGAAACTTATCTTAATGTGCATCTGGTTAGACAAATTCTTATTTATTCTATGTCTAGTGTTAAATATTGCTTACTATCCTCGAGTACATATGATTTGACTCCTGCCATTGAGGATTGTAGGATGTTATTAACTATCTTTCAGCTAGTGTTTTTTTTTTTTTTATCTGACCACTCGTATCCCGAACTACTGCCCCCCGAAGAATCCGACTCTTACTTAGGGATAAGGTTTGGTTAGGATGTTATTAACTATCTTTGAACGAGTGTTTTTAAATCTCAATCAGTGAGTGAACTAAATAAAATTTGTATTTGTGGTTTAGTCGGTTTAATGGTCTAAGTTAAAGATTTAGCTTTTTTAATCATTTTAAAATTAAAAAAAAAACTCTACTAGTAAAAGCCTTGCTTATAGTTAGGGGTGTGCATCTTGATCTAGCAATTCAAAAAATCCAATGATCTGATCCACATATGATTCAAATTAACGAATACCAAATCCGTTGGATCATATGTGGATCGGATCACATCTGAATCAAGAATTTATGTAGATTGGATTTGAATATCATTTTTTGTGATTTTTCGAATATTCGATCCGATCTACATAATATTTTGTAAGAATATTTTATATATTAAAATCGATATTGATCGGATATCTGATTGATCTGATCGGCATAATGCGAATATCAGCATTATTAGATTCCGATACGAAGGTCCCTTTATGTTGTAGGTCAAAGTAACTAGTAACTTAAGTTAAAAAAAAAAAAATTGAACTGCAAAACATGAATAGCCAAATAATCATGTACTATTTGGAAAGTTTGAAACGATTTTACATAAAAAAAAAACTTGGCTTGAAATTTTTTTTTTTGGATAGAAGTATAATGACACATTATTTATTTATTTATTTATTCTGGAATAGGTAGTAGTAGTAGGATAACTAACAACAAATTGCAAACGTTCTCCTTACTAAAGATTTGAATCCTATGCAATAAACAGAAGTCCTTTGCAGTGAAGCAAGAAATTGAAAACCAAGAAAATACAAAAAGGAAAAGAAATACTTGAAATGTATCGAACCAAAATATTTGCTTTCTTGATTCCACACTTCTCCATATAGAAAACTTTGTAGCTGTTAGCTAAGAGCCAGTGTATTTTCCTCTTTTGTAGACGAACTGAACAATTGGGGAGGCTATTCAGTCAATAGAACTGTGATTACTTTCCAAATTTCAACACATAATGTAACTTTTTCAACAAGGAATAAACAGAAAAGATAATCTCCATCATAAAATACTGCGAAATTTAACTTCAGAAACACATAACTTGAATATATTGAGGAAGTGTGTCGTGGGATCAAACTTATTATTGCATGAATTCTTGGCATTGGTCAGAAAGTTCAAAAGACTCTTTAAGGCAAATATTTGTCTATGACACCCTACAAGAAGAAAACGATAGGGAAATCAACAGTTGGAGGCAAGTCCAGAAACAAAGAAATATCGCATGTATTGTTTTCATGACTTGGTTAGTGTTTTGTACTTCAATGCTTTCAGGCCATTATTCATTCTTGATTGAACTGACAACGGGTTCCCCTTCGTTTCCCATCTCTGGAAAATCCACCTTTTCGCTTCCAACTAAGAGTTTATTTCCCATCAGAAAAACCAAGGAAAATCTACCTGATAGTAAGAAAGATAGTGTACTTGATTTGGCATTCAGTTGCTACTTGTTTGCAGAAATCAATACAAATTCTGAATTCTGAACCGATACACAGTACACATGACTGATTGATAAAGACAGCTACAGATCGGAGAAATTGTTTACAAAATGCATAAACAAGTGATAGAAAAACTTCCAATGGGCTTTTGGATGAATATTCTGGCACACCTATCGATGGTATTTGCTTCTAACCAGACCAACAATCAATTTGGATGGTGCCACAATCAAGGTTAGCGGTGATTAGAGCTAATCAAATATTACACAAATCTCAAATCAAACTTTAGTTAAATTTCTTATGATGTTTGAAACTTTTTTAGAGTCTATCCTCAACCAAAACAAGACAATAAGTTTTTGTCCGGCTAGCATTCCGAAGTTCAATACCATCATAACGTTTTAAAAACTCTCTCTCAAAACATCAAACCTCAGAAATCACATAATATGGAAATCCAACCAGACACAAAAACTGATCATTATCAGCTACACAAGAGAAAAAAATACACCCACCAGATAGAGTATCCCTCTTCTTCTTCTGTTTTAGAACCAGCAGTGCAAATCCCAGACATCCCTGATGATCTGATCCTTGAAATCCTCTCAAGGCTTCCAGTCAAACCTCTATTGAGGTTCAGGTGCGTTTCAAAATCTTGGGATTCTTTAATCTCTAGCCCATTATTGATCAAAACCCATCTGGAAAAATCTTCAAACAACCATGATCACACTCATCATAGGCTCATTTTTCATACTTTCCAGAGGTGCCAAAATAATAGGCTTTTGTTTAACTTGAAGCTCTGTCCTCTCCATCCTGCAATATATCATCATGCTGATGACAGTCTTGCCACTCAGGCAGCCATCATGGATGATCACCTTCTTGTTGATTCCCTGGGAAACAGCCATGACATCAACCATGAGATAGTTATGGAGGATTCTGATGATGGTTATGACCACGAAGTATTTATACTTGGTTCTTGCAATGGATTGCTTTGTGTTTATGTATTCGGAGAAGTTTTTCTGTGGAATCCATCAATTAGAAAATCAAAGAAATTGCCTGACTCCAGTCCTAAATCAGGGAGTGCTGATTCTGTGTTCTATGGCTTTGGATATGATGAGTCGAATGATGATTACAAAGTATTTAGAATTTCAGAAAGTAGTGAAAAATGGGTAGATGTGTATAGCCGAAACACAAATTCTTGGAGAAGAATTGAGGATTTTAAAGGTGTGTTGATTGATCAAGGGGTTTATTTTGTGAATGGAAAGCTTCATTGGACTGTAGGTAGTACAGGGGGGGAAATTATAACTCTTGATTTGACAGATGAGATGTATGGAGAGGTGGAACAACCAAAATATGGAAAGGGTCATGTTGGTTGGGATTTAAAACTGTTAGGAGGATGCCTTGCCATGTTTTGTTATCATCCAAATGGTCATGTGGATCTTTGGATTATGCAGGAGTATGGTGTGAAAGAGTCTTGGACTAAAGTGGTTCTGATGATTAATTGTGCTCACTTTAGCTATCAAATATTCAGGAGGCCAATATTTCTACTCAAGGACGGTGATATATTGTTTCAGATTGGAGATGGCCTGGTGCTTTACAATCCAAAGCGCAGGTCATTCACATATCTGCATATTGCTAATGTGAAAACTCTTTTGGAAGTGGATGTGTATGTTGAAAGCTTAGTGTTGCTTAATGACAATTATGGAGTTGAAACTGCCTAAGTCTTGAACTGTAAGAAGAATTGGATATTATCAACTGTTGTGTTGTAATAGCGGATCCTTTTCCTCTCTTATTCAATTGTATCACCTGTTCAGTCCTAATTAACTGAAATGCTTGTTCATGAATGATTCCAAATGTCAATATATTTGTAAATTATTGATCAGGAGGCAATGAGGTTTAAGTGTTCCGGTAAATTCATTCGCTGCTTAAAAGGAGATGTTCTACTCGTTATATGGTATATTCAGGTCTAGTATTCATATCCCTTGAGGTTCATAGTGCCCTTGCTATTCATTTTTTTCAAGAATAAATAGAAAGAAATGCAATTTTTTTTTTTTTTAAACTTTGGGTGCTTATGGGACCTATTGGTAGAGCTTTGCCATGGCCCCGATTGCCACCATTGTGAATAATGTGCCATTGGCACCAATGGATCTTGAGTCTGTCTACCATTGAAACCAGGTATAATTTTCAATATTATCTTGATAACCATATCTCTGTTTTGTGGTTTGGAAGCAGGATGATAATGGGATTTAAACTGATACTTCTTTGTCTACTGCTCAATTGGTTTAATTCCCATTACTCGCATCAGCGCTGTAGTGGATGGTTATTACAATTTATGAATGGAACAGCTTCTGAGGATTAGTATTAGAATGTTTTCTCTGCAGATGATTCTAATCATTAGTGGCTGAACATTCCGTTACAGAAGCTAGGGCTGATATACACACAATGGACCATTTTCTCAAGGGAAATTGAAGCTAGAGATCATAGCCTCGTTAGAGAAACCTTGTTTGGGAATAATTATCTCAACTCTTTCTATTATGTGATCACTAGCTTTTGCAGTAAACCCTTTTGTACCTTTAATTGAAGCAGCTGGTATATGTGAGTCTGTAATCGGCCTAAAGAGCAATGTAGATTATGCCATTCAGAGTTTATTAAGATTTTACATAATCCTATTTGTCTGTGTTCCTGGTTTTTTCTGATTCATGTTTCCTCAGATTCATTCGATTTCACGTCCTTAAAGTTTATGTCATATCTTACCTTGCACTTTAAAGTTGTATCTTGGACATGGTTCAAACTTAAAGAACTTTGGCCAAATAGTTAATGGTGTCAGGAAGAGAGAACGAAGAATTTACTGGTCCAGTGACGGCCTCCAACAGCTGCCTGCCTATATGGTGCAATTCATCTTAATTGGTCAAGTCCTTTCTCCTCAACAATCACAAGGTCATTAGCAAATATATTTGGTGTTCAAACTGCAATGATATTGAGATTGGAAAGCGCCAGAAATGTACCCTCATCTGTACTATTGCTAGCTGGAAATGTATGGAATGTTGTATTTCTAGCTCTCTCAAGTCCTAGAGCGAAGGATCCAAAGAACTAGGTAAGAAGCAGAGCAACAATATGTATAACATTCAGAATATACTAGGCATTTCATCAATATAATCGCCAGCGTACTGCAACGAAATTATGCTGTCAATTTCTCGTGGAGGTGAAATGCACTAGTAGGCAAGTTATATTTGTAGGATTGCTGCATATTATTACTTGAATATGTACTTGTCACTGTTCCTTCCAGTACCTGCAAACAGAAGGCGACTAGTCACAGTTAGAACAAAAAGAACCAAGAAGCGACAACTTCTGGCAGATTAAAATACAGAAAACATGAAAACTGAACATAGAAAACACAGAATATTCGCCTTTGTTTGTTTGGAGGCTTGAACATAACAAATTCACAAAAGAACCATGAAAAAAAGGAGAAAGTTCAAGGTTTCTGTGATGTTGAAGGACTGGAATATAGATGATTATCTGGTCTTATCTCTCCGAATTACACCATAGCCAAATCATAAACAACTACGAAGATTTTTTTGAGCAAACAGGTAGTCAATTGGCATAAATTTTGCAACTAATAGGGTCTAAAAAGAGATGATTGATTGAGTATAGCTCTGTCAGATGAGATACTTTAGGAGAACACAGTCAAATTTTTAATGCCTTTGATCCAGTAAAAGATTCCATGTTCTTTGAATTATTGCATTTCTTTTGGAACTTGTCACGCTTAATTAGATAAATGGAAGAGCATGCTAGAAATGCACATATTTCTGAGAAACCAGAACAAAGAGGGTGACATAAGGAAGAGGGATGAGCCTTTGATTGGACAATATTGAGCTCAATAGGCCAGAGCAGAAAATAGTCCACATGAGCTAATAGCTCGATCCTGGTATCCAGAAAGTCAATTCTCATCTTTTCTAGTAATCTAAGATAGTCCAAGATTGCATCTGTGAAAATAATATGTGTAGCTGACTTCAGTATAAGTTCAAGAAAGGTGTTTCTTTCAGCGTATTTCTTCTTATTGTTCTAAAGTCAAGGTTGTGATGTTTTTGATGTCCAAGTGACAAAGTAGCAGTGTGATTCTTTGGAGTAAGGCAAACTTATGCAGATTGAAGAAGCGAAAAGCAGAACCAAAGACTGTATCTGAATCCTAAACACGAACTATTACCCTTAACTAAAATTGGCAGGTGTCAGCATCTTCTTTGAACCTTTTGTCTCCTGCTGGATAGCTAGTAAAGGAGGTCGTCCTCCAGCTAATAGCGCAAATGAAATGGTAACACATCCCTCAGGAGATGTGACATCTTGTACTTGACTTCAAATGTGAATTATTATCTCATGATTTAAGCATAATTTTCATAGAGATCCTCTTATTCTCACAGGGGAGTGATGAAGACGATGAGTGTTTTTGTTTTCCGAGGAAAAAAGACAACAAAATTCACGGGTGTACTACTGTGCTGGCTGAGAATTCAGCTCATTTTACAGTTGTGTGGCTTCAGAACTAGTTGAAGATCCTGAAAAGATCTTTTTCAATCTGAATTCGATTATCATAAACATCTTCTGGATTTCATTAATCCTAAGCTTTTGCAAAATTAGAGTTTGGCAATAAGCTTGATCTTTACAATATTAGGAGCTACAGAGATGATGCTCAATGTAGATTCCCTGGCTAGAATTCTTGGAACTGGCATTTGACTGAATATTCTTCTACAGTTTACCCTCTTTGTTTATGTGTAAAATGGAAGGCATATATAAGAAATACAAGAACATGCCCCTTAGTTTAACCATTTGGTTAAACCTTTATTAGCCTATGTTTACTTCCATGGTGAGTACGCCAGCCAACTGCTTTATTACGTTTTCTAGGTGGGCATTGCTTCCCATCAATGACAAAAATAGAAATTGCAGTCCAAATAAAAGAAACATAAAGGAACAAGGTTGATTGATGCAGGTAAATTCAATGAACTTTCGTTTGGTAAGAAGTCCTTGTGATTATAGAAAAAGAGGGCATAAAAAACAGGATTACATCCAAAAACATGTGCAATTATCTAAAGATTTAAAAAACTTCCTCTTTACTTTTGACATCAGCTCACACTGTAGCTTTAAGTCTTTCATCATGCATGTTGGGTTGAAATTATTTTTCTTTGACAAATGACAAATGAACAACTTTTGTTTGCGCCACTGATTCCATACCAAAAAGAATTCTATTTATTGCATCATGGTTGCTGGTGTCACAGCTTGTCTTACACATTGTTTTGTTCCTCTTTAAACCAATGGCAAATTGTCATTTGGGTGAATGGGTCACTTATCCGTTAGGCATTCCGCATTTAGTGTCAGTTGAAACTATAGATTCTGTTGACTGTGAATACAAGAATGCCTGGATGACAAAATACTAAGCCAAATTCATGTGCAAGTGACTGAAGCCTGCAATGGAGGCTTCAAATATTGTTGTATAAGTTGGGCATGATTTTAGACCTATAAAGGACATGGATAACTCGCAATTGGCAGCGGACGGTGATCACAAAAGCTGGTGTAAAAGGTTTTTTGTTGATGTGGGTATGGCTAGTGCTCCCAAAATCGTCATTCATCCACCTGGAGCTCGTTAAGGGGATATATGAACATTGGCCATCTCGACGTACAACTTCCGGTCATAGATCTCAGTGAAATAAAAATTCAAGATAAAAGAAAAAGCATAGTTGATGAAATAAGGTGAGCCTCGGAGGAATGGGGATTTTTCCATGTAACCAATCATGGAATTCCTCAAAGAGAGTTGGATGGAATGATTGAAGGAATCCGCAGAGTTTTCGAGCAAGATGCTAAGCTTAAGAATACCTATTATTCTCGTGATGCGTCGACAAGGGTGAAATATTACAGCAATATTGATCCGTATCTTGGAGAGACACCTTGGTGATCAGTTTAACGGCTTCAAATCGAGTTGATGAATTTCCTGAAGTCCGCAGGCATGTTTCCTCTTAATTATATGAAGAGTTGAATATGCACACACAGTTACAAGTCCCTTGCATTGCATTCCCATCTGGTCTATCATTTTGCTTTAAACATACATATATACAGGTAAATATTCTAGTTTATGACATTAATTCGTGTACTGATGATTTACGTCTCACTACGTTTCTTTGATACAGGCCACATGGTCCAAGATGGTTGAATACGCAAGAATCAGTCTGGGTTAGCCAGACCTAGGCAAGGCAGTGACACCATTTGAGTGATTGTAGATAGGTTAACAAAGGCAGCTCATTTGAGTATAGCTAGCTGTATTGCATGATATATTAAATAAAAGGAAATCAATGATATGGATGGAGAATGACATGGAAATATAATAAACATCAACCAACAAGGTTTTGATCTATACAAGCAAACTCAATGAATTATATATTTTGTTCCGGCAAGAAGTCCATGTGATCTAGAAAAAGATGGGGGAAAAATTAAGGACTGATATACTACTTTAACTTCTCATACATGTCCACAAATCATTGCCATTGCCAAGCCAACTAACATTAAGAGAATAAATTATTAGATCGGAGAAACAAGGAACAATATATAGGCAAACTTGATAATTACAACTAACAAACTGAATATTGAATTCTGCGAGGTTCGTTTAGACAGTTCCTCTTAAATTGTGAGATTCGCTCCCATGCTAGCTTTGAGTCTTTGACCTTGCAGACTGATTTAGGTGCAAGAACAATTGTATTTGTTTCATCACTGTTTGCTTTAGACCTGTAAAGGATTCAGAGAAATCCTGTGTCAAAGAAATTGCAACTCATGGCTTCTGCAGATGGTGATCGTTTCAAAGATCTGAAGGCTTTCGATGATACAAAAGCCGGTGTCAAAGGCCTTGTTGATGCAGGCATTGTTTGTCTTCCTAAAATCTTTATTCAGCCACCAGAAGAGCTCATTCAGGGGTTAAACAATTGTCATCTCGAGGTACAACTTCCGATCATAGATCTCAGTGAAATAAAAAGTGAAGATAAGAGCAAAAGCGTAATTGCTCGATTAAAGCAAGCAGCGGAGGAATGGGGATTCTTTCAAGTAACCAGTCACGGGATTCCACAAAATGTGCTGGATAGAACAATAGAAGGAATTCGAAAGTTTCACGAGCAAGATGCTGAGTTAAAGTATCAATACTATTCTCGTGATCAGTCGAGAAAATTGACATACTATAGTAATGTTGATCTGTATCAATCAAATGCTGCTCATTGGAAAGATACTCTGACAATCGGTTTCACTGATTCAAAACAAGCCGAAACTGGTGAAATGCCTGAAGTCTGCAGGTAAGTTTTCTCTCAATCATTTTAATTTCTTTTTTTGAGAATTTTCATTTCAGAGAAACTGTTCTCCTGATTTTTATTCTTTTACCAAATTACAGAAGTGAGATAACTGATTATGTAAATCATGTAACCAAGCTAGGAGAAACTCTATTCGAATTACTATCACAAGCTCTTGGCTTAAAAGTAGACAATCTAAACGCCATGGGATGTGGCAAATCGCAAAATTTCGCAATGCACTACTATCCACCATGTCCTGAGCCAGACAAAACTCTAGGAAATATAAGGCACACAGATCCTTCATTCCTTACCATTCTCCTACAAGATCATATTGGTGGCCTCCAAGTTCTGCATGATAACCAGTGGATAGATGTGCCGCCCATCCGAGGAGGTTTGGTAGTTAACATTGGAGATCTTCTTCAGGTTTGTATCAGTAGAGATTTAGGATCTCTTTCTCATTCTCCTTTCCTCTGCAACTAATACCATCAAATCAAATCTTGATCAGATCGTCTCGAATGACAAGTTCAAGAGTGCAGAGCACAGGGTGAGAGCAAAAAATATTGGACCTAGAATCTCGGTGGCATGCTTCCTGACTGATGCTTCCATTCCTGCAAAGAAGTATGGTCCACTCAAAGAATTGATATCGGAAGAAAGTCCCAAGGTTTACAAAGAATTCACAGTTTCGGAATATATAGAAAGCTACTTCTCGACATCGCTTGATAAGTCTGGTCTTGACACTTGGAAGATCTGATCAGCACTATCAAATGATACTCCACATGAACTTTGTTGCGCAATAAGTTTGATGTGATTTGTAATTTTTAGTTCTCCTTTGCCTTTTGCAAACATTGATTTGCAAGATGGCAGCAGTTTCCAGTTGCAATTATGTGAATTGAATGTTGGATATCATCTTCAGTGAGAATAATATATGATCTGTTATCTACAATCTATTGCCTATCTACAGCTATAAATTCTATTACAACCGTGTTTCTTCCATTTTTGTAATGCTTAAAATACTTTCAGTAGCTCTGAGGTTGTATACCTATTTATCATTTGAACTTCTTTCACTGCAGTCCTCCTTGATGTCAATTACTCAAACTTTTTAACTACTCTGTATAATTCATTTTAGTTGAGAGTAGACTTACGAAAGGGACAAGTACTCTAACCTTTTGTAGGAAATTTACCCACAGGAAATAAACTATAAACAAATCTCATGCACAATAATAATTCCGGCAGCAGAAACAATAAAAAACACAAAACTATAGACAAATCTCATGCACAATAATTTTGGCAGCAGAAAAATAAAAAATACAAAACTATAGACAAATCTCACGCACAATAATATCGGTAGCGGAAACAATGAAAAATACAAAGATAGCAGCAGAGCTTTAAAACAAGAACCGAAGCAGAGGGACAACTTTTCCTTTTATTTTCTTTCACTCACACTCACGCCACCACAACTCTTACACATATATAGGCGCCAAGTTTCCAATTAATCACAGACTTAGTCCGAACTTACTAATGAATCATATACAAATTAGGACTTGGACTCGGGGAGCAATTCCGACAAAATACTAATAAAGAAACTAGAAAATAATGGAAACTAATTGAGAATAGGAACTTGGTTTAACTTCCCATGCAATCTTATTAGATTTGTATTTGACGTGAAATTAATAGGGTCCAAAATCTTATTTGAAGTAATTTTATTGGTCAAAATAAATCAACAACTAGACTTGCTAAATAGTTGATTCGGACCGAGATAAAATTCTATTAACAGATACATATTCCCACAACTGATGATAGCTTCTCATAGTAAATATAATCACTAAGAGAACATGGGGATTGGTGCATGATGAATTGATTACAAGCGATGTGTAATAATCAAAGACGTCATGTGCAAGAGATGTAATTAATTCGTCTAATTTGTTGCATTGGATGTTGTTGCCTTCTGCAGGTTTAGTTGTTATTTGAGACAAATTATCTCTCTTTCTATCTCTCTTTTTTGTATTCTTCTACGTATAATTTCTCTTGATTATGACAATTTGACCAGTTAATTAATGATGTTTCATTGCTAATGTTATTCTTATTTTAGCCACCGTAATCCAAGCAAATAAATTATCCAATGCAAATCAAACATGTTGGAACTTTGTATTTCCTCAACCTTATGAAGGACGGTAATAATACAAGGAAACCAAAAAAATTATGTATAAAAAAAATAATATCTTTGCAATTGATCGAGCATAACCACAGTTTGACATCATGCAATATATGAAGTAGGTTTTCTCTATGCTGTTAATCCCATATTGAATTGCAGGCTTGTAGACTTAGCTGACAATTATATTAAAATGTAGACTCACCATACATGCGGCAGACAGTTATATGAAATTGCAGGCTGGTTGCCTAGAAAGGAAAAAAGAAATTCTAGACTTGTAAACGCAGTAGACTCGAGTGTACTAAGTTAAAAACTTGAAGATTCATTTGGCAGTCAATAAGGAATGCCAGCAAATGTGCGTGTATAAGTAACTGAAGCGTGCAATCGAGACTGTATGAGTTTAAGCTTGATTCAGAGTTTTAGAACTTTAAAGGATTTTAATAAGTCCGTTCCAAAGAGATTGCAACAGAAATGGCTGCTCTAGATGGTGATCGTCTGAGAGAGCTGAAGGCATTTGATGATTCAAAAGTTGGTGTTAAAGGGCTTGTTGATGCAGGTATTGCTAGTCTTCCCAAAATCTTCATTATGCCACCTGAAGAGCTCGTTAAGGGGTCAAACATTGACAAGAAGAATGGAAGTCGTCAGAATTTTTTTCCCTCCAAAAGCCATTCCTTTCGTGTCAATTAACATAGCATTTGACCATTATTTTCAAGAATAAGAGGACGAAAATTTATGCAACGGCCATCGAGTGTTTATGATCAAGGTGCAGCCAATTCGATCAAGTTTTGCGGATTGCAATTTCCTTCCCACTCCCGAATGTGGGAAGTTGGAGTCTCATATTTACTTTGCATCGTTGCAAAACTCATCAGAAGTCATCCACTCTGATACCATTTATAACGCTCCGGACTCATGGACTAATCAAACTAACCATTGAGCAAAATCACACGTTTGCAATGGTTAACCCAAGTCATTCAATGATCCGTGGACTCAAGTTTATAAACCCATTCCATTTCCTTCCCAATTCCGACGTGGGAAGCTGGGGTCTCACACAGGGCTTCTTCATTAATCTATGTGAAAGGTTGTGAGAGAATTTTGTTCCTCAAAACTTAAGTGTGTTGCTCATGTAGTTGCATTAACACCAGAGCTCGACGGAATGATCATAACATTATGCTTTTACAAGTTCAAACACCTTTTTGGCTAAAAAAGAGGGTTCAACCAATCCCCACACTTTCTTTGTTTAAAATAGAAAAGCTAAAGAATGGAAGAAAAAATTTTCTGAGGGGCCTTGAGTTATGACAAATATATCATTCTTTTGTGCTCTTCCTGCTAACTGGTGATGATTTTTCTTCTTTGTATCATAGTTGAAATTTTAGCAAGATTGCGACAAATAATTCATCCTTTCTCCGGTAAGGGAATAGAGGTGGCTCTATCTTTCAGTAATTTCTGCTTTTCAGCTTACAAAAGGTGGTAAGTAATGACTTGCCAGTGTCATTTGCCGGTAATTACACATTTGGATGATCGACTCTATTGATTCTCGTATTAGCCCTACAAGATCCTACAATTTCATAAGCATAAGAAGGGCTGCAGGGGTCATTCTTGTTTGTAGCAGTTCTTTTGCAAAAATTGATTAGGGAAATTGACTATAGAGAATAATTAAAAAACCAACTAAATTACTCTTTGTTATGGATTTACCTTTCCTTTTTTTTATTGCTTTCTAAGAATTTCAAAACCTAGAAGCAAAAGCAAGCAAGAACATACAAAAATTAATTATCAAAAATTAGAATTTATAGTTCTATTAAATAATCAAATGACAACAAGCCCGTACTTTGACGGTTTTCATTTTTAGAATAGTTTAGTGTTAATTTTAGGAAAAATTGTAGTTTTGGTCCCCAATCTATTGACCGTTTGCGAAATGGATCCCTAATCTATTGACGAAAGTAATTTTGGTCCCCAATGTATACGAAATTGCGCAAAAGTGGGCAATTGACGGAACCCGTCCAATTTCCAACAGCAGCCGTACTACGTGCAGTCACGTGGTACCTGTTAAGAGCCTTTTCCTTTATTTTTATATGTGAAAACAATTAAAAAAATGGATGTAGTGAATTAAGAGTATTTTGTTTAGTAATTACAGAGTATAAAAGTAAAAGTAAAGCAGAATAAAACAAACAAAATGTTTCCTAAATAACATTCTGAATAAAGAGAAGGAGAGAAAAAAAAACGAAGACCATCTGTCTTTGCTCCCACTTCAATGCTCTTACAAAGGAAAACCCTAAAATCTAAAAGGGGTAGCGACTTTTGAAGATCGGCAAGTCGATTGTGACGGCAAAGGAGCAGCGAAGAAGAAATGGCAGTTAGGCCAAAGGACAAGAATGGCGCGCCACCTCCACGATATGGTATGGACCCTAAATCAGAATCAATTTTATGTGGATAAGAGAGATTGATATTGTCAGACAACGAATGAATGTTTTATTTTTTGCACTTGGGATCCATAAAAACTGTCGTGATGGTAATGGACAGAAACCGTAAATTACAAATTGTCAATTGTTCTGTGGTCCCCCCTGTCATTTTGTGGTGGGTTTTCATGTCGAGCAAGTGTGAATAAAATCTGGGACAAATATGTGTGTGGAGAATTTCTTGTCTGAGCTTTGCATGACAAAGATGGCTTCTTTAATTTGTTTTGAATTGACTGCAAGTTATGTATGTAATTTACTGTATATTAAAATTTCTGATGTGGGCCTATTTGTGGTGTTGTATGTGTTTTCTTTCTCTTAAACTTCAGACGAGGATAGCACGGAAATAACCATGAAATGTCATTTATAGGGCAAGTGCGCAAGTGAACCTGACGTTCATTATCAGGGAGGGGAAGTAAGAGTGTTTGATTATGTAGAGGTTGCTGGGATTAGTTTGTTTGAAATGGATAGAATTCTGGAAAGAGAAGTTAAGGCTGTTGGTGAGAAGAAATACTTTATTCTTATAGAAGAATATGGCTTCCGTAGGCTTAACCATGATAGAGAGCTGTATGCATTTTGTGTTGATTGTGTTGAGTATGGCAGGGTAGTTGATCTCTACGTAGAGATCTCTTTTAGTGAGCTGATAGATTCACAATGGGGCTCTGACTTAGATGCTGATGACTTTCACTTAGAAGATGATGATGATGATGATTCTAATGATGAAGGTACAGGGAATGTAGGTTCTGATAGTATTGAATTCTTAGAGAATGACTCTGATTACGATCAGAATTCTGATGATGCAGATTATGAACAAAATGTTGATCAAAATTCAGAGTGGTTGGGGGTAGAAAATCAGAGGGAAGAGGAGTTGAAAAGGGCTGCTAGATAGAAATAAATGCTTGCTAGTAGGAATGAAGTGGTTCACCAATTAGAATCTGATATTGACAATTCTGATAGAGATTTTGCCCCAGATTCAGGTTCTGAATTAGAGAGTCTAGTGGGGTCAGATAGGAATGAGAGCACAGAAAAAACACCAATGTTTAATCCTAAGGAAATGTCTAATCCCAATCTGAAATTAAGACAAACTTTTTCCAACTTTAAGGAACTAAAAGAGGCTATTAGGTGTTGGAATATTAAGAGGGGCAGGCCATTCAAGTTTATCAAAAGTGACAAACTAAGAGTGAGAGCTACTTGTCCTAGAGATGGTTGTGACTGGTGCATATATGCTAGAAAAATGAAGGGGGATGGGAGATTAGAAATTAGAACCTTTCAAGATAAGCACAAGTGTGGTTTTTCATACCGTAATAAATGTGTGAAATCAGGTTGGGTTGGTAGGAGGTATGTTGATGCATTTGAGGAGAACCCAAGGCTAGACTATACCAGCTTTAAAAATCTGATCATGAAGGAAAATAAATGCCACTTGACTAAGGACCAATTGTATAGAGCTAAGAATATTGGCACTGATTTAGCCAATGGTAATGAGGAGGACCAGTACAATAAACTGCCAAAGTACATAAATGAAATCAAAAGGAGTAATCCTGATAGTACAGTGATTATGAAGCTAGTTGATGACTATAGTGATGCAGCCACGGGAAGGGGAAATTTTCAGAGACTTTATATGTGTTTTGCTGCCCTAAAACAAGGTTTTTTAGCTGGTTGTAGGCCTTTGTTTGGGTTAGATGGGACTTTTTTGAAGGGTGCATCAGGTGGAATCCTTTTGACAGCTGTGGGGTGTGATGCAAATAATGGATTGTTCTTGTTGCATATGCAGCAACTGAGGGAGAAACTAAAGACTCATGGATTTGGTTTCTTAGTCTTTTGAGAGAGGATTTGAAAATTGGAAGAGATTATGAATGGACAATTATAAGTGACAAACAAAAAGGGATCATTCAAGCTTGTGAGACAGTCTTTCCAAGTGCCACTCACAGGTTCTGTGTAAAGCACTTGCACAGCAATTGGAGTGCTGCTGGCTTCAAAGGAACAGCACTTAGGAAAGCCTTGTGGAGAGCTGCAAAAGCATCAACTATTCCCCAATTCATCAAGAGGACGGAAGACATTGCTGAAATTCATATTGAGGCTGCAAAGTGGTTGGAAACTAAGAACCCAGCTGAATGGAGTAGGTCCCATTTCAGCACATTTCCTAAATGTGACATGTTGCTGAATAACATATGCGAGTCATTTAATAGCAAAATTCTAGATGCTAGAGAGATGCCTATTGTGGCCATGATGGAATCCTTAAGGCATTTTATAATGGGCAGAATGCAAGAGAATAGGGATAGAGCAAGGGATAGGTGGAGCAAGCATAAGCTGTGTCCTAAAATAAGAAAAAGGATGACTGACAATATTGAGCTTGCAACACATTGTGTTCCTCACAAGTCGAATGAAGTGCATTATGAGGTTATGTGTCCATACAGTGAAACATATGCTGTTAATATAGAGGAAAGAATCTGTTCATGTAGAAAATGGGACTTGACTAGTATACCTTGTATGCATGCTATTTCTGCACTTTGGGCTGCTGTTGATGACTGCTATACTGTTGGGACTTATCTCAAGTGCTATGACCATCACATCTTGCCCATGAATGGTGAACATGATTGGGTGGATGTCAATGGTATTCCTCCATTCCCACCTTCCTACGGAAGAGCTCCAAGCAGGCCAAAAAAATAGAGAAGGAGAGGTGCTGATGAGGTTCAACAAACTAAGGAGAAAAGGACGAAAGTTAGAAGATTTGGGCAGATTTATAAATGCACTTATTGTAGTGAAAGAGGGCATAACAAAAGGTCCTGCAAGCCTAGAAAAGAGTCAACTGCTGGCTCATGTCAGAATTTTGATGCTGGCTCAAGTCAGAATTTTGATGCTGAAAATCAAACGCAGCAGTCTCAAAGTGCAACAGGTCTATTTGAGGTTCATTGTTCAGAACAGATTCCAGAAATTCAAATTGAAAATGCTGTGAGTATTGTTGCTGATTGTTCATATCAAATTTAATGCCTATTATCGTCTACTTAATGTCTTTGTTTTGCTGATCTTCATTTCAGGTTACAAGCTCCAAGTCCAATGCAGCAAAGGCTGCCAGAAAATCATCCAAAAACAAATCTGTTTGTTCATTGATCATTTGATGTTTATGTTTACATTGTATTAGATATTTTGTTAAACTTCTCCATACTAATTGTCATACCTATGTGTTGGATTATATTTTGCAGGGAAGTTGCAGCAAAAGGAGAGGCAGGAGAGCAAGCAAATCTGTTTGTTCAAATCAAGCTCCAGATTCGGCCATTATATCTTCTGCTCCTAGTACAACTACTGCTCCAAATTTGAGGGAATTGTTTGGGCTTCCTGGGGGAAATTTAAATCATAGCAGCCAGCCAATTCCACATGATTCCGCACCTTTTAGAATTCGAGATGTCCATATTCACCTTGGTCTCTATAAGTCAAGTTAGATGTGTATGCTGACGAATAATTTGTAATGATTGATTCTGATGAATATTTTGTAATCATTGGATCAGTGAAACTTCTTTTGTAGACAATTGGCATGTTGCTTTGAACTCGTGCAACCAACAAACTTTTTGGACGCTGTTGATTCCTATTGTAATCATTGATGAAGGTTTATGTGTGTCGTTGACAATTGCAAGCATAAACTGCTTTGCTCATGAATGCTAAGTGACTTCATATGTGTTACCCAATTTTGTCTTCCTTACTTTTCATTTCTGGGATGTTCTTTATCATTAACATGCTGGGATTAGGGGTGTGCATTTTTGAATATTTTCGAATTACCGACCGATTTCGAATTGAATTCGGAATTTCGAAATCGGAAATTCAGAATTCGGAAGTTATTTTCGGAATATTCGATTTCGATATCATCGAATTTGGTTCGAATTCGGTTTTAAGAATTTTGAAATCGGAAATTCCGATTTCGAATTGGTAATTATTAGCTGTTTCTTTGTTATGCATAAATTATCAGTTGTTTCTTTGTTAAATGTGTTCTACCTTAAACTACTAGCTCTTTTTGGCCTTTTAATCCTCCACAGCGAACATTTACAGAAACCTGCTAACTTTAATTTCCTAAGCCAAGTACTTAGGTGCTTTTGCCTGTTTATGACTTTTCTCCATAACAACTTAATGTATACTGTTCTAATATTTATTAATATATTCATGAAAAAGAAAATATACAGAAACTAGTGTTAAACTATAGATATGATAAAACATGATAAGGGAATAAAAAATTCAAATATGGTAACAGGATGTATAAGAATGTGAAATGTTGTGCATAAATTACCAACTGTTTCTTTGTTAAAAGTATTATACCTTAAACTAGCAGCTGTTTCTTTGTTAAAAGTATTCATTCAGATTTCAATTTCTGTCAATGGCAGATGAATTCGGTCATTCGCTTGTGCTTTCTCCCTTCAAAAAGTTGAGTGAACATAAAGAACGTCCACTTTGCTCAGACTATGGCAAACCACTAGATTTTGCTTTCCCTTTCTATCTAAATTAGCCAACTAACTAGCAACAACATCGACAATACAACAATGGCCATTTGCAGTTTCCGCTTCTATGATTGCAATTTCTCAATCATTATGTCCTTGCTGTTCATACTTCTGAGAAGACCAGGAATTAGTGCCGTAGATCTCTTGCACATGACTGGGTCATGCCATTCGAAATAGTTGCATCCCCTTCCACCTCTACTTCCCTTCTTAATCACAAAAAAATAGATACACTTAATTTTCTCTTCACTCTCCTTCATAATCAAAAAAATTTCGGCAATAATCCGTACCTTTCTAGCGGCGCAAGACAAGAACCTTCTCCCGAGATTACCGTTTGTCCATGAAGTGAGCATTATAGCTTGCTCACAGCAACTGCAAAATTTTTGTGCTGTCATCATTTCTTCAGTTTGAAGTAGTGAGGACCAACCCCTAAATCAGTAAAACTTTTCACTCTCAAGTGCAGAAACCCACAAATAATCCGATGAAGGAAGAAATTCGTGATGCCAACCATAGATCTGTATTTCCTTAGTTTTTTTGGTTCATTCTTGCAGCTTAGATATGGTCGATTGGATATGAACAAGGGATGTTCCCCTCTGTTTGTTCGAATGCCATTTGGCCTTTATATGACTGTAAATTGTGTTTTATACATGTATTAGACAATGCCTATTTTCATTTTCATTTTAAAACAGCAAAAGGCTCTTAACCACGTGACTGCACGTGGTACGGCTGCTATTGGAAATTGGACGGGTTCCGTCAATTGCCCACTTTCGCGCAATTTCGTATACATTGGGGACCAAAATTAATTTAGTCAATAGATTAGGGATCCATTTCGCGAAAGGTCAATAGATTGGGGATCAAAACTACAATTTTCCTTTAATTTTATGTAGCTGGTTCAATTGCTTAATTCTACGGGAACCACAAAACTCGTCTTCAATGTCTATGTTTTGACGGAAATTTTTCAAATTGTCAGTTACCAACCTATCAGATCTATTAAAGGTTTAATTAAAATTTGGGCCATCAAAATGGTTTGAAATCTCAATTTAGTCCCTTAAACCAAAAAAAAATGTTGATTTTCTCAAAAGTAGCAAAACATTTAGTCCCTAAAAATGTTGATGTTCTCAAAAAAAAAAAAAAATTGTTAATTTGGTTCCCAAACTGAGAAAAAAGTTCAATTTGATTATCCAAGACTATTATATCATTAACAGCATTACCAATTGGCCGATTGTAGACCAATTTAACTACCAAAAAAAATTAAGAAAAATAATAAAAATTTGTTCAGCTGTTGTACAAGCAGCAATTTTCTGCCTCAGTAACTTAGGTGATAAAGATGCAATCCTTTCTGGTTACCATTTAACCGTGATCTTGATTTCAAGTAGTTTTTCTCTATGCAGTTAATCCTATATTGAATTGCAGGCTTGTAGATTTAGTTAACAAAAATATTAAAATGTGGACTTTTCATACATTCACCGAACACTCGTATTGAATTGCAGGCTTGTAGATTTAGTTGACAAAAATATTAAAATGTGGACTTTTCATACATTCACCAAACACTCGTATTGAATTGCAGGCTTGTAGATTTAGTTGACAAAAATATTAAAATGTGGACTTTTCATAGATTCACCAAACACTCGTATTGAATTGCAGGCTTGTAGATTTAGTTGACAAAGCTATTAAAATGTAGACTTGTCATGCATTCCTCAAACAATTATATTATATTGCAGGCTCGTTGCCTAAGAAGAAGAAGAAGAAGAAGAAAGATTCTAGACTTGTAAACGCAATAAACTTGAGTGTACTTGATTAAAAATTTGAAGATTCAGTTGACACTCAATACAGGAATGCTAGGATGATAAAATGGTAGCAAATGTGTATGTATAAATAACTGAAGCCTGCGATCGAGATTGTGTGAGTAAAGCTTGATTCAGAGTTTAAGACCTTTAAAGGATATTAATAACTCCGTTCCAAAGAGATTGCAACTGAAATGGCTACTCTCGATGCCGACCGTCTGAAAGAGCTGAAGGCATTTGATGATACGAAAGCTGGTGTTAAAGGGCTTGTTGATGCAGGCATTGCTAGTCTTCCCAAAATTTTCATTATGCCACCTGAAGAGCTCGTCAAGGGGTCAAACATTGGCCATGTCCAAAAACAACTTCCTGTCATAGATCTCAGTTGCGTAAAAAGTGAAGATAAAGGCAAGTGCGTGATTGATGAAATCAGGAGAGCATCAGCGGAATGGGGATTTTTCCATGTAACCAATCATGGGATTCCACAGAGTTTGCTGGACGAAGTGATAGATGCAATCCGAAAGTTTCACGAGCAAGATGCTGAGGTCAAGCAGCAGTATTATTCTCGCGATCCATTTAAAATGGTTCGATATAACACCACCCTGGATCTGTATCAAGCAAAAGCTGCAAGTTGGAAAGATACTTGGACGATTACTTTGATGACTTCTGATCAAAAAGTTGAACCAGATAAGTTGCCCGACGTCTGCGGGTAAGTTTTCTCAAAATCATTTCCAAATATTTTTTATTTCCATTTCGACGATGGATTTAAGTGTTCCATTTTTGGCATTCTGCCCTACAAGAAATCTCAGTGGTAATCATTGGCCGAATGTAGGAGTACGATAATTGCTTATTTAAATCATGTAAACAAGCTGGGAGAAACACTGTTTGAGTTACTATCAGAAGCTCTTGGCTTAAAACCGGACCGTCTACATTCCATGGGGTGTGCGGAAGGCGCAATTTTCTGATGCACTACTACCCACCATGTCCAGAGCCCGACAAAACTCTGGGAACTAGAAGGCACAAAGACGCTTCCTTCCTTACCATTCTTCTACAAGACCAAATTGGTGGCCTCCAATTTCTGCATGATAACCAGTGGATAGATGTGCCGCCCATCCGGGGAAGTTTGATAGTTAACATTGGAGATGCTCTCCAGGTTTGTGCCAGTAGAGATTTAGCATCATTTTGTTTCTAGTTATCTAAGGAGTTGGGCGAGTCGTTTTATATCCGTCCAAGTGGGGCCAAAGCCTCGATACGTAGGGTGTAAGTCTCACAAATTTTGATACTTTAAATATATAAAAAGTAAAATATATAATAATATGATAGAATTAAAATATTCATACATATATTGAGTGTGTATATCTATATATATACATAATTTACTAATAAATACAAAAGAATTGATAAAATTAAGAAAGATTACAAAAATATTATTGTTGGTCTATCAACTAAATTTATAACATAACTCTAACTTATACATTTATTATCCAGAATCATGTTAGCAAAAAAAATAATTATATTTTGAAATCAAGAGAAAGGAAAAAAAAAGTACAAAATAAAGTCATAGATGCACTTGTTTTGTATTTTTCTAAACTATGTTCAAAAAGAAATTAAATGAAATTATTCTTCAGAATTATTAAGCAATAATAAAGATAGGAAACAAAGATAAGGAAGATAAAATAGTAAAATCAAAGTTTAAAAATAAAAAAAAGTAATAAAAAAATGCCCCAAACGCCTAATACCTCAATGTCTAGGCATTTGCCCTGGAACACATCGTCCTGAAACATTTAAAACTCGCCCCGAAAGTCACCTCATAAACGCCTTTTAAATTAATTCGTACCCTCAACCGCCCCTTAGGGGGTCGCTATTCCCTTTTCGTATGGCAACTGATACTTTAAATTGGTCAGATCGTCTCGAATGACAAGTTTAAGAGTAAAGAGCACAGAGTGCTAGTAAACCGTATTGGACCTAGAATTTCAGCGGCATGCTTTTTCAATGGTGACATCGTTGCTACACCTCCAAAGATTTGCGGTCCCATCAAAGAATTGATATCAGAAGAAAGCCCGCGCTCTATAAGCATTTTACCGTTCCGGAATATGCCAAACGGTACTTCTCGTCGCCAATTGATAAGTCCGTTGCTGACACTTGGAGGATGTGATCAGCGCAAGCTGATACTCCATATGAACCACATTGCCGTAAGTGGGATTTCATCTGTAACTTTTAATGTTCCTGTGACTTTGGTGAGCTCTAGGTTGATGTCCTTGACAGGGGGTCGCTGCTCGCTAGCTCTCGAACTAATCTATGTGGCTGCAACATGGATGGAATTTGCCGGAATAAATCTTTCTTCCTTACCTTATGATAGTACATGTGTTCTCCATCCTTATTCTCTACGAACAAGGATACTGGTCTAGCTGCTTTGCTGCAACTTTGTTTACTGTTTCAATGTTGTTTGCTTTTGAGTTGTTCTTATGTCTAGGTTCAACTCTATTGTTATGGGCGTAACCTTCTGATTGTTTCTCAATAAATTTAATTTACCCAAAAAGAAAATGTTTTGCAAGATGGCAGCAGTTTCCTGTTGCGTGTGAACTGAATGTTGGATACTTGCATATCTTCAATGACAATAATAGTGTTCCATCAACAAGTATCTCGTAGCAGAGGATGGTGATAAGAGCCTAAGGGTCGTGACAAAAAGGTGGTTCGTCCATACAGTGATTAAATTGAACAATTTAGTAACTAACGAAGGGATTGGAATTTACCATTTCGTGGATGTGGACAATGAAACCTTAGCGTTGCCTGATCACCATGAGGTCCATGACAGAGATGAAAGGCCAAAACAATAATTTAAGAACAAAAAATCTTGTTTACCATTAAACTATTTTATGCATCTACTTTTGACAATCAAACTCAACTAACTAATCCATGTGTCCATCCACTTCGTTAGATTTTACTCTTATTCTACAAAATAAATTGAACACGTGCAACTCACATATCAAAGCCTTAGAATAAGCATGTCCACTGAGTTTCTCAGCTCCTCGTATACTATTAAGGGATAATTTTAGAGCCTCCCTTGAGGTTTCTAATAATTTCATTTATCTCATCTGAGATTTATAAAATTATACAAACCTCCCCAGAGATTAAGGTTTTGTAACAAAATCAGTTCAAATAAAAAAGTAACATTAAAAAAGTACTTTGAGAAGAGAGATGAAACTTTTATTTCACAAATACCCTTTATACTTATGTGAAAGTTGTATTGTAAAGGAATAAAATATATATTAATAAAAATGAGGGAATGTGAGTGGAAATAGTAAAGAACTAAAAATACAGAGCAACTAACTTTTTCTACAAAATTAGATCAACTAGTGCACTGAATTATAATTGCTATTTTTTCAAATCTTTGCCGTTGTGCATATAAAGGCAACAAGAAGCATTAAGATGGATCTCATTTTCACTTGAAACAACAAAATTTAAAGTGGGAAAACAGTGTTTAGGGCTCCATTTGGATTAGTTGTTTTTGATGGTGTTTTTCAAAAACACTACTGCAGCATTTGAGATATAAAATACAATTATTGTCGATGTTTTTAAGAGTGTTTTTGGAATTATATTTTGGGGGTATTTTTAAAATTAAAAATTTATTTGGGATATTTTTTTAAAAATTAAACTACCCCTACCACCATCTACCACTACCCCCACCTCTTCCTTCCCCCTCTCCCTCCCTCCCTTCTTCCCTCTCCTCCCTCTTCCCCCTCTCTTTCTCCCCTTCCCCTCCCCTCCCCTCAACCTCCTTCCTCCCCTTCCCTACCCTCCTCGTAACCCCTCTCCTCCTAACACGAGACCAGATCTGGCCGCAACCACTAGTCCCAAAGTGACCAATTTCTAGTCATGACCAAGGGGGAGGGGGGTTGCGAGGAGGGGAGGGAAGGGAAAGAGGGGGATTGTGAGGAGGGGAGAGAGGTGGGAAGAGAGAGAGAGAGGAGGGAGGGAGACGAAGGGAAAGAGGGAGAGGGGAGAGAGAGGGGGAGGAGGAGGTGGTAGGGGGTAGCCGTAGGTGGGGATGGTAGCAGTGGGTATGGGTGGTGGTAGCGGGAGAGTGAAAGAAGAAGAGAATTTTTTTTATTTATTTGTGTATGTGTGAGTTTTCAAATATTTGTTTGGATTTGTATTTTTGGGATTGTTTTTAGTTGTTGTATTGCTGTAACATTTGGTATATGAAATACAAGTTTTTCAAAAATAGGTCAAAAATAAAGAATCCAAATGGAGCGGCATTTAAGGGGAGGTTTCTAAAATTATCCTATTGGAAATTAATTGACAATAAAAGCAAATAAGACCACAGATTTTGAAGCTACTAAAGTTGCATTTCAGACAATAAAAGGAAAACCTTCTAAGCATCTCAATTGACAAAGTTTTAAGCTAAAATCCCTTATTTCTATGTCCAAAATAAAAAAGGTCGAGGATTGGCTATCCCACATCTCAGTAATTTTGATAAGCAATGTTACAGTATTTTTTTCTTCAAAAGCTCTTTAGTAAAATACAATCCAAACAGGCCCAACTTGACAGGCCTGAACTTAGGGATGTAGGTCTCATTATAGTAAAACATTTAGTTTTAAGTCCTTGTGCTTTGGCTCATCGTCCCTTGTCTTATACAAGAACCATTTTCAGATGCCCACAACTAGTATGCATTGAATTCTTGCCATATTTTCTATACTATCATTACTATAGCACATTATGACAGTATATTTTTCTATAATATCTTAAATTTTAAATAATTTTTCTATGATTTTTTAAATTTTAGATATACTCTTTCTATCATTATCATTATATGTATTTTAATAATATTTTTTAAATATTGAACATTTTAATATAGACCCCCCATGTCTGTAGAGTACGGTGTTAAGAACTTTCATGCCCTGCACATACCTAATTCTACAGGGTCAGGAACATTTTAGCTTTCCATTGGTGTTTACTATTGTACGAAGAACTTTTCTGCTTTCCATTTGCTTTTGATGTAAACATTCCGAGCATAAAATGTTTATATGCTCGGGTTTAATTAGCCATGAATTGAATGCCGGTTCGACGATCTACTACCTCCATAGCAGTAGCACATCAAAAATGGACCGCTGTAGCATTAGAAAGTAAAATAGATAATGTCTAATGCATTCAACTGCAGGGAAAATTATGCTCTGCTTTTACATGACCAGATCTTTATTCATTACAACCACTCTAAAAGAAACTCCATTCTTCTTATGACTTTACATGCCTTGATCCTCGAGAAAATAGTATGACGAAGTTTATTGGAACAAACACAACTCACTTCCAGGCAGATAGCTAGAAGGATTTCTTACCGTAACAAAGGAATGTCTTCATGCCCTCTTCCAGGTTGACAGAGGTGGAGTTTCAGAAGTTTGCCAAGTAGCAATGCCAGGCCCATATCTGTCGCCCTTGACTCCAGCTGAAGCAATAGATTCAAGTTCAGCCATATCTTCTGCCGACAGTTTTACAGACAAAGCTCCTATATTCTGACTGAGGATTCTCAATCTTGGTCGTGCCGGGTATGGGGCAAACATCATTTCCTTGGTGATGGACCCAGGCCAATGCTAGCTGTGATGGAGTACAACCCTTCCTTGAAGCGATGGCATTGACCCGCTCATACAAGTTCTTGTTGTGCTCCAAATTCTCTGCTTGAAACCTTGGCATATGCTGCATTAATTGTGTAAATTTTAGAAGTTATGCAACTGTAATGCAAGAAAGTAGAAGGGATCGAGTAAAGAACAGGCAATACGAATCACTACAATATGATCAGAAATACTGTTTGAAGGGTGCAAGTTCAGGATGTATTACTGTGAAGTATATTTCTGACCGATGAAACTCAGTTTAGGATTAATTGTAAAGGGAAAACGGAACTTCATTATTCTGGATATGCACAAACCTTTCGGGCATCACCTTCAGCAAAATTCTCGGTCAGTTTTGGACCTGATGAGAAGAAACCTCGTCCAAGTGGACTGTATGCAACAATCCCTATGCCAAGCTCTCTGAAAGATCACACCAAAACCGAATTTAGAACTTCATATTTCTTTCAGACCATGTAGAAAATGAAGCAGCATACATGCACTACCTGCAAGTAGGAATAATCTCTTCCTCCACATCTCTGCTCCACAATGACCACTCCAACTGTACAGCTGTTATTGGATGAACAGCATGCGCTCTTCTAATTGTTGAAGCTGAGGCCTCAGACAGACCGATGTACTTGATTTTGCCCTCTTCAACCAGTTTCTTCAGCTCTCCTACCTAGGCAAGAGACAATTTCAATTGACAAGAAAATGCTAAGCTAATTTATTACACCCAATATTTAGGCAGATAATCGAAATTTTACGTGCAAAAAGTAAAGTAGCACTAGTTCAGCGCTGTCGTGGACAAAGTATATGTCAAACTGAAATCACTACTTCATGAAAACGGCAATAAGCATCCAATGATACTTCTCTATGTACACCCCCCCGGATGACTTAGCTCTACTTGACCACGTGAACATAATGCTTCTCCAACATATATAATTACGAGACATTTCTGACTTACTATTCTATGCAAAATAATGGATGTACAATATATACTGATTATTAGTTGTCAATTTTGCTTGATTTCCTTTAAACTTGCCTGTATTTTGGGTGAGTGATTATACTGCAAGAAAGTTTTGCTTTTGCAAGAAAGTTTCTTCCTACTACTCGGGAAAAGCAAAACTTTCTTTCTGATTACATTTTAAAAAGAAGAAGAAGAAGACGACAGAGAAATGGTTCCATAAAAAGCTTGATGTAAGCAAGCCGCTGAAATCTTTGAAACGCTTGGAGAGGCCGGGGGGTAGTTGCAGCTTGGCTCTCGCGATTAGACAAAAATCTGTACTCTGAACAAAATGAGTATTTTTTTTTTTTAGATATCAAAAAATAATATCTATCTGCAGTGCTTTGGCACTTACTGAAAACAATTGACAAGGTGAACAGACAGTAAATAGCATATCATTACTCAACTGGATAGCGTGTCTCAAGTGAAAGCGAATGCTCAGGTCTTCTGGTTCTCAAGGAAAGTTGTAAAATGAATAGCATGATATATTGATATCCACCTGTATCTCCCTCAGCAGGACCGTCAAGCTAATATAAGAGATTTTAATTGTTTTCACTTTTCGGGATGGCTGTCGGCATTAACATACTGCATATTAGCCTAGACCATAGGGGTAACAGACTTTTTTATCCAATTTTTGAAGAATTTAAACGGACATGAAACTGAATTATTCTCCTAAATTTGGAGTTGATCAAACTTTTTTTTCATCAAGAATGAGGTGGAGCTTAAAGAAGAAGAAGGGCAAAATGGAGCAAACCGTGACTTCAATGGGCACAAGTGTATCGATGCGAGCTTGACAATAGAGGTCAATGCAGTCCACATCAAGCCGCTTCAAACTTCCTTCACAAGCTGCTCTCACAAAGGCTGGATCACCACGTACATGAAATTTCCCATCCTTATAACTGACTCCAAATTTTGTTGCTAGCTCTACTTTCTCTCTTATTCCTTCCTTCAAGGCCTAAAACCATGATTTCATGACATTAATCATCAAGGGCATACAGATTATTGCATGTTATTGCAAGTGGGCTTGTGCTCTAACATTTCATTGTGAAGGCTATGCTACTTTCTATTTAACGGCATATCACATAAAAATTGTGTCATCCTTGGAGTTTAGAAGTCTGATACTTTTGATTCTTCAAGGAGCCAATCCCTTTCCTTTTTTTTTTTTTTTTTTTTCCTGTTTCTTCAAGCAAAAATTTACAATCTAGGTTTATCATTCGCAAGATTTGATGCAAAACATGAACATACACGGACTCGTACACATGCACATTAATACAAAAATAGGAAACTGATCATAGTTAATCAAGGTAGAATAATTAGTGCCTTTTAATCATTTGAATTGAAGGAAAGGGAAAAAAAAAATGAAAACATCCTAGTGGAAAAGAAAGGAAATGAGACTAAAGAAAAATAGATTCCATTTGTCTTCTTTGGATCAGGTATGCATGCATGGGAAAGAAAGGAAGCCAAAATATGTTCTTTGGTAAAATGACAGACACGAAAGGATTTTTTTTTTTTTTTTTGCTTGAACTTTACTTAACGATAAAATGTTGGGTAAATTACATTTAACCCCCTGTAGTTTTGACTGTTGCCACATAACCCCCTAATGTTTGAAAATATCCATTTCACCCCCCTATGGTTTTATGTAAAGTGGAAAGTGGACAGAATGCACAATTTTGTATCAAACGTACTCCAAAAGCGCGTGTGATAAAATTTTAATATCCATACAACCCCCTTATAATTCATATAAATATCCACTTTATCCCCCTGTGGTTTTTGCAATCGTCCACTTCACCCCCTATACTTTTATATAAAGTGGTAAATCCACTTTACATAAAATCATAGGGGGGTGAAGTGGATATTTTTAAACATTAGGGAGTTATGTGGCAACAGTCAAAACCATAAGGCGGTTAAATATAATTTACCCTAAAATGTTTACATAAGGTGCTCAGTCAAACAGTCCCAACCTGCTGTTGCATCCCGCAATGAATATCTAAAGCTGGTTTCACAAATGGGAAGTTCTACAGATATGAAAGGGATGGTTACCAAAATTTATATAAAATTGGGTAAATTATATTTAACCCCCCTATGGTCTTGACTATTGCCACATAACCCCCTAATATTTGAAAATATCCATTTCACCCCCTATGGTTTTATGTAAAGTGGAAAGTGGACAGAATGCACAATTTTGTACCAAACGCACTCCAAAAGCGCGTGTGATAAAATTTTAATATCCATACAACCCCCTTATGATTCATATAAATATCCACTTTACCCCCTGTGGTTTTTGCAATCATCCACATAATTCCTCTATACTTTTATATAAAGTGGTAAATCCATTTTATATAAAACCATAGGGGCGTGAAGTGGATATTTTCAAACATTAGTGGGTTATGTGGCAATAGTCAAAACTACAGGGGGTTAAATGTAATTTACCCTTTAAATTTTGGGTTCTTGAGGCATTTTGCTAGAGAATCCTCAAAAAAAAAAAAAATTTTTTCCTTTTCTTCCGAGCAAACCTCAATCCATCCATTTCCTTTTCTTTCCATCTCCCTATTCTCCTCCATTTTCCCTCCTCAAAAATCAATCCAAACACAATCCATCCAATTCCTTACCTTTATTTTCCCTTCTATTTCTTCATGCAATTTTCTTTTCATAATCTTTAAGGCACTATTTGGAAAGGAAAGGAAAGGAAAATCAATTACCGTTATACCGTAAACAAAGGTAGACAAGACAAAGATTTCAAGGGGTTTAGTGTAGTTTACCTAAATACAACCGTTACAGCATCTGCTTCTTTTTGAAATTAAAGGTACAAGAGAAGAGATTATGCACAACGCACAATAGCAGGAAAAAAAAAAATTGCAAAAATATGCGTACCTTGCCAATGAGTATTTCGTTGGTGTGAGGTCCATAAAGATCGGAGGTGTCAAGATGGGTGATGCCTCTGCCAACTGCATGGTGGATGAGCTTGATCATGTCGGGCTCGGGCTTGGGCAGACCGTAGGCGGATGACATGCCCATGCACCCCAGCCCCTGCGCTGAAACTTCAAAGCCCTGCGAGCCCAGCTTGATTCTCGGCACTTTCACTTCTTCTGATGCTGCTGCCATCTTCAGACAAAAACGACAAGACACAGAGGAAAGAGTTTGATTGGAGCAGAGTTTAGTGTTTAGTAGTAGGTGGTGAGGCAATGAAGAAGAAGAAGTAGTGAGGACCGGGCTGACAAGGGAACTTTTAATGCTGTCTTGGTCTACGCTTTCTATGGATAAAATGGAAAATATGGCCACCGGCGGCTGGTGCTCGAAAATGTCTGTGATTAATTACACATTGCGACTGACTCTCGTACTAGAAAATACCATCTTAAAAGATATTCAAACTTATAAATGTAAATAAGTGGAAAAATTCAATGGAGTGAAGTAATTGACATATAAGTTTCTATCATCATGGAACTCGAACTCGGATGACATAAGCGCAAAGGTAAGCAATACCCTTTTTCTTTTGGTTTCATTTTTCGAGTACTCAATTTATTGGATGTCTAATTTTCCAAAACGAACTAGAACACACTTGAAAGGCACAAAATTTTAAGGTGAAACATGCATAAAAAATATGCCATAAATAATTCGATGTATATGAGATAAAAAGACGATTGAAAAATGTGTTTACGAAAAATTAAAAAAAAATAGAGAAAAATTACATTTCAAACAAGGCCATAGTTGTGCATGAGCTCAATAAAAGCCAAACGATATATTATTTAATGTTGGTTTGATTCCAAGTCGAGTTTAAAATATTGCTTGAGTTTGGTTTGATTAATATGTTAGAAGATGACAGACCGAATCCCAGACTAGTAGGAAAGAAGGGACATGTAAGATTTATAGGTCTTGCCTCAAGATCAAGCGCTAGTAAATAAATTTGTGTTAATCAGTTGCAACTTATGATTTCACTTAAAAAGTTAGTATTTGAATTAGTTAAAAGACTCGGAGTCTTACATTAGATATCTCAATCAAAAAGGGTATGAGGATGCAAAAAGAGGGATGACGGGGGAGCATTTTTGGAGCACAAGAAGCATCGCCCGCTCCGTACGGCATTGTCATGTAACTTCCCCTGCCCCGCCTAGCTCCGCTGCCCTCAGGGCACCATTATATGTATTTTCTAACAGAGTAGTACAACATAACTCAGCCGCTGTTCCAGCCTTGATAAAGAAGTATTACACGAAGTCACAAAAACTTGATTTACCACAAGCTTCAGTCATATAGTCAAAGATTTGCCATCCTGGATAGCAACTTAGCAAGTATCATAACAAAAGTAGAAAATAGGGACATTAGCCTACTAACCACAAATTGAGCTGTAGGTTCAAAATATGATTGCATCTTATCTGATAGGATGTATATTAGTCGTTAATTTTGTTAATATTGCCTATTTAATTTGATTAGATATTGCACTAATTGATGGATTCCGCTTAATTTGTGTGTTTAGTCAAAAAAGCTTAGAAAATAATGTTCCAGAAGACTTCTGTATTATTAGGCGTAACGTGTGTAAATACTGTGTCAAATCAGGAAGTTCAGATTTATTGCTACATGGAAGTTTCCAAATCAAAGGCTGATCTCCTGCTATTGAAGGAACGACTTTTCCACTTGGAGATTAGTGGTGGCCCGAGGATAACTAGGAATTTTCCTTGTCTTAGGACTCCCCGGTGAGGAGTCAATCCTATTGGTGGATAGCAATTTGAAGATAGAAACATGAGGAGCGTGGGAAAGGAGATCAACTACTAATCTCTTTTCCGGAAGGACGGACGATTCTTGTCTTTTTCTTATTTTTTTCCTCGGGTGGACAAACGACTTGAGAAGGTTTATCACTTTTGTGTGGAAATTTTCAACGAGGAGTGGTTAAGATTTCTTTTCTACGCAAAGGTCAATTTGAAGACGCGGTTTCCAAATACCTGTGACATTGAATTGGTTATGAAATTATTTCTTTAATTCATTAGCATTCATACGTTCTTTGATTTAATTACTTATGATTATTTTGTTATTTAAATATCAAGGGTCCCATATTTGAATTAATCTAGTAAACTATTGCCAATTTATCCAATTGAATCCGTAATTATTTGATTGGTTAATACTAGTAGTAACTACCTTGATTGGGTTCATTTTAGGGGACCGTGCAATTTAATTTAAATAAACTCTTGTAGGTGTTTATTGGTTAATGTTGGGTTTTTCTAATTTGTATTGTAATCGGGAAATTAAATCCTAAGATCGTACCTAAAATTGTTTCTGGATTAGGAAAATAGGTAATCGTACCCTGTCTATCGACAAAATAAAAAAAAAAAAGTTGGTTGTCAGAGATTGTTAATAATTATAACCAAAATGTTAATGAGTAATTGAAATATTATTACATCAATGATGGGGTTGAGTGGACCGTGCCTGTAAAGTTGTAACTTTGGTTAGAGTCGTGTCTATTATAAATTTAATTTCTGTTTATTTTTGTGAATTATTTTTAGTGATCAATTGATTAGTTGTTGTTGAAATTCTCCAAATTCCCCCATAATTTTGACTCTGAAAGAAACGAAATTTTCCCTAATTCCGGTAGAGACCACCCTACTCACTGCTATATACAAATTTTGTAATTACTTGAACAGGATTTTATTATTGTACTGACTCCACACCTATTAGCATCACAACTTTGTAGTGAATTGATTCCTTGTAAGTTCAGATAGCTGCGCAGCCTTCTAAGTGATTTTGTACAAAAGTTATTCAGACCATCTCTTGGCCCCAGGAAGAAATCAGGACATAACACTGTAGTACCTCATGATTACTCCAGAACTCATGATATAACATGTTGTACCTTATTATTACCCCACAAGACGTCAAAGCCAAACTAAAACAGAAGTCCACTAAATATCAAACCACTCTGAAGGGAAAATTATGTTCTGCTTTTACATTACCAGATCTTTACTCATTACAACCACTCTGAAGAAACTCATGACATAACCCGTAGACGAAGTTTATTGGAACAAATTCAACTCACATAACCCTCAATACAGTAAAATCCGCCATCAGGCAGATAGCTAGGAGGAATTATTACCAAAACAAAGGATTGTCTTCATGTCCTCTTCCAGGTTGACAAAGGTGGAGTTTCAGAAGTTTGCCAGGTACCAAGGCCAGGCCCATATCTATCACCCTTGACTCCAGCTGAAGCAATAGATTCAAGTTCAGCCATATCTTCTGCCGACAGTTTTACAGACAAAGCTCCTATATTCTGACTGAGGTTCTCTATCTTGGTAGTGCCGGGTATGGGGCAAACATCATTGCCTTGGTGATGCACCCAGGCCAATGCTAGCTGTGATGGAGTACAACCCTTCCTTGAAGCAATGGAATTGACCCGCTCATACAAGTTCTTGTTGTGCTCCAAATTCTCTGCTTGAAACCTTGGCATATTCTGCATTGTATGAATTTCAAAATGTAAGCAACTCTAATGCAAGAAATTAGAAGGGAGAAAAGAACAGACAATACTAATCACTTCAAGATGATCAGAAATATTGTTTGAAGGGTACAAGTTTAGGGGAAAGAAAAATGCATCGAGGTGGAAACTGGACAGAGTACTCCAACTAGGAAACATCAACTATTGCAGGTAAGTCCTGAGATACATTTCCCACCAAAGAGGAAACTCAAAATACAGATCAACTCAATTTGTTTTTTTGTGGAACTATGGAGGATGTATTACTGTGAAGTGTACTTCTGACCGATGAAACTCAGTTTTAGGATTAATTGTAAAGGGAAACGGACGGTTTTACAGGAGAATATAAGTTCTGTACCTGAGACCAAATGACGAAATTGAAGTCTAGTGTGAATTTCCCCTCAAAACTCTAAAGAGACTTTCACGTAGAAGTGACATAGTTTCTTCCAGTTTTCAGGCCTAGGACGTCTTTGCATCGAAAAAAATTCAGCACTATCCATTCATTGTAATAGTTGCCCACTACAAAAATTTCCAGCATGCAATAACAACCTTCAATTAATATAAGATCTAAAATTTGACAAAGCTAGTGCTACATCTTTTAAATCAAACTAGAAGCAGAGGATGCCCCAAAGGCTGCATTCATTGAATCAATTAGAGACTTGAAGATTTGTTCGATAGAAACAGCTTGTTGAGTTGCTCTGCTTAATAGAAATTTGGTTAAATGCGATCGTATTAGAAGGCTCAATTAAATGATTGGATAGGAAAAAGTGCAACAACATATGACAGATAGACAAGAATGGGGATATCAAGCAAGATCGCCACTGAGTGTGGCGACAGTATATGAGTGAGAAACTTGTTCAAACTATAAACAATCTGTACTGAAAAACTTCATCTTTTTGGATATGCACAAACCTTTCGGGAGTCACCTTCAGCCAGTTTCTCGACAAGCTGTGGACCTGATGATAAGAAACCTCGTCCAAGTGGACTGTATGCAACAATCCCTATGCCAAGCTCTCTGAAAGATTACACCAAAACTGAATTTAGAACTTCATATTTCTTCCAGAACATGTAGAAAATGAAGCAGCATACATGCACTACCTGCAAGTCGGAATAATCTCTTCCTCAACATCTCTGGTCCACAATGACCACTCCAACTGTACAGCTGTTATTGGATGAACAGCATGTGCTCTTCTAATTGTTGAAGCTGAGGCCTCAGACAGACCGATATACTTGATTTTGCCCTCTTCAACCAGTTTCTTGAGCTCTCCTACCTAGGAAAGAGACAATTTCAATGGACAAGAAAATGCTAAGCTAATTTATTATGCCCAATATTTAGGCAGATAATCGAAATTTTACGTGCAAAAAGTAAAAGTAGCACTAGTTCAGCGCTGTCGTGGACAAAGTATACGTCACACTACTTCATGAAAAGGCAATAAGCATCCAGTGATACTTCTCTATGTACACCCCCGGATGACTTGGCCCTGCTCGACCATGCGAACATAATGCTTCTCCAATTTAATTACATGACATTTTTTACTTCTTCTATGTAAAATAATGGCCATACATACTGATTATTAGTTGTCAATTTTGCTTGATTTCCTTTAAACTAGCCAGTACTTTGGGTGATTATACTACAAGAAAGTTTCTTCCTACCACTCAGGAAAAGCAAAACATTCTTTGCTGACTACATTTTAGAAAAAGGGTAAATTACATATAACCCCAGGGTGGTTTCATCTGTTGCCATATAATTCCTTTTTTATTGAAAATGTTTATCACTTTAGTGTTTGGTAACCAAGTCGAATGGAATGTTAATTCCTTTTCTCATGTCCGTATAATCATATTAAGTCGAATGGAATGAAAAAACTACTATATTGACTTAATTGCCCCATTATAACATTCTATATATATATATATTGATTTAGAGACAAATGAATTATTAATTAATAAAGAACTTTTTAATAGTATAAAATCACAATAATTTATTAAGTAAAAATATAACTTCTTAATAGCATACAATTACAATAGGTGAATACTAATAATACAATTGCAATAAATGCTAGTTGTAACTAAATTAAATTTTTAAATCGTGCATGTTGAATCCCATATATTTTTCATGCATGTTAAATCCTCTACTCTTGATTTTAAGGGTTTTAAGAACTATTTGTAAATAGGAAATTGTAATTTCCTTAGTAGATGATCTAGTGGGTTTTCCCTTTTTTTTTTTAAATTTTTTAAATTCATATGAATGTATTTTGGCATGTTATTGGTCGTTTGAGTTAACAAATACTATCATATAATCAAATATTTTGAATAAAAATATTTTTAAAATGTCAATTGAATATTTTATTTCAAAGTAAAAGAAAGAAAAAATAGACAAACGATAGCAAGAGAGAAGAGTTGTATGATATATAGAAAGATAAATACGTATAGAAGAAATAGAGATATAAAATATGGGAGGGTAATATGACTCCTATAATTTAGTTATTTTCGGATAGAGTGGGAATTGGCTTTCCTAGATTTTGTGAGGAATGGAATTCTGGAAAAGTTGGAATAGGTTTTCGGGGAAAGGCCTTTCCAACAAAAGATATCCATACCAAACACTAGGATGGAATGAAGAAGTTGGAAAGGCCTTTCCATTCTAGACCTTTCCAATGTACCAAACGAGGGGTTAATGTTTTAAAATGTCCATTTTACTCTATTATGGTTTTATGTAAAGTGAAAAATTGACGGAAATTAACTTATGTAATATCATTAGTTGAAACAACAATAGTACCCTTACTTAAATGCTAAATCAATCTATAGCTTAACCACCTTATATAAAAGTATAGGAAAATTATGTAGATAATTATAAAAATTACTAGGGGATAAAGTGGATATTGATAGAGACATAAGAAGATTGTGTGAATATAAGATTTTATCACATGTACTTTTACAGCATGTTTGGTATAAACGTTGTAACTAATTATGTAAAATCACAAGGGAAGTCATCTGGCATTTTCTAAAATCACAGGGGTTATAAGTAATTTAATCCAAAAAAAAAAAGAAAAAGAAGAAGAAGAAGACAGAGAAATCGTTCTATTAAAAGCTTAATGTAAGCAAGCTGCTGAAATCTTTGAAATGCCCGGAGAGGCCAGTGGGGCAGTTGCAGCTTGGCTCTCACTATTAGAGAAAAATCTGTACTCCTGTGCCTCCTTTTTTTTTTAGATATCAAATAATAAATATCTATCTGCAGTGCTTTTGGCACTTACTGAATACAATTGACAAGGTGAATGAATAGGATATCATTGCTCAACTGGATAGCGTATCTCAAGTGAAAGCGGAGGCTCAGGTCTATTGGTTCTAAAGTTGAAGTTGTACAATGTATAGCATGATATCCACCCGTATCTCCCTCAGCCGGACTGTCAAGCTAATATAAGAGATATTCACACTGTTTTCACTTTTCGGGATGGCTGGTGCTAAATCAGCTTTACCATACTGCAGATTAGCCTAGACCATAAGGGTGAAAAACTTTTCTTATCCAATTTTGGAAGAATTTAAACGGACACGAAACTGAATTAGTGTCCTAAATTTGAAGCCGAACAAGCTTCTGTTTCATCAAGAGACAAGAATGAGGAAAAGCTTAAAAACAAGAAAGGCAAAATGGAGCAAACCGTGACTTCAATGGGGACACGTGTGTCGATGCGATGTTGATAATAGAGATCAATGCAGTCCACACCAAGCCGCTTCAAGCTCCCTTCACAAGCAGCCCTCGCATAGGCCGGATCACCACATACATCAGCCTTCCCATCCTCATAACTGATTGCAAATTTTGTTGCTAGCTCTACTTTCTCTCTTATTCCTTCCTTCAAGGCCTGAAACCATGATTTCACGATACACATTATTGCATTTTATTGCAAATGGATTATGCATAACCCACAGTAGTAGAAAAAATTGCAAAAATAATGCTTACCTTGCCAATGAGTATTTCGTTGGTGTGAGGTCCATAGACATCGGAGGTGTCAAGGTGGGTGATGCCTCTGCTAATAGCATAGTGAATGAGTTTGATCATGTCGGGCTCCGGCTTGGGTGGCCCATAGAAGGCTGACATGCCCATGCACCCCAGCCCTTGAGCTGAAACTTCAAAACCTTGCGAGCCCAGCTTGATTCTTGGCACTTTCACTTCTTCTGATGATGCTGCCATTTTCGGACAAAAACCACAAGACACAGAGGAAAGAGTTGAATGGAGAAGAGTTTACTGTTTAGCAGGTGATGAGGACCTGAAGAAGAAGTGAGCAGGGGACTGATGAGCGATTAGTGCTGTCTAGATCCATGGTATTTATGGATGAACCATGGCCGCCGGCGGCTGGTGGATTTAGTGGTGGGATAGACGAAACTATACAACCTCTATCCCACTTTGATGGTTTTGACTTTTTTTTTTTCCTTTCGATTTAAGAAAAATTATTAGTTAACTTTATTGGAAAGTAAATCTAGCCTAATGATCACTTGTCGAATAAGGGATTCTATTGAGAATTTTCTGTTACAGAATTTCGCTCTAATAAAAGTAATCAAACCAAAAAAAAGAAAGAAAGAAATCTACCATTAATTCTTGGTAATTTTCCTTTCAATTTCCTTCTTCTTCTTTTTTTTTTTTTTTTGTTAACTATGAAGTGATAACTTGACATAATCTAGTGAAGTATTCATGCTGCAACAGGTTTCAATGAGAGGAGCCGGTAAGTTATGGGGCATGTACTTATCTTTTATATCCCATATGTAAAGGAGAAAGAAATAAAATCAGTTAAGTGTAAAAATATCTTAAATTTTCTCCTGTGCAATTTCTGTATTTTCTGTATCACGATAATGATGTAAAAAATATTTTCAGCCTCATTTTTTCCTTTGACAAAAGATTGTGGTAGTAAAGCTGCATTGAGGAACCAATTGATGCCCTTCAGTTGGTGCCTAAATGATTGACAGGAACAGAGATATAGATAAAAATCAATTAACAGTTCTAGCTTCAAAGAAACAGGTGATAGAAGCTTTTTTTTTTTTTTCCCCCTAGAGAAGAAAAGCATCATTTCATGATATTGATTGACATTCACAACTGGGAATGATTGAACCACATCTTCAAAAGTGGGATCAAAAAATGGGGGCATTTTGTCAAGAGTGTCTGCCATAATCCAAGCTTTGAAAAGAAGACTCTTCAAAAGATTCATCAGTAAGGACTAAATTCATCTAATGTTATGTCATTGATTACATGCTTCCATGAAAAGTTGAATTATCCCAAAAAGGACCATAATATTGAGATAAATGCATATTGACATGTGTATATGAAATTATGAATTCTATTTATTGGACAAATTGCATACAATCCTGGACTTGAAATATTTTCAAAAAAAAAAATCTCTTGGACTTGAATTTTTTTCAAAAAAAAAAATCTCTTGGACTTGAAGTTATGCGATGTTTTTTTTACCCAGCTTTTCTAAAAGTGGGTAGGCTCAGATGTAAAATTTATAACGGTTTTCTTCTTTTCCGTTAGCACCCTAAGAGCAGATAATTGTCACAAAGGCAGGCGCACTATTAAAGCTTTAAAATTTCCATCCACATTCTAAATTACAATGCTTTGGCAAAAGGAAAAAGAAAAACTTTTTATATAGATTATTTGAGATAAGTTTTTAAAAATTATTATAGTACTTCTTTAATATCATAATTAAAAATATATTTATGATGTAAGTAATTAAATAAATTTGTACAAATAATTCACTCTCATCCTCCATGCTTTGATGAATGACCCATGGACGCCGGAGACTGATGTTTTTGGCAGGATAGACGAAATTAAAATGCTTTGATGAATGACCCGTGGCCGCCGGCAGCTGGTGTTTTCGGCAGGATAGAGTACTCTTCCTTTCAGGCTTTCACCGACGGATCAATTGAGATTGAGAAGGTATCTTCATGTCACGTGGCTACTTCTAACAGGGTGGAGAGCTAATCCGACATATCCAATCCATGCTGTGGACTGCAAGAAAACCTTGTAGGCCTACAATTAGGGGTGGCCACGGTTCTAAAATCACCGGTTCCAATTTAAAAACCGACGATTTCGTTTCTACTGAAAGATGGAACCCGAACCGGCCTTTATAGAGACGGTTACGATTCAATTACGGTTTCGATTTCTTCTAATTCTGGTTTCGATTCTTCTAGTTACGTATAAATGCTTGTATTATAAATTTGATTTTAAGTGAATATAACAACTAATATAGAAAAAATAATGAATTTTATTGTACTATCATGTGGCAAGCAAAAATAAAGAACATAGATTTTATGAAAAAATACCTCAACTTATATTCAATACTTTAAATAAAATAAAAAGATACATAATTTTTTCATTATTGAAATAGAGTAAAGGAAAAAAATCTTAATTAATTAAATAATGTTAGTTTAATACTTTGATTAATTTCACTTTAACACGCTGATTAAATTGGATTTATACCTAAATTATTTATTGTATCTGGATTTATTAATGAATTTGGATAATATATTATTGGAGTAAACTGAGATTGTTTGATATTGGGCGCTGGTTATTAAAATTGAATTCTAAAATGAATAAAAAAGTCCAACAACTCAGGATATAAATGTATTTTAAACGGTTTGAACCGGTCTTGAACAGCCGGTTTTGGTTCCGGTTCCGTTCAATTTTTTTGTGAACCTGAACCTAAACCTTTAGTCACAGTTACGGTTTCGGTTCCGGTTTAGGTTTAGGTTCAATAAACCGCCAGTCCGATTCCGATTCAAACTTAAACCGTGGTCACCTCTACCTACAACCGCAACTTCATAGGACGTTTGACAATTGACACCGCCTTGCTGTCTTGGTTGGAATTGACCTAATTTAAAAGAGTGGGTGACCAAACTATTAGGAAACAAATTTGGGATAATTTCAGAAACCTCAATCTCATAATATCACTGAGTTCCTCTAAGTTTTCAAATTCTCACTTACCTCTCTTAGATTGACATTTCTTGTAACATTGTAACCCCTTTGAAAGAAATACAATAAAGATAAAACTTTTGTTCCAATACTACTCTTGTATTATCTTACTTATGAAGCTTACAACAACAATAAAAAATAAATCAACGCTAAATTTATATAAGGTATAAATTTCTTAATTTAAACTATTTAGTTTAAATGTATTAAAACAAAAGCAAAATTTACACCTTAAAAAATTACACCATGAAAAACTTACATGTATAAAGAGATTATTTTAATTACCAATGCAACTTAAACTACATCATGTATGGCCTTGTTTGGCAGCTAAGTTTTTTTGAGAGTTTGTATAAAAATCTATTGTAACTTATTATAGAAGTTGTAGAAAAAATTTTGGAAGTCAAGTTTTTTATGTGTTTTGGGGGTGTTATATTAAAAACTTTGGGAGTTTTTTTAGAATTCTTGCAAATAATGTAGGAAACAAACAAGTTTTATACAAACGTGCTAAAAATTTGCATTAAAACTTTGGAAGTTTTTTAAGGTTCCTGTAGCAGCATACAAACCTGGCAAAAAACTCAACTGCCGAACAAGGTCATTTTCAAAAAAATTTTGGAATTCCTTAATTATAACTATCCATGAAATTTTTTCAGATGTTAACCGGTCACTAAAATCCTCCTAAATGGTTGATTTTGACTAGATTTAATTTACCAATGTCCTTTGTTATCCTAACATGACCTCGATGTAGAGAAATATGGACCATTATTAGATAGAAATTTTTTATAATATATATTTTTTGGTTTGAAAATTTTATTTTTGGTTTGGCTTTTTAATTAAATAGTTATCAAAATCAAGGGTAATGTTGTCAAATTGTGACTTTTGACATGAATATTTGATCTTGTCAAGTTGACAAGGGAGGTAAATGAGATTTTGAAAATCTTAGGGGAGTTAAGTGATATCATGAGAAACCGTAGAGGAGAGTTCTAAAATTATCCCAACAAATTTCTAATAAAACTCTGTAAATTTGTTTTTCAACTACTTTTTTTTCTTTAATCTTACAAGCATATTTTTTTGGAAAAGATAAGAGAAAATGTACTATGGCGATTTAATGTATATGAAATAAACAAATAATTAAAAAATGTGTTCACAAGAAATGTAAATTTTTTTTAGAGAAATATTACATTCTAAATGAGGCCATATTTGTGCATGAGTTCAAAAAGAACCAAACACTATCTTATTTAATTTTCGTTTGATTTTATATTGAGTTTAAAATATTGCGTGACTTTGGATTATTATGTTAGAAGATGAGAGACCCAAGTACCATACCTGTAAGGAAAAAAAAAGGACGGGAAGGATTTATAGGTCCTTCCTCAACGGCACTTTGTCATAATGAGTTGGAGCTTGTGATTTCACTTAAAAGTTATTTGAATATCGGAGCCTTACGTTAGATATCCTTACCTCAACCTAAGGACATGAGGATGCAAAAATAGGGTTGACAGTGGAGCAATTTTAGAGTGGAAGAAGGATCCTAGCTCCCTACCGAATTGTCATGTAACATCCCTGCCCCACCCAGCTCCGCCTGCCCTGCCCAGCTCCGCGAGTGATGGTAATGCCAAGAAAATAACCTCCAATAGCAGGATTTATGGAACAAAGTAGAGCTTCTAACAACTTTTCTAATATTGTAATGGTAAGTTTACCAAGAAATTTAATAAGTACATCTCTTAAAGTAGTAAGTTATAGTTATCAATAAAAATTTCCTTTTTTAGTAAACAAACCTACTTACTTTTTATAAAATTTATCTTTTTTTGAATTTATCTTACTGGTAAGTTTACTAAGAAATTTAGTAAGTATATCTCCTAAAACATTAAGTTATACTCATTAATGAAAATTTATGTTTTCAATAAACAAACTTACTTACTTTTTAATAAAATTTACCTTTTTTTGAATTCAACTTACTAGTACATTTACTAAGAAATTTAGTAAATATATCTCTAAAAAATAAGTTATAGTAATTAATGAAAATTTACATTTTCAATAAACAAACTTACTTACTTTTTAATAAAATTTACATATTTTTGAATTCAACTTACTAGTAAGTTTGTTAAAAAATTTGTAAGCATATCTCCTAAAACATTAAGGCCTTGTCTGGATTGCTATTTTCTAGATTTTGGGTAGGAAAATATATTGTCACGATTTGATGTATATAAGGTAAAAAGGTGTTTGAAAAATGTGATCACAGAAAATATAAATTTTTTTTTTGGTGAAAAACCTCAATCCAAACAAAGCCTTATTTAGATAGCTGGGTTCCTTATCTCTAGAATTCTAAACCATTTTAAATTTTAATAAAAAATTCTATCACAACAAAAACAATTTATAATTCAAAAAACAAGTTTATGTAATCATTATCATCATCATTAATATTATTTATAATTTTTTGTTAAAAACACCAAACATCATACTATTCGTTGTCATTTGCACTTTCCCTATACTCTATTTTTTTTTTTGTAATTTCCTCTTTTAATTAATAGTGAACACTTGCATTTTAATACAATTACACTAATGACCTCATACATACAAAATAGGGTTAAAGTACTTTAAAAGAAAATCTATATTTTTTTTCAGGAGAATGGTAAAAAATGAAACAAATCACATGAGCACATATAATATATTGTATAATTTTAATTAAATTCATTTCATCTACAATTCTAAAATAATTAGCACGCTATGACAACACGTTATTTTAACAATAGAAAAAAATTTCTATCAGAATTCTCAAATATCCACGATATATGTATGAAATATATTTTACCATATTATATCCCACATCTACACATTGATGTTAATTTGAAGAGAGATAGTTTTGGTAATAAAATCATTTTCTATTTAATTAAGAAGTTGATATTTTTTACAAAATAAAAGTGAACTTTTTTAGGAATTTATATTGTGATTTTTCCAAAAAGAATCTGTATTTTATCAATTGTTGTCATTGACATTTCATTCTATTCACCAAGTTTCACCAACATAATATTAATGTCATTACTGATAATTGAAGTTCAATTAGCATTAACTCTATCCAAATTAAAATAATTAACCAAATTAACAAGATAAATGATAGCTAAAAAAGAAGGAAAAAATATGCTCAATTGGATGTGTTCATACTACAAATTCTGCAAATAAATAACTATTATATGTTAAATTATATTTCCATCTGTCCAAAATTTATATACATTGTATATTGACCAATGATTAAATTACTGATTACTTAAACAAATCATACCAAAATGGATTATATGATGTGTACTATATTTGCATACCTTTATACTCATGTCATTATCATTTATTCCTTTTTTTTAATAATACAAAATTCTTTGGATTATATTGCTAAAGAAAAGTATAAAATTTTTTACAAATTATTGAAATAGAATTACAAAATGCTACTACTTTTAGGAGAAACTATGTATTGTAAAAATGGTTTAACAATTTTCTCATAAACATAACTACTACATCAAAATAGAAAAAAAGAATTTGATTATATATGAGTAAATTTACTATAATTTTCAAAGATTATGCTACATTAATTTAACTTTAACTTTTTTACTTCTGACCTTGATAATAAATTTATTAAAATTTTATTATTTTATTGTACTCATAAGGATTAGTTTATAGAAATTCTGATGACTAGACAACTACTATTATATATATAACTTGACTTGGATGATTTGTTATTGTTGTACCAATCTTTCAATTTTTTCAAAAATTCAAAATAATTCAAAATGTATAATATGACAAATTTTTATTACATATTTTATAAAGTCATGTGAATAGTAAAAATAGCTTTAAGCTATTTTTAAAATGCATGAAATATACAAGATTTATAAATGATGTGTAAAATTGTGTATCATATATGTATATTACAAGTACTTTTTACTGAATATAAAGTTAAATTTCAATCATTAATAAGAAATTTTAGCATTATTTCAAGTAAACTTCCTAATACTAGTTTCATATAAGTTTTTTAAGTAAAGTAGTAAGTTTTGACCATTAATCAAATTTACTATGTTATTAGAAAATTTACTACTATTCTATAAGAATTCATCATTAGTTGAATTAAAACTACTCTCCAAAAAGTAACTTTGGGATATAAAGTACTAATTCATCCATTCAAAAGAAAAAAGTAACTTTCAAATTTATTCTGATTTAATATTTTAAACACAAAAGTTCCTAATTTATTAAGTTAAATTTCAATCATTAATAAAAAATTTTAGCATTATTTCAAGTAAACTTCCTAATAGTAGTTTCATAGAAGTTTTTAAAGTAAAATCGTAAATTTTTACCACAAACTAGTAAGTTTGGATCATTAATCAAATTTACTATCTTATCATAAAATTTACTACTATTCAATAAAAATTTCCTATTATTTGAACTAAACTTACTCTTATATGTTTTTAAAGAAAAATAGTAAATTTATACCACAAACTAGTAAATTTTGATCATTAATAAAATTTACTATGCTATCAAAAAGTTTACTATTATTCTATAAAAATTTACTATTACTTGAACTAAACTTACTCTTTAAAAGTAAGTTTGAGATAGAAAATAGTAATTTATTTTCAAAAAAAGGTAAGTTTCATAGTATTTCTGATTTACATTTTGAGAAATAAAAATTACTAATTACTAATTTATTAAGTTAACTTACTATTTTAGATGCAAAACTTACTTCTATTTAAAAGTAAGTTTGAGATATAAACAGTAATTTATTTTCTAAAAAAGGTAAGCTTCATATTATTTTGGCTTTACCTTTTGAGACATAAAAGTTACTAATTTATTAAGTTAATATACTATTTTAGATGAAAAGTAAGTTTGAGATATAAAATAGTAATTTATTTTCAAAAAAACGTAAGCTTCATTTATTTCCGATTTACTTTTTCAGACATAAAAATTACTAATTTATTAAGTTTACTTACTGTTTTAGATGCAAAATTTACTTCCAAATTTTTAGCCTAATTTTTAGGCATTATTTTATTTAGATGACTGGTCTAACACGTAACCAAATTGTTACTAAAAATATTTTTATCTCTAATATCAGGTAAAAATTATTTCATTAGAGTGTTTTCCATATATATAAACAGATTACAGCATAACTCAACCATTGTTCCAGCCTTGATAAAGAAGCATGGCAAGAAGTTATAAAAACTTGATTTACCACAAGGTTCAGTCATTCAGTCAAAGATTTGCCAACCTGAATAGCAAGTATCAGAATGAAAGTAGAAAATAGGAAATTAACATGCTAAACACAAATTGAACTATAGGTTCATAATAAAACTGCATCACAACTAGGTTCTAAGAGTCTAAAGCGTCTGTTCACGTCGAAGGAGACTTGTACTTGAATCGGGGGCTGCAAACAATTCGAATTGCTCGTGAGCGGCTCGAGTCGAGCTCAAGCAGCTCGTTTTCATGTTCGAGTCGAATTGAAAACCTTCTCTCAAACTCAGTAACTCGCGAGACGACTCGAATAGGCTCGTGTATATATATATATATATATATATATATATATATATTCTAATAGTGAAATTACATATATATATATGTATATGTATATATCCCTAATATTTTTATTATTTATTAAGAAAAATAATTATTTTATTTATTTTTGTAAAAATAAAATAATTATTTTTTATTTTTTCAAGCTGAGTAGGCTCGAGTTCGAACTCGATTAGGCTTGAAGTCAAACTTGAACTCGAGTTTGAGTTTCATATTGAGAGTTCATCCCTCGACTCGGCTCGTTTGCAGCACAACTTTATACTGAATTTATTCCTTGTAAGTTCAAATAGCTGCTCAGCCTAATAAGTGATTTTGTACAAAAGTTATTTAGGCCATCTCATGGGACTGGGGGTTATATCAACATCCAGAACCTAGGACATAACACTGTAGCACCTCATGATTACTGCAGGGCTCAGGATACAAAATGTTGTACCTTATTATTACTCCACAAGACGTCAAAGCCAAACTAAAGCAGAAGTCCACGAAACATCAAACCAATCTGAAGGGAAAAAATACAACTCACTCAACCCTCAATACATGCCATAACCCATAGACGAAGTTTATTGGAACAAATACAACTCACTCAACCCTCAATACAGTGCAATCCGCCATCAGGCAGATAGCTACGAGGAATTTATTACCATAACAAAGGATTGTCTTCATGTCCTCTTCCAGATTGACAAAGGTGGAGTTTCAGAAGTTTGCCAGGTACCAAGGCCAGGCCCATATCTATCACCCTTGACTCCAGCTGAAGCAATAGATTCAAGTTCAGCCATATCTTCTGCCGACAGTTTTACAGACAGAGCTCCTATATTCTGATTGAGGTTCTCAATCTTGGTAGTGCCGGGTATGGGGCAAACATCCTTGCCTTGGTGATGGACCCAGGCCAATGCTAGCTGTGATGGAGTACAACCCTTCCTTGAAGCGATGGCATTGACCCGCTCGTACAAGTACTTGTTGTGCTCCAAGTTCTCCGATTGAAACCTTGGAAAATTCTGCATTGTGTAAATTTTAAAAGTTATGCAACTGTAATGCAAGAAAGTATTAGGGATCGAGTAAAGAACAGGCAATATGAATCACTTCATGATGATCAGAAATACTGTTTGAAGGGTACAAGTTCAGGATGTATTGCTGTGAAGCATATTTCTGACTGATGAAACTCACTTTTAGGATTAATTGTAAAGGAAAAACAGACCGTTTGACCAAAAAAAAAAAAAAAAAAGGTAAGGGAAAAACAGACAGTTTTACAGGAGAATATAAGTTCTGTGCCTGAGACTAAATAACGAAATTGAAGTCTAAGGTCAATTTCCCCTCAAAACTGTAAAGAGACTTTTACATAAAAGTGACATAGTTTCTCCCAGTTTCACGCCTAGGATGCCTTTGCACCCAGAAAAATTCAACACTATCCATTGATTGTGATTGTTGTACACTATATAAATTTCCAGCATTCAATTAATATAAGATCTAAAATTAATATAAGGTCTAAAATTTGACAAAGCTAGTGCTACATCTTTTAAATTAAACTAGAAGCAGAGGACGCCAAAAGCTGCATTCATTGAATCAACTAAAGACTTGTTCGATAGAAACAGCTTGTTTTGTTGCTCTGCTTAATAGAGATTTGGTTAAATGCGATTATATTATAAGGCTTAATCAAATGATTGGATATGAAAAAGTGCAGCAACATTTGACAGACAAACAAGAATAGCGATATCAAGCAAGATTGCCACTGAATGTGGTAAAAGTAGATGGGTGAGAAACTTATTCAAATTATAAACAATGTATACTGAAAAACTCCACTGGATATTCACACACCTTTCGGTGGTCACCTTCGGCCAAATTCTCGATCAGCTTTGGACCTGATGAGAAGAATCCTCGTCCAAGTGGACTGTATGCAACAATCCCTATCCCAAGCTCTCTAAAAGATCATACCAAAAACTGAATTTAGTTTCATATTTCTTCAAGACCGTGTAGGAAATGAAGCAGAATAGATGTACTACCTGCAAGTGGGAATAATATCTTCCTCAACATCTCTGCTCCACAATGACCACTCCAACTGTACAGCTGTTATTGGATGAACAGCATGTGCTCTTCTAATTGTTGAAGCTGAGGCCTCAGACAGACCTATATACCTGATTTTGCCCTCTTCAACCAGTTTCTTCAGCTCTCCTACCTAGGAAAGAGACAATTTCAATGAACAAAATTAGTACCCCTTTTTTTTAGATGTCAAATAATAAATGTCTATCTGCAGTGCTTTTGGCACTTATTGAAACAATTGACAAGGTAAATGAATAGCTTGTCATTACTCAACTAGAGAGCGTATCTCAAGTGAAAGCGAATGCTCAGGTCTTTTGGTTCTAAAGGAAAGTTCTATAATGTATAGCATGATATCCACCTGTGTCTCCCTCAGCAGGACCGTCTAGCTAATATAAGAGATTTTCATTGTTCACACTTTTCGGGATGGCCGGTGCTAAATCAGCATTACCGTACTGCAGATTAGCCTAGACCATAAGGGTGATAAACTTTTTTATCCATTTTTTGAAAAAATGAAACTGGCATGAAACTGAATTACTCTCCTAAATGGAGAGTAATTCAAGAATGAGGTAAAACTTCCGTTTCATCAAGAATGAGGAAAAGCTTAAAAACAAGAAAGGCAAAATGGAGCAAACCGTGACTTCAATGGGCACACGTGTATCAATGCGATGTTGATAATAGAGATCAATGCAGTCCACCTCAAGCCGCTTCAAGCTCGCTTCACAAGCAGCTCTCACATAGGCTGGATCACCACATACATCAAACTTACCATCCTCGTAACTGATTGCAAATTTTGTTGCTAGCTCTACTTTCTCTCTTATTCCTTCCTTCAAGGCCTAAAACCATGATTTCACGATACACATTATTGCATTTTATTGCAAGTGGATTATGCATAACGCACAATAGTAGAAAAAATTGCAAAAATATGCGTACCTTGCCAATGAGTACTTCGTTGGTGTGAGGTCCATAGACATCGGAGGTGTCAAGGTGGGTGATGCCTCTGCCTAATAGCATAGTGAATGAGTTTGATCATGTCGGGCTCCGGCTTGGGTGGCCCATAGAAGGCTGACATGCCCATGCACCCCAGCCCTTGAGCTGAAACTTCAAAACCTTGCGAGCCCAGCTTGATTCTTGGCACTCTTACTTCTTCTGATGATGCTGCCATTTTCAGACAGAAACACAAGACAGAGAGGAAAGAGTTGAGTTAGAGCAGGGTTTACTGTTTAGTAGGTGATGAGGCCCTGAAGAAGAAGTGGGGACTGGACTGGTGAGGGATTAGTGCTGTCTTGATCCATGGTATTTATGGATGAACCATGGCCGCCGGCGGCTGGTGGATTTAGTGGTGCGATTGACGAAGGTTTCTTCCCACTTTGATAGTTTTGAATTTTTTTCCCTCACGATTTAACAAAAATTAGTTAACTTTGTTGGAAAAATAAATCTAACCAAAAAAAAGAAATCTAGCTTTAATTGTTGGTAATTTTTCCTTCTAATTTCCTTCTATTTTTTACTACGACGTGATTATGAAGTATTCGTGCTGCGACAGGTTTCAATGAGAGAAGCTGGTAAGTTATGGGGAATGTACTCATCTTTTATATCCCACATAATAATCTGTGTACAAAGGAGAAAGAAATAAAAAACAGTTAAGTGTAAAAATACCTTAAATTTTCTCATGAGCAATTTCTGTATTTTCTGTATCACGATAATGATGTAAAAAATATTTTCAGCCTTGTTTCTTCCTTTGACAAAAGATTGTGGTGGTAAAACTGCATTGAGGAACCAATTGATGCCCTTGAGTTGGTGCCTAAATGAGTGACAGGAATAGAGATATAGATAAAAATCAATTAAGAGTTATAGCTTGAAAGAAACAGGAGAGAGAAGTTTTTTTTTTTTTCCCTAGAGAAGAAAAGCATCATTCCATTTCCATTTTATGATATTGACTGACATTCACAACTGGGAATAATTGATCCACATCTTCACAACTGGGATCAAAAACTGGGGGTATATTGTCAAAAGTGTCTGCCATAATCCAAGCTTTGAAAAGAAGACTCTTCAAAAGATTCATCAGTGAGGACTAAATTCATCTAATGTTATGTCATTGATTACATGCGTCCATGAAAAGTTGAATCATATATTGACATGTGTATATGAAATTATGAATTCTATTTATTGGAAAATTGCATACAATCTTGGACTTGAATTATTTTCAAAAAAGAATCCCTTGGACTTGAAGTTTTTTCCCAAAAAAAAAAAAAAAAAAAAAAAATCTCTTGGACTTGAGGTTATGTGGTGTTTTTTTTCCCCCGCTTTTCTAAAAGTGGGTAGGCTTAGATGTAAGATTCATAAGGGTTTTTTTCTTTTCCATTAGCACCCTAAAAGCACAAAATTGTCACAAGAAAATGTGGAAGGTAGGCGCACTATTGAAGTTTTAAAATTACCATCCACATTCTAAATTACAACACTTTCACAAAAAGGAAAAGGAAAAACTTTTTATACAGATTATTTGAGATAATTTATAAAAAAAATATATTTATGATGTAAGTAAATAAATTTGTACAAATAATTCACTCTCATCCTTCATGCTTTGATAAATGACCCATGGATGCAAGGGTGTTAGCACAAAAAAAAAGTAGCAGAAAAACTTTAACACATATAAAAATATGTGGGAAGAGGAGGAGAATAAACTAACAAACAAATACTCAATAATTTTGTTAACTCAACAAAAATAATTCTTAAGTCGTAGATTTTTAGCTTACGACAACTCACAAATAATAATTTAAAGACTTTCTCTCAATCTCATAATTTGACTCAACTCAACTCACTAGATTGATATTATTTATAGACTACTAATCTTTTTTAAACAAACACAATTATAAACCGAACATTACTTGAATTGACTTGGAGATTTCCTAATCTAATACGAAAACTAAACAAAACACAAAACAAAAAAACTAGGAAACTAAATACTAAAGTAGGTTGTTTTAATTATTCTAACATTGCCTTCCTTAAACCAATCTCGTCATTATGGTTACCTCCAATGCTATCACGAGCTTGAATCATCATGAAAAATTCAGTTGCTATATAGACGACATGTACTTCCAATTTGTATTTGATATTCAATTTCATCGTCACGCGTGGTAGTGGACAGAACTTGTATTTTTCAAACAATTTCTTGAATTGATCGTGTCTATCAAAAAATTCAAACATGTCCACCCATTCTTGATCTAATGCTCCATAATTTGAATCCTCTATGTCACCAAGAAAATTTCCCAAAAATATAAAATCAGACTTTTTACTTCCAAATAGTTTGACACCACCAAATTTGTCAACTCTCCAATTTAATAATGTGCTAGACTGGTAGTATTTATAAACTACTAATCTTTCCTAACCAAACACAATTATAAATCAAAATTTATTTGGAATTGACTTGGAGATTTCCTAATCTAATACGAAAACTAAACAAGACACAAAACAAAAAACTAAATCAATTAGAAAACTAAATACTAAAGTAGTTTAGTTTAATTATTCTAACACGTTTTTTGGTAGGATAGACGAAAATAACATGCTTTGATGAATGACTCGTGGCCACGGGCAACTGGTGTTTTTGGCAGGATAGAGTATTTTCATTCACCAAAGGATCAAGGGAGATTGATAAGGTACCTTCATGTCACGTGGCTACTTCTAATAGGGTGGAGAGCTAATCTGACATATCCGGTCCAAGCCATGGATTTAGGGGTGGTTACGGTTCCAAATTGATTTTACTAAATTGTGGAACGTGAACCGACCCTTACAAGGACGGTTGCGGTTACGGTTCTTGAACCTCCGGTTCTGGTTCGATTACAGTTTCGATTTCTTCCGATTCGGGTTTCGGTTCGGTTCTTTTAGTTACGTATAAATACTTGTATTATAAAATTGATTTTAAGTAAATATAACAACTAATGTTGAAAAAAGAATTTTATTGTACTATCATGTGGCAAGGAAAAATAAAGAATACAAATTTTATGAAAAAATACCTCAACTTATATTGAGAATTTGTCATAGTGACTAGTCAAACTCAAAGTGTCATCAAATACTAGTTTAATACTTTGATTAGTTTGACTTTAACACTCTGATTAAATTAGATTTAGACCTAAATTATTTATTATATTTGGATTTATTAATGAATTTGGATAATAGGTTGTTAGATTAAAACTAAAACTTTTTTATATTGGGTATTGGTTATTGAAATTGAATTCTAAATTGAATCAAAAAAGCCCAGCAACTTAGGATATAAGTGTATTTTAGACGGTTTGAACTGGTATTGAACCGCCGGTTCCAGTTCTGATTCAAATTTTTTATGAACTTGAACCTAAACCTTTAGTCATGATTGTGGTTCTGGTTCCGGTTTCTCAATTCCGGTTCCGATTTAGGTTCAATAAACTGCCGGTCCGGTTCCGATCCGATTCCGACTCAAACCTGAACCGTGGCCACCCCCATGTGGACTTCAAAAAAGGCCTCGTAGACCTGCAACCACGACTTCATAGGACGTTTGACAATTGACACCGCCTTGCTGTCTTGGTCGGAATTGCCCTAATTGAAAAAATTGGGTGACCAAGCTATTTAGGAAACAAATTTAAATTTGTATTTCAACAACTTTTTTTCTTTAATCTTACAAGCATTTTTTTTGGAAAAGATAAGAGAAAATGTACTATGGCGATTCAATGTATATGAAATAAACAGATAATTGAAAAATGTATTTACGAGAAATGTAAAAATTTTTTAGAGATAGATTACATTCTAAACGAGGCCATGGTTGTGCATGAATTCAAAAAGAGCCAAACACTATATTATTTAATTTTGGTTTGATTCTATATTGAGTTTAAAATATTGCGTGAGTTTGGTTTGATTATTATATTAGAAGATCAGAAACCCAAGTACTAGACTTGAAGAAAAAAAAAAGGACGGTAAGGATTTATAGGTCCTTCCTCAAGGGCAATTAAATAGCTTTGTGATAATGAGTTGGAGCTTGTGATTTCACTTAAAAATTATTTGAATATTGGAGCCTAACGTTAGACATCTTTACCTCAACCTAAGGGCATGAGGATGCAAAACTAAGGTTAACAGTGGAGCAGTCTTAGAGTGGAAGAAGGATCCGGCTCGCTACCGAATTGTCATATAACATCCCCTGCCCCGCCCAGCTCCGCTCCCCCAAGGGCACCTATATATATATTAACGGATTACAGCATAACTCGGCCACTGTTCCAGCCTTGATAAAGAGGCATGACAAGAAGTTATAAAAACTTGATTTACCACAAGCTTCCGTCATTCAGTTAAAGATTTGCCAACCTGAATAGCAAGTATCAGAATGAAAGTAGAAAATAGGAAATTAACATACTAACCACCAATTGAACCATAGGTTCAAAATAAAACTGCATCACAACTATCCTTGTAAGTTCAAATAGCTGCGCAGCCTCATAAGTGATTTTTTACAAAAGTTATTTAGGCCATCTCTTGGGACTGGGGGTTATATCAACATCCAGTACCCAGGACACAACACTGTAGTACCTCATGGTTACTCCAGGACTCAGGATATTACATTTTATACCTTATTATTACTCCACAAGACGTTAAAAGCCAAACTAAAACAGAAGTCCACGAAATATCAAACCAAACTTGCACCTCATGTGCTTTTCCAACGAAAAATCAAACCAAACTTTCCCTTCATGTGCCCTTCCAGGTTGACAAAGGTGGAGTTTCAGAAGTTTTCCAAGTGCCAACGTCAGACCCATATCTCTCACCCTTGACTCCAGCCGAAGCAACAGATTCAAGCTCCGCCATTTCCTCTGCTGACAGTTTTACAGACAAAGCTCCTATATTCTGATTGAGGTTCTCAATCTTGGTAGTGCCGGGTATGGGGCAAACATCATTGCCTTGGTGATGGACCCAGGCCAGTGCTAGCTGTGATGGAGTACAACCCTTCCTCGAAGCAATGGCATTGACCCGCTCATACAATTTCTTGTTGTGCTCCAAATTCTCTGCTTGAAACCTTGGCAAATTCTGTGTTGTATGAATTTCAAAATTTAAGCAATTGTAATGCCAAAAATTCAAAAGCGACTAAAGCATGTGTTGTCTACAAACGAAGACAATATGAATAACTTCAAGATGATCAATAGTGTTGTTTGAGGTGTACAAAGTTCAGGGGAGAGGACAATCCAGTAAGGTGGATTGAGTACTCTAAGAAACATCAATTGTAGAATGTAGATGCTGAGATACATTTCCCATTAAACAGAAACTCAAAATAGAAATCGAATACATTTTCCAACTATCAGGACAGTATTATCAAGTGAACTTGTGACCAACCAAACTCAATTAAAGGATGTACAGAAATTTTTTTGGGAGGGGGGGGGGGGTGGGTGTTAACAAATATGAGAGGACATTGTATGACTTTTGTGCCCGAGACCAGACTATGACATAGCAATGTAAGTCCATTACCCCTCAGAATTAAAAAGACTTACCAAAAAACATATATAGTTTCTTCCTTTTTCCACATCTAGGATGTTCTTGCACAATACAATACAACACTCCCACTGCTAGTGATATTTGACAAAGCTATTGCTATCTTTGAATTCAAACTAAATACAGAGCACAAAATTTCTATCCTGCCTGTACAAAAGGTTCAGTTTCTTTTTTTCTTTTTCCGAAACGTCAAGAAATTTTATTAAAAGCCTGTAAAGTATACAACCAAAAGAGCAAAGGCTCCAAAGCAAATACAAGGGGGTGAAAACCACCTCAAGGAAGCTCCCATTCCTCATCATCACTTATGCATATAGCATACAAACTAACATCATTACTAAGATTGCTTCTATCCATACTTAGACTAAAGGAGCAGTTCTGAAACAAAGTCTTAAGATTCTGTATATCATCCAAAAGAGTCGCCATTCCCATGTTCCTAGATTTTCAGTTTCTAACAATGCCAAAAACTGCATTTATTGGAATCCAAGACCACAAGACTTGTCAGATAGAGGAAAGCTTGTTGTATTGCTCTGTTGTATGGAAGTTAATTATTAAACTGGATAGTGTCAGAAGAAAATATTGGACATCAAATAGTGCAGCAACATGTAACAGATAGATAAGAATAGGGATATTGAGCCAGATTGCTGCTGAATTTACTATACTAGAAACTAGTAATCTTTTTGGATATTCACATACCTTTCGGTAGTCACCTTCGGTCAAATTCTCGATCAGCTTTGGACCTGAAGAGAAGAACCCTCGTCCAAGTGGACTGTATGTAACAATCCCTATGCCAAGCTCTCTAAAAGATTACACCAAAATGGACTTAGAACTTCATATTTCTTCCAAACCATGTAGAAAATGAAGCAGAATCAATGCCCTACCTGCAAGTGGGAATAATCTCTTCCTCGACATCTCTGCTCCACAATGACCACTCCAACTGTATAGCTGTTATTGGATGAACAGCATGTGCTCTCCTAATTGTTGAAGCTGAGGCCTCAGATAGACCTATATACTTTATTTTACCCTCTTCAACCAATTTCTTAAGTTCTCCTACCTGGGCAAAAGAGAATTTTTAATGGACGAGAAAATTCCAAGCTGATTTATTATATTCCATACTAAGGTGGAGAATCAAAATAATACATGCATAAACTAAAAGTAGCACTAGTTTAGTGCAGCTGCACAACTTTGACAAAGTATACAAATTTCAAATGAAAGAGAATACGTAGGGTCTTCTGGTTTGAAACGAAAGCCATATAATCTGTAGCATATCATATCCATCTGTAGCTCCTTCAGCAGCGCTGTCAAGCTACAATTTTTGTGCATACAAGACTAATAGTTTGGTTCTTTTTATTTTTTTGAGATGCTGCAGATGAATGAGCTTTACCTTAATGCAGATTGGCATGAATAGTGCACCAACTGCATTTTTTTGGTTTTTTTTTTTTATATTTTTGAAGCAATTGCAAAGGACATGAAAATCAACTATATGCCTAAAGTTGAAGTTGATCAAGATTTTATTTTATCAAGATTGAGGTGGAGCTCAAAAACAAGAAAGGATAAACGGAGCAAACCGTGACTTCGATGGGCACATTTGTATCAATGCGATGCTGATAATAGAGATCAATGCAATCGACATCAAGCCGCTTCAAGCTGCCTTCACATGAAGCTCTTACATGGGCTGGATCACCACGTACACCATACTTCCCACCGTCATAAGTGAATGCAAATTTTGTTGCTATCTGCACTTTCTCTCTGATTCCATCCTTCAAGGCCTGAAACCATGCTTGCATAACATCAATCATCGACGACATCACACATTATTGCATGTTATACCAACTTGATTTGTGATCCATGCATGGCACAATCTATCCGAGTTTTTCCATCCCTTTCATTTTTAAGGCTACGCTACATCTTCCTATTAAATATGGTAGCATGCAGAATGAAAATTATGTAACCCATGGACACTAGAAATTTGATTTTCTTAAAGAGGCCAATCCCTGTTCCTTTTTCTGCTTCTTCCACTGCAAATTCACAGTCAACCTTTACCATTGATGAGATTTGATGCAAAACATGAACATAGATAGATCACACTTAATCAAATTATTAAGGTGGAATAAACAGTGCCCTATTAGGATCCATTTGGATTCAAGGGAAGGAGAAGAAATGAAAACATCCTAGTGAAAAAGAAAGGAAAGGAGACTAGAGGAGTATAGTTTTCCTATTGTCTTGTTTGGCTTAAATATGGATGTGAAAGAAGACCTAAAGATGTTGTTTGGTTAAAAGACAGGAAAGAAAGGAATCAATCCGAAGTTGAAAATTGGGTATTTGAGGCATTTTCATGGAAAATCATCACAAAAAATTCCTTTCAATCCGTTTCTGACTTTCTGTCCACTTTTGGATGGAAATGTTGACTTTGTCCACGTTTGGATGGACATAAAACACAAGGAAAACAACCGACCTTGTTCCTTCCTTCCTTTTCCTCCTCAAAATGTCAATCGAAACATACTTTCTCTTGGTTAATGTCCCATTAGAATAAAGATACAAGCTTTTGGATTGACAAATGGACTTCAAGTGCAGACAAACAAAATTAAGAGGGACAAAATTACTACTCAAGGTTTAAATTACAGCGGATTAAGTGTGATCTACTTAATCCATAATCAACTAAAGAACAGCCTTTGCTGATTCTGATTATTTTCTGTGATCATTTTCCGTAATTAGATTTTGCAAAATCTAAGTCAACCGACAACGAGGCCTACATCAGATCAGAACTAAAAGTACAAAAGAGTCGATGCATACTGCAGTAAAGTTACCTTGCCGATGAGGGTCTCGTTAGTGTGTGGTCCATAGGCATCGGAGGTATCAAGATGGGTGATTCCTCTGCTGACAGCATAGTGAATGAGTTTGATCATGTCGGGCTCGGGCTTCGCCGGCCCGTAGAAGTCTGACATGCCCATGCAGCCCAGCCCTTGAGCTGAAACTTCAAGACCTTGCGAGCCCAGCTTGATTCTTGGCACTTTCACTTCTTCTGATGATGATGCTGCCATTTTCAGACAGAGGAAAGAGTGGAATGGACCAGAGTTTTACTGTTTTGCGAGTGAGGAGAGAGGGAAGAGGGATGAAGGCAGAGTAGTGGGGATGTGCTTTTATTGATGGGATGTGGTCTGCTGGGTTTGCTGTGGATTACGTACGTGTTAATTAATTATTGGCCATGACTAGATATGTCACAAGGGTTAATTATTGGGCATGATTACATGTGTCAAAAATTATTAGGGGATAATTTCACAAACCTCTCTTGAGATTTCTCATAATATCACTTAGCACCCTGAGGTTTTTAAAATCTCACTTACTTCCCTAGATTGACATTTCTTGTAACATTATAATCCCTTTGAAAGAAATGCAATAAAGATAAAACTTTTATTCCAATAATATCCTTGTATTATTCTACTTATGAAATTTACAACAACAATAAAAAATAAATCAAGGTTAAATTTTTATAAGGTGTAAATTTCTTGATTTAAACTATTTATTTTAGTTGTATTGAAACAAAAGTAAAATTTACACCTTGAAAAAATTGCACCATGAAAAATTTATATGTATAAAGAGATTATTTTAGTTATCAATGTAATTTAAATTACGTCATGTATTAAAACATATTTTTCAAAAAAATTTTTGAATTTATTAATTATAACTGTCCATAAAATTTTTTTAAGATATTAGTTAGTCACTAAAATCCTTCTAAGTGATTGATTTTGACTAGATTAAATTTATCCATATCCTTTGTTATCCTAATATGGTCTCGATGTAGAGAAATATGGACCGTTATTATATAGCAATTTTTTTAATATACATTTTTTGTTTGAAAATTTTATTTTTGGTTTGGCTTTTTAGTTAAATAGTTATCAAGATCAAGGGTAATGCTGTCAATTTATGAATTTTGATAGGAATATTTAATTTTATCAAGTTGATAAGGGATGTAAGTGAGATTTTAAAAACCTCAGGGGTGCTAAGTGATATTATGGGAAACCTCAGGGGAGGTTTCTGAAATTATCCCAATTATTAATGTTCAAGAACATATTCTACATAAAGAATTTGACAACTAGTGCATTGTATTTTCTTCTCATATTATAATGCAATCATAAAATTTAAAAAAAATAATTTGTATACCCCTATTTTATATTCACATATAGTTATGATATTAAACTGCGATCTAAGCCTATTTAAAATTGTGAAGGTTCGTTGAGATCAAATACAATTATGTGATCACTATTTTCTTCAAATATTAATAATATGTTGTATAACCAATTTGGAAACTGTATAGCCGCCTTAGGGTACCCATTCCCTGAATGTGTATCATTTAGCAACATGTAATTTAATGTTGAAATTGTAACGGTCTAAATATAAAAAATGATATTTGACCATTGAACTACAACTTTGCAATTAAAGTATGATACAAGAAGGGACTATAAAAATCTCTCAATTATTTATTCTACTAATTTTGCAAAATAATTGGTCTTTTCTTTTATTTTGTATAAACTAAAAGTTTAAGTAGGTTTAATTTTGATCACCACAACGTGTCAAGGCAAAATAATCTATCAATGTCTAATTCTGAGCTAAAATTGTGTTTTGTGACGTTTGTATCTTTTTCTTTCCCTATTTTTTTCACTTTCCTTAAATGGAACTCATTAGAAAATGAGTACTGCTATTAATTGCAAAGTCTACAAGTTTCAGTTGATTTTTGTACTGCAAAATGTTTTGAAAGAGACATATTTTTGGATATCTAACTATTTACCTTATTTATTTGTTTACATCATCAACACATTTTTCAATCACCTCATCATTTCATATGCATCACATCAAATAAAGTGTTACGGTATTTGAATAATCAAATTATCCCAAATATTTTACTATCCAAATTTGTCAAATTGAAACAAGTGGACAAATGAAACGGGGCAGCGTAATTGACTTTCAAGTTTGACTCCATTGGATGCATGATATACTGTTCAACTATCGGATGATGTAAGTGCGAAGGTAAGCCATTTCCTATTCTTCTTCTTCTTCTTTTTAAGTTTTTTTAATCATATTGGATGTTGCTTTTCCCAAGGAACTTTGGACAGTAAATTGGATAGGTATTATTTATTCAAAAATTAGTTACGTGCATCATAAATATTTTTTCTATAGTAATTATTCATTCCAAATTATACTTCTAATAAACTCTTATCCTAACACGTTCTTACAATTATAAAATGAATTGGACCATTTACTTTATTATTTATATGTGAAGTTTGCCATGGAAAACAATAAAGTTTTTAACTTTTGTGCCAAAAATCTTACCAAAGATCAGATGTTGTTTGTACTTTAGTTTGATGGGCCACTTTGAGCTTCGGGTCCGAGTTTGATGTATATCGAAAAGTAAGAACTTGTGTTGGCAATCTATAGGCCTTTAATACTATTTTTATAGTTTAATTTTGCATTAATAATTTTTTTTCTCCTCATCACGTGAAATAGATTGGATATTTTCCTCTACTCAAAAAATATGTGGTCATAGGGATAAAATTTATCAAGACTTATATTCACAAATACGTAATAAATTTCATTATTATTTTAGGGATATTATTTTTTTAAACATTATTTGTCTTGAATTGTATAAAAGAATTGGAATTGACTAATGGTTTTAGAGACAAACAGACAAATGTTTTTAGGAGATGGAAGCAATTGATGCCCTTCGGTTGCTGCCTAAATCAGTGACAGGAACAGAGAAACAGGTATAGATAAAAATCATTAATAGTTCTGGCTTGAAAGAAAAAAAAAAAAAGTTCTGGCTTGAAAGAAACAGGAGATGGTAAGACAGATATATATGTATGTATGTATTTATTTATCTATTTATTATTATTATTATAATTTTTTTGTTTTTACTACAGAAGAAAAGCTTCATTCCATTTCATGATACTAACTGGCATCCACGAAGGGGAATAATTGATCCATATCTTCACAACTGGGATCCAAAAATGGGGGCATATTGTCAAAGGAGGAGGATCTATAATGGGGCACTGGCCTCCACTGCTCACACATAATTTCTACTGTTACTCAAATAACTTGAGACATTTTCAGTTGTACCCCTATTATGATCAATGCAGTTCTGAGAAATTTTTAATTGTGCTTCTATTTTGTTGTTTAGAAGTAAATGTAAATAAAATTCATTTTGTAATTTAATGAAAATGAAATGCTACAAAATTCAAAGCAATGCCCTTCTACATCAGTAAATTGAATTTTGTGAATTTTTTAACAAAAGTGAAAAATATAGAGTAATTGTGTCCGCTTAGTTAAAATAAAGTAAATGTAAAATTTTCCAGTAAAGTGAATGTGACTTTTTTAGATAAAACAAGAAATTTTATGTCCTTGTACCTTATAAAATATTTTAAAAGGTTTCTTAATATTCTTATTTCAAAGAAAATTATTGTTTTATTATGTGATTTTGTGTTTTATCACTCGTTTAGAGAAAATTTTATATCTATTTGGAACAACTACTTGGCATGACGGGTTTTGTAATTGCTCCAAAACCAATAAAAGAGTTGTACATGAACATGCAATAGCCTCCACCAAATAGATCTATTACATTTATTATTGTTATGTACTGCTTTTAGGAAGCACAAGAAAGAAATTTTAATATTGAAAGAAATTTTAATAGTATTATTTCTATTGCCGCCACTAACAATTTATTTCTAGTGCCGCCAGTGGTCAACAATTTATTTGAAAAGAAGACTCTTCAAAAGATTCGTCCGCGAGGACTAAACTCATCTAATGTTATATCACTGATTACCTACTTCCATGAAAAGTTGGATTATCAAAAAAAAAAAAAATGAAAAGAAAAAAGAGAGACTAGTATAATATTGAGATGAGTTGGTACATCTTTGCGATGAACGGTGCATTTTTCACATATTCAGCTAGGGGTGTGCATCGAATTCGAAATCGGTAATTCGGAACTATGAATTCGGAATTTTTCGAAATTTGGATTCTGGAAGTTCCGACCGATTTCGATTTCGATTTCATCAATTCCGATTTCGAATTCATTCCGAATTGAATTCGGAATTCGGTAATTAACTGAATTCACCGAATTCACCGAATTAGGTACCTTTTTATATTTCTAATTTTTTTAAAATTTTTTTTGATATGCTAAATAGCCTAATTTAAATAATTAAATAATTAAATATATATTAATTATATATAACTAACTTAATTAGACTTAATCTTATTATATAGTATTAGTCACATGTATTATTTTTATATTAATATATATATTATTTATTATTATATAAACAAATTTGAAAATGAAATGGAACTTCGATTTGATTTAGTATAAATCAATTCGATTTTAAAGGCTCATAACCATTCGATCGAATTCAAATCAAAAAAACCGAATTAACTTCAATTCCGATTTCACCGATTTAATTTCAATTCATTTGAAATCGGTAAATCGAAAATTTTCGCATTTGCACACCCCTATATTCAGCCACTTGGTTCATGGGTTTCCACACTACTCAATGGGCGCTGTAAACGGGTCGGGTTCGGGCCGGAATTGAATATTTCGGACCCAAACCCGTTTACAAGTCATTGTTCCTGACCCGACCCGTAGATCCGGTGGGTCCAATAGTAACGGATCTGAATCCGGGTCCGATCAGGTCTACCCGGTAAAAAAAATTATGTATATATTTTTATATATATATTTAATATGTATATATATTTTATAATTGTAAAAATATTAATATATATAAATATTTTATACTTGTGAGAGTATTAATATATATATATATATTAATAATATGTATTATATATTTTAATAAATGTAAGAATATTAATATTATAGATGTAATAATATTAAGATATATATATATATATATTTTATATTTATTAATTTATTTAAACGGATCCGGATTGGAATTCCATATTCCATACCCGACCGGTTTTTTATTATAAAAAACGGATCCGGTTAAGGAACTATGCCTAGTTTCGGATGCGGAAAAAACTAGCGGGTTGGTGCAGGTGCAGGTGACAACCCTAAATGGGCTTAAATGGTTTGTCAAACCCAAGGTTTTTAAAACTAGAATTCTACCTTGAATTGTTTTCTGCTTTGAAGGATTGGATTGTAGGTAAAAAATAGTCCTACTAATAATTTTGAAGTTTGCAATTCATATATACAATAATAACTAATGCAACTCATGTACAATCAATATAATAGTATCGTTAATTAAGATTAAAACCGTACTTTCCAAAGTATTTGGGGTAGTCTAAAAATTAAATAAAAATTTTGAAACTATATGTGATATATTGTAAATGCATTTAATTAAATTAAAAATATTGTTCTTTCTTATTTTGAATCGAGACATAGTTACTCTTTATCATGCTAATTTACCACAATAAAAACCCCAAATATTAGCTCTAAATGATAACTTAAAAGACAATCTTCTAACTCTAGTCAAACACATAGGTTAATTTTAAAGGTTCACCAATTTTTATAAGTAAGGAATCAGCATAAGATAATTATGTGGGATTAAAGTTCTTTGAATCTAGTTTCTAAAATAACAAATGGTATTTAATTTTGAGTTTTCTATACAGAGTTATGATTAAATTACCAAAATTTTTATTGTAATATATTTAAATAGTAGAATCGTATCAGGATCATATTGAGATCGAAAAGCATGATCCGGATCATAGAATCGCAAGATTTCACGATTTGAATCGCGATCCCAACAACTATGGTCAAACTTATGCACGATGTTTGGTTGAGTTGTATGGATATGTATCACAATAGTGAATTTATCCCTGTAGGTTCAAATCGGAGGTATCATAATAAAAGTCGAAAATAGGAAATTAACATACTAACAACAAATTGAACCATAGGTTCAAAATATAACTGCATCACACCTTTATAGTGATTTTGCACAGAAGTTTTCTGAGCCAGTTCTTTGGCATAGAATTACATTACATTAGTACCCGAAACATAATACTGTTGTACCTCATTATTAGTCCAGAGCTCAGGATACAACATGTTGTACCTAGTTATTACTCTACAAGACGTCAAAAGCCAAACTAAAACAGAAGTCCACGAAATATCAAACCAAACTCGCACTTCATGTGCTCCTCCAACGAAATATCAAACCAAACTTGCTCTTCATGTGCCCTTCCAGGTTGACAAAGGTGGAGTTTCAGAATTTATCCAAGTGTTAAATTCAGGCCTATGTGCCTCACCCCTGCTAGCCAAAGCGATGGATGCAAGCTCCGCCATTTCCTCTGCTGACAGTTTTACAGACAAAGCTCCTATATTCTGATTGAGGTTCTCAATCTTGGTAGTGCCGGGTATGGGGCAAACATCATTGCCTTGGTGATGGACCCAGGCCAGTGCTAGCTGTGATGGAGTACAACCCTTCCTCGAAGCAATGGCATTGACCCGCTCATACAAGTTCTTGTTGTGCTCCAAATTCTCTGCTTGAAACCTTGGCATATTCTGCATTGTATGAATTTCAAAATTTAAGCAACTGCAATGCCAAAAACTCAAAAGGGAGCAAAGCATGTGTCATCTACAAATGAAGACAATACGAATAACTTCAAGATGATTGATAGTATTGTTTGAGGTGTACAAAGTTCAGGGCAAAGAACAATCCAGTAAGGTGGATTGAGTACTGAATTGTAGAAGGTAGATCCTGAGATACATTTCCCATTAAAGAGGAAACAGTAATCGAATACATTTTCCATCAATCGGGACAGTATTATCAAGTGAAACTTAATACCAACGAAACTCACTTAAAGGATGTATAGAAATGGGAAAAAAACAAATTTTGAGGGGACAATGTATAGCTTTTGTATCCGAGATGAGAGGCGAATTTCTATAACTAATGTCAAAAAACAAATATATCATCGGGGTTGGTGGAATTTTTTTTGTAAATAGAAAGAGATGGCGATCCTCTGAAATTATTTTCTTTTGAAATATTTTTAAACTATCAGTGGTGTCAACGTTTGAGTCACGAAAAAAAAAATTTCCCTTGAGAAACCGCATGCATGGCATGCGGTTTCTCAATCCAAAAAATGACCACCAGAAACCGCATCATTGTGATGCGGTTTGAATCAATTTTTTTTATTTTTTTATTTTTTGCATAAAACACATACTATTCCTTTCCCATGCCACCGTTTATTCATTTTTCCTACAATACTAATACTAATAATCAAACAATATAAGAATGCTAATGTATGCTTTGTTTGCACACACTTAAAAATTTTGCGCAAGTACATCTAATTTTTTTAAATACATATGGCATGGCCATATTAATTTTAAAAATGTATACATTGGTGGGATGAGGTAAATTTCTGTAAATAATATCAAAAAATAAAAATATAAAAAATGTGATTCTTTTGAACAGTTCAATATGAATCTCGTGAAAAAGTGGTTTTTTTTTTACATGGACATTCTTAAAATTACACAATTCCTGTACATTCTAAATTCCTTAGATTTCAAATATGCCCTATTGTTCACGTATTTAGACCAATCTCACAATTTTTTTTGTTTTATGTTTAATTAATTAGATACATATCTATAATTTTTTACAATATATCTCTTTCGCGCAAAAATGATGTTCATGATCAAATAAAGAAGATCGCACTAGAAAGTGTTAGTATGGCCATGCCATATGTATTTAAAAAAATTAAATGTACTTGCGCAAAATTTTAAAGTGTATCGGAACACGGGGCAAACAAAGCATACATTAGCATTCTTATAGTCTGAGTATTAGTATTAGTATTGTAGGAAAAATGAATAAACGGTGGCATGGGAAAGGAATAGTATGTGGCTAATCCAAAAATAAAAAAATAAAAAAAAAATTGATTGCACCAGAAACCGCATCACAATGATGCGGTTTCTTGTGGTCATTTTTTGGATGAGAAACCGCATGCATGCGGTTTCTTAAGGAAAAATTTTTTTCCTGACTCAAACGCTGACACCACTAACAGTTAAAAAATATTTCAAAAAGAAAATAATTTTAGAGGGTCGCCGCATCTCAGGCTTTCGGCGACCCTATTTACAGAAAAAAATTCCTCCAAACCCCAGTTTTATGATATATTTATTTTTTGACATTATTTATAGAAATTCGCCGAGATCAGACGATGACATTGCAAATTAAGTCCATTTCCCCTCAAAATTGTAAAGAGTCCATTTTTTCCCTTTTGCATGTCTAAGGTGCTCTTACACCATAAAATAGAACACTCCCACTGCTTGTGATATTTGACAACACAAGTGCTATCCTTAAAATTCAAGCAAAATACAGAGCTCACAATTTCTATCCTGTCAGTACAAAAGGTTCAGTTTCTAACAATGCCAAAAACTACATTTGTTGGAATCCAAGACTACAAGACTTGTTGGATACAGAAAAGCTTGTTGTGTCGCTCTGTTTGATAGAAGTTAATTAAATTAGATAGTTTTAGAAAAGCTCGACCAAATTATTGGACATCAAATAGTGCAGCAGCATGTAACAGATAGACAAGAATAGGGATATTGAGAAAGATTGCAGCTGAATGTGGTAAAATAGATAACTGAGAATTTCATACTAACTATAAATATACTAAACTAGAAACTACCAATCTTTTTGGATATTCACAAACCTTTCGGAAGTCACCTTCAGCCAAATTCTCGATCAGCTTTGGACCTGAAGAGAAGAATCCTTGTCCAAGTGGACTGTATGCAACAATCCCTATGCCAAGCTCTCTAAAAGATTACACCAAAATGAACTTAGAACTTCACATTTCTTCCAAGACCATGTAGAAAATGAAGCAGAATAAATGCACTACCTGCAAGTGGGAATGATCTCTTCCTCGACATCTCTGCTCCACAATGACCACTCCAATTGTAGGGCTGTTATTGGATGAACAGCATGTGCTCTTCTGATTGTTGAAGCTGAAGCATTGGATAGACCTATATACTTTATTTTACCCTCTTCAACCAGTTTCTTAAGCTCTCCCATCTAGAGAATTTTAATGGACAAGAAGATGCTAAGCTGATTTACTACATTCAAAACTTAAGCAGATAATCAAAATTTTACCTGCGAAAAGTAAAAGTTGCACTAATTCAGCGAATTTGTGGACAAAGTATACGTCAAACTGAAAATCACTACTCGATGAAAATGGCAATAAGCATCCAGTGATACTTCTCTATGTACAGCCTACCGGATGACCTAGCTCTACTGGACCATGCGAATATAGCGCTCCTCCAATATAATTACATGACATTGTTGACTTCTTCTCTAAATAATAATGGCCATACTCATCGATTATTAGTTGTCAATTTTGCTTGATTTCCTTTCTACTTGCATGTATTTTGAATGATTAAACTGCAAGAACGTTTCTTCCTAATACTCCAGAAAACAAAACATTCTTTGCTGACAAAAATAAAAAAAGAAGACAGAGAAATGGTTTCATCAGAAGCTTAATGTAAGCAAGCTGCTGAAATCATTTAATTGCAGCTTGGATTTCACAATTAGACAAAAAGCTGTCCTCTGAACAAAATGAGTACCATTTTTTTCAGATATCAGATAGTAAATTCTATCTTCAGTGCTTTTGGCACTGACTAAAAACAATTGGCAAGGTGAATAAATAGAAATCATTACATAACGAGACAGCCTACCTTTCTCAAATGAAAGAGAATGTTCAGGTCTTTTGGTTCTAAAGAAAAGTTGTGCAATGCGTAGCATGATTGACATTTTCATTGTTTTCTCTTTTCAGGATGCCTGGCGCTAAATCGGCTTCACCATACTGCAGTTAGCCTAGACCATGAGGGTGACAAACTATTGCAATTTTTGAAGAATTGGAAAGGACATGGAACTGAATTGTTCTCCTAAATTTGGAGCTGAACGAACTTCTGTTTCATCAAGAATGAGGAAAAGCTTAAAAACAAGAAAGGCAAAATGGAGCAAACCGTGACTTCGATGGGGACACTTGTATCGGTGATATGTTGATAATAGAGATCAATGCAGTCCACATCAAGCCGCTGCAAGCTCCCTTCACAAGCAGCTCTCGCATAGGCCGGATCACCACATACACCAAACTTCCCATCCTCATAACTGACTGCAAATTTTGTTGCTAGCTCTACTTTCTCTCTGATTCCTTCCTTCAAGGCCTAAAACCATGATTTCATGATATTAATAATCAGGGACATACACATTAGTCGCATGTTATTGCAAGTGGGTTTGTGCTCCATTCATGGCATGGTCTGTCTTGAGTTTTTCCAACATTTCATTGTTATGGCATACGATATGAAAAATGTGTAGTCCCTTTTAGCTTAGAAGTCCGATACTCTTGAAGGAGAGGAGCCAATCCCCCTTCTTATCTTTTCTATTTCTTCGAGAACGAATTTACAATTTAGCTTTATCATTCACAAGATTTGATGCAAAACATGAGCATACACTGACTCGTACAAATGTATATTAATGCAAAATTGGGAAACTTATAGTTCATCAAGGTTAGAATAAATGGTGCACGTTTTGGAATCATTGGGATTGACGTAAAGGAAAAGAAATGAAAACATCCAGTAAAAAATAAAAGAAAGGAGAGTTAAGAAATATAACTTACATTTGTTTTATTTGGAGTAGATATGGATGGGAAAGAAAGAAAACCTCAATATGTTGTTTGGTAGAAAAACGGACATGAAAGGAATGGTTAAAACAACTAACATCATAGTTTTGTATTTGTGTAATTATTTGTTGTATTATTCATATTTATGGTTTTAGTTTTTACATTCCAGCAATTGGAAATCAAAAGATTCTAGTCTTTTAGGTTAAATATACTAATAAAATAAATAAAATTTACACTTAACCCCTTGTATTAATTTACTTGTCTCATTTTGCTACCTCCAATTTTATTTATCAACAATTTGTCCTTCCCCTTATTTTTCCCCTTTTTTCCCCTCTCCTTGTTTCCTCTCCTTTCCTTTCTTTTAGAGGGTAAAATGTCTCGATGATACAACTTCAATTATTTTGAGCCCTATGTACAAGAAAAGTATTATGAAATAAATCAAAGAATTCTCTATGAAAGAATAATAAGATAAATTGAAAATTTGGGAGAGAGTTGGCTTGAATAGTAAGATGGAAAGAACTATTAAGTACGAGATTCTAAATTCAAAATCTGCCACTTACAATACATTTGCATAGACATTTTTTTTATTACAATTTTTTCCATGATTGGGCTACATATGCATATACATACATATTATTTATTTATTTATAACTATATATAAGAGATAAATTGAAAAGTTAATCACTGTTATAACAAAAAAAATGCTGTTTGATTGATTGCTCCTAGTTCGAAAGCTTGTTCAAGCGAATGTTTAACAAGCAGAACTCGTCTAAATATACATGTACAGCTCATAATAAATCAATACCTTCATAGCAAAAACCATTTGATACAAAATTGCTCCAAAATCAAAATCACGATAATTCATTCCAAGTTTACAAATGTGTAGAAATATCTGAAAAAAAAGGTGTCATAAAAAATGAAGAAACAAAGAGAATAAGAATATTGTCTTATTTGTCTAATAACGCTTAAAAGAGAAAACAAAAAAATAAACTAATGGAAGACAAAGCGAGACAAGACTCAAGTGCATGGGGACATAAGTATAATTTATCCTTTTTTTTGGCTAAAGAAGTATAATTTACCTAAACAAAATATTTACAAATCTACTTGTTTCAGAAATTAAAAGTACAAGAGTTTATGCACAACGCACAATACTTAGATAAAAATTGCAAAATGTGCGTACCTTGCCAATGAGTATTTCGTTGGTGTGAGGTCCATAGACATCAGCAGTGTCAAGGTGGGTGATGCCTCTGCTAATAGCGTAGTGAATGAGTTTGATCATGTCGGGCTCGGGCTTGGGTGGCCCGTAGAAGGCTGACATGCCCATGCACCCCAGCCCTTGAGCGGAAACTTCAAAACCTTGAGAGCCCAGCTTGATTCTTGGCACTTTCACTTCTTCTGATGATGCTGCCATTTTCAGACAAAAACACAAGACACAGAGGAAAGAGTTGAATGGAGATTACTGTTTAGCAGGTGATGAGGCCCTGAAGAAGTGAGGACTGGACTGAATCCGTGGTATTTATAGATGAACAATGGCCGCCGGCGGCTGGTGGATTTAGTGGTGGGATAGATGAAAATATACACCTTCCATCCCACTTTGATAGTTCTTATTTTTTTTTTTATTTTTTCACACGATTTAAGAAATAGTTAACTTTGGAAAAGTAAATCTAACCTAATGATCACTTGTTGAATAAGGGATTCTATTGAGAACTTTTTGTTATAGAATTTCGCTCTTCTAAAAGTAATCAAACAAAAAAAAATAAAGAAATCTACCATTAATTCTTGGTAATTTTTCCCTTTAGTTTCCTTTTTTTTTTTTTTTAACTATGAAGTGATTATTTGACATAATATAGTGAAGTATTCATGCTGCACACAGGTTTCAATGAGAGGAGCCGTTAAGCTATGGGGTATGTACTTATCTTTTATATCCCATATATAAAGGAGAAATAAATAAAATCAGTTAAGTGTAAAAATATCTTAAATTTTCTCATGAGCAATTTCTGTATTTTCTGTATCACAATAATGATGTAAAAAAATAGTTTCAGCCTTATTTCTTCCTTTAACAAAAGATTGTGGTGGTAAAACTGCATTGAGGAACCAATTGATGCCCTTGAGTTGGTGCCTAAATGAGTGACAGGAATAGAGATAGAGATAAAAATCAATTAACAGTTCTAGCTTGAAAGAAACAGGAGATAGAAGATTTTTTTTTTCCCTAGAGAAGAAAAGCATCATTCCATTTCCATTTCAGGATTTTGACGGACATTCACAACTGGGAATAATTGATCCACATCTGGGATCAAAAACTGGGAGCATATTGTCAAGAATGTCTGCCATAATCCAAGCTTTGAAAAGAAGACTCTTCAAAAGATTCGTCAGTGAGGACTAAATTCATCTAATGTTATGTCATTGATTACATGCTTAAATGAAAAGTTGAATTATTCAAAAAAAGGACCATAACATTGAGATAAATGTATATTGACATGTGTATACGAAATTATGAATTCTATTTATAGGACAAATTGCATACAATCGTGGACTTGAAATGTTTTTTTAAAAAAAAAATCTTGGACTTGAAGTTTTTTTTCAAAAAAATTATCTCTTAAACTTGAAGTTATGTGGTGTTTTTTTCCCCCGCTTTTCTAAAAGTGGGTAGGCTCAGATGTAAAATTTATAACGGTTTTTTTTTTTTCTTTTCCATTAGCACCCTAAGAGCGCAAAATTGTTACAAGAAAATATGGAAGGCAGGCGCGCTATTAAAGCTTTAAAATTGCCATCCACATTCTAAATTACAACGCTTTGGCAAAAAGGAAAAAGAAATACCTTTCGTGTAGATTATTTGAGATAATTTTTTAATAAATTATTATAATACAACGCTTTTAATATTATCTATCAAATAGACAAAGAGAATTGGACGCCTCCTGTTCATCTTTTTCGTCGTCCGTCTTGCACGTGCAGGTCACGTGCTGTGTCTTTTGTCTTAGTGAAAAAATTGTTGTGGAGTTCATTTGTTTGAAGAAAATGTCCGGGGTTGTCATTTTGCTTCTACGGGAAGTTCGCTGTCAGACGCAATTGTAGTTCTTTTACCCGTTCTCCTGTCCTTCGCTGCATGTTATTCCATCTGAACTCCTGTGCCAGCACAACGTGAACCATCATTTGCGTTCGTGGAGTTGTTCATCTACTTCTTTTTTTTCTTTTTCTTCTATTAAAATTTGTAAAGAAAACGTTACAAATAATTCTTGTTGCAAATTGTCCTTTCCGTTCTCCAAATAGTGTTTTCTTTATTACAATTTTTATGCTAAAAAAATTTATCATTAACAATTCAACGATAATATAGATATCATGCAAAATAATATAACAATCATGAAATTAGCGTTTCATTATGTGAGGTATATATAAGCCATTTGATGATAAAATTGTAAACAAAATTACACGTCAACAGCTAGCAGTCCAATATAACATGTTAATCTGTTACCAAATCATCGCTATATAACTTATATATAGTCTATTTGATAGCAAAATTATAGGAATAATTAAGTCTCGACTATTAAACAATTAATCTTACAAATGTTCCTAACATTTATACTAATATTATTTGACACGATTAAACTTTTAAAAATATTACTTGTATCGATTTCACCCTTCTATTATTAAAATATCTTATAACACTCATTTAACGAAAAAAATATATGTTCCTTAGTAATTCTACACTTTATGTTATCCTAGATTCAGTTTTCTACCAAGTTAATTATAATATAATATTTACATGTTTTGCCTAAAAATTCCATTTTCACAATATTTTATCTACAACTTATGTTACACCAACAATTAACCGGCCAACCTTACCAAAATTGAGGTTAATACTATTCCTACAACTTCAAAACTATTAAGCAGTATCATCATAAGACCGATGAAAAGATTTTAAAATTATCTTTAGCAAAAGCTATCAAAAATATACCTTCTTACAACTTCAATGGCTAAAACTTAATTAACTATATAGTTTACCAATCATTCAAAATTTTCGCCGTATCTTTAACAGCTTACAGTTTCCAAGTACTACTAATTTAATGGGCACCAACTTAATCGGCTCTATATATACTCAAACCGTGTGCAGCACGGACACCCTCCTAGTAATTAAAAATATATATCTATCTATGATGTCAGTAAATAAATTTGTACAAATAATTCGCTCTCATCCTCCATGCTTTGATGAATGACCCATGGACGCTGGCAAGATAGACGAAAAGAACATGCTGTGAACTACAAAAAACCCCTCGTCCACCTACAACCTCGACTTCATAGGACGTTTGACAATTGACACCACGTGGCTGTCTTGGTCGAAATTGACTATTTAGGTAACAAATTTCTAATAAAACTCTAGAAATTTGTTTTTCAACTACTACTATTTTAATCTTACAAGAATATTTTTCCGAAAAGACAAGAGAAAAAATCTATAATAAAATTTTCCTAGAGCACCTTCAAAAACATCTAAACAAACAAAGCTTTCAATTCGAATAAACTTTAAAATTGTCCTATGTATGGTTGGTGGTACATAGTATGATTTTGCATTTGGGTAATTATAGGTTGTATTGTTCATATTCCATTGCACCTTGTGATATCACTTAAAAGTTATTCAAATTAGTTACAAGTCTCGGAGCTTTACAGTAAATATCCTTACCTCAACCTAAGATTGCAAACAAGTCGAGTTTAAGCGAGTAACTCGCGAGTTTGGTCAGTCAAAACTCAAGATTGAACTCGTGTTGACCGAGTTCGAATAGCTCAAGCTATTTGATGAGCCAAGTTCAACTTTAATATATGTATATATATATATATATATGTATGTATGTATATGTATATGTATATGTGTAGGTGTGTAAGTGTATTTTTTTACTTTTTTTATATTTATTAGTATAAAATATCTATTTTATCCCTATCCAAAATTATATAAAATATAAATTTATATTTCTTGAACTCGATTAGCCTTGATTAAGCTCGATTAAGCTAGATTGAACTCTAAAAGTACAAGTTCAAATTCGAACTCGAACAATGCGAAACAAAATCGAGTTTGAACTCGAGCTCGACGAATTCGAACTCAAACTTGAGTTCGAATACAAGTTTTGTAACTCGACCCGAATTCGAGTAGTGCACTATTTGAATTCGACCCGACTCGACTATCCCTACCTCAACCAAAGAGTATAAGGATGCAAAACTATGGATGATAGTGGAGCAGTTTTGGAGCGCAACAAGGATCCCCGCCCCCTATCGAATTGTCATATGACTTCCCCTGCCCTGCCCAGCTCCGCTCTCCCTAGGGCATAATAGATTACAGCAAAACTCAGCCCCTGTTCCAGCCTTGATAAAGAAGCATGACCAGAAGTCATAAAAACTTGATTTACCACAATCTTCATTCATTTAATCAAAGATTTGCCAACCTGAATAGCAAGTATCAGAATGAAAGTAGAAAATAGGAAATTAACATACTGACCACAAATTGAACTATAGGTTCAAAATAAAACTGCATCACAACTTCGTAGTGAATTTATTCCTTGTAAGTTCGAATAGCTGTGCAGCCTGATAAGTGATTTTGTACAAAAGTTATTTAGACCATCTCTTGGGCTAGGGATTATATCAACATCTAGAACCCAGGACATAACACCGTAGTGCCTCATGATTACTCCAGAACTCGGGATATAACATGTTGTACCTTATTATAAATCCACAAGACGTCAAAAGCCAAACTAAAACAGAAGTCCACGAAATATCAAACCAAACTCGCACTTCATGTGCTCTTCCAACGAATTATCAAACCAAACTTTCCCTTCATGTGCCCTTCCATGTTGACAAAGGCGGAGTTTCAGAATTTTTCCAAGTGTTAAATTCAGGCCTATGTGCCTCACCCTTGCTAGCCAAAGCGATGGATGCAAGCTCCGCCATTTCCTCTGCTGACAGTTTTACAGACAAAGCTCCTATATTCTGATTGAGGTTCTCAATCTTGGTAGTGCCGGGTATGGGGCAAACATCATTGCCTTGGTGATGGACCCAGGCCAGTGCTAGCTGTGATGGAGTACAACCCTTCCTCGAAGCAATGGAATTGACCCGCTCATACAAGCTCTTGTTGTGCTCCAAATTCTCTGCTTGAAACCTTGGCATATTCTGCATTGTATGAATTTCAAAATGTAAGCAACTGCAATGCCAAAAACTCAAAAGGGAGCAAAGCATGTGTCATCTACAAATGAAGACAATACGAATAACTTCAAGATGATTGATAGTATTGTTTGAGGTGTACACAGTTCAGGGCAAAGAACAATCCAGTAAGGTGGATTGAGTACTGAATTGTAGAAGGTAGATCCTGAGATACATTTCCCATTAAAAGGGAAACAGTAATCGAATACATTTTCCATCAATCGGGACAGTATTATCAAGTGAAACTTAATACCAACGAAACTCACTTAAAGGATGTATAGAAATGGGAAAAAAACAAATTTGAGAGGACAATGTATAGCTTTTGTATCCATGGTTCGCCGTCGCGTGTCGCCGTCGCGTCGCCGTCTCAGTTGTTCCACATCGATCGCAGCATATCAGTTGAATATCGGGTATACGCATTTTATAGCACATAAGAGTATCCAAAAATTTTGAAAAAATTTTTAAAAATAAAAAATAACAGAACAACCACAATCATCAAATTAGATTTGGTGAATACCTACATTATCATATATATACTTATCAATATTGAAACAAAACAACTCGAGTGTCACTATGAATATATAATATTAAAAGTAAAGAATTATGGTAGTAAGATCACTTTGTATTCCTATTAATATTAGCATATTATTGTTAAATAAGACACTAAATTTAGAGTCTAATGTGAATCCAGTAAGGATGAAATTGAAAGTAGGAAAAGTGATTATGGAAAAAATACCTACTTTTAACTTTACTTTAAGGAACTTTTGGGATGTGTTTGAAATTTTAAAAAAATTGAGTGGCAACTTTGTAACTTTCTTTTCTTTTTTTTCCTGTTTGACATCTTCTCATACTACTATTATCACTAATTCTGCTATTATTATTTCTTCTATTTGTTTCCTCCACAACCACCACAAATGTAGGTGGTCTCTTTCCTTTTTTTTTTTCTTTTTTCTTTTTACTCTCTTTCACACACATTCACTCACGTTAACTCTCACACTGGAATTACACTTCTTTCCTTTCTTCATCTCCCTATTTTTTTCTTATGTACATATAAGTTTATTCCATCTCCGATACAACTCAGTCGAACTCGCTGATATCTCGGCGATACGCACCGAAACCGTTACAACTCGCCTAATATCAGCCGAGTTATCACGAGTCATCTCGGATATGGTTAAATCTATGATTCGGGGATCGGTATCGTATCGATCCCCTCCATTCCGGTTATAACTCGGGCGAGTCATCGCGGACTCAGCCGATATGGCAAACCATGTGTATCCGAGATCAGACGATGACATTGCAAATTAAGTCCATTTCCCCTCAAAATTGTAAAGAGTCCATTTTTTCCCTTTTGCATGTCTAAGGTGCTCTTACACCATAAAATAGAACACTCCCACTGCTTGTGATATTTGACAACACAAGTGCTATCCTTAAAATTCAAGCAAAATACAGAGCTCACAATTTCTATCCTGTCCGTACAAAAGGTTCAGTTTCTAGCAATGCCAAAAACTACATTTGTTGGAATCCAAGACTACAAGACTTGTTGGATACAGAAAAGCTTGTTGTGTCGCTCTGTTTGATAGAAGTTAATTAAATTAGATAGTTTTAGAAAAGCTCGACCAAATTATTGGACATCAAATAGTGCAGCAGCATGTAACAGATAGACAAGAATAGGGATATTGAGAAAGATTGCAGCTGAATGTGGTAAAATAGATAACTGAGAATTTCATACTAACTATAAATATACTAAACTAGAAACTACCAATCTTTTTGGATATTCACAAACCTTTCGGAAGTCACCTTCAGCCAAATTCTCGATCAGCTTTGGACCTGAAGAGAAGAATCCTTGTCCAAGTGGACTGTATGCAACAATCCCTATGCCAAGCTCTCTAAAAGATTACACCAAAATGAACTTAGAACTTCACATTTCTTCCAAGACCATGTAGAAAATGAAGCAGAATAAATGCACTACCTGCAAGTGGGAATGATCTCTTCCTCGACATCTCTGCTCCACAATGACCACTCCAATTGTAGGGCTGTTATTGGATGCACAGCATGTGCTCTTCTGATTGTTGAAGCTGAAGCATTGGATAGACCTATATACTTTATTTTACCCTCTTCAACCAGTTTCTTGAGCTCTCCCATCTAGAGAATTTTAATGGACAAGAAGATGCTAAGCTGATTTACTACATTCAAAACTTAAGCAGATAATCAAAATTTTACCTGGGAAAAGTAAAAGTTGCACTAATTCAGCGAATTTGTGGACTATTTTTTACAAAATAAAAGTGAACTTTTTTAGGAATTTATATTGTGATTTTTCCAAAAAGAATCTATATTTTATCAATTGTTGTCATTGACATTTCATTCCATTCACCAAGTTTCACCAACATAATATTAATGACATTACTGATAATTGAAGTTCAATTAGCATTACTCTATCCAAATTAAAATAATTAACCAAATTAACAAGATAAGTGATAGCTAAAAAAGAAGGAAAAAATATGCTCAATTGGATTTGTTCATACTACAATTCTGCTAATAAATAACTAGTATATGTTAAATTATATTTCCATCTGTCCAAAATTTATATACATTGTATATTGACCAATGATTAAATTACTGATTACTTAAACAAATCATACCAAAATGCATTATATGACGTGTACTATATTTGCATACCTTTATGCTCATGTCATTATCATTTATTCCTTTTTTTAATAATACAAAATTCTTTGGATTATATTGCTAAAGAAAAGTATAAATTTTTTTACAAATTATTGAAATTGAATTACAAAAATGCTACTACTTTTAGGAGTAACTATGTATTGTAAAAATGGTTTAACAATTTTCTCCTAAACATAACTACTACATCAAAATAGAAAAAAAGAATTTGATTATTTATGAGTAAATTTACTATAATTTTCAAAGATTATGCTACATTAATATAACTTTAACTTTTTTACTTCTGACCTTGATAATAAATTTATTAAAATTTTATTATTTTATTGTACTCGTAAGGATTAATTTATAGAAATTCTGATGAATAGACAACTACTGTTATATAGATAACTTGACTTGGATGATTTGTTATTACTGTACCAAACTTTCAATTTTTTCAAAAATTCAAAATAATTCAAAATGTATAATATGACAAATTTCTATTACTTATTTTATAAAGTCATGTGAACAGTAAAAATAGCTTTAAGCTATTTTTAAAATGCATGAAATATACAAGATTTATAAATGATGTGTAAAATCGTGTATCATATATGTATATTACAAGTACTTTTTACTGAATATAAAGTTAAATTTCAATCATTAATAAGAAATTTTAGCATTATTTCAACTAAACTTCCTAATACTAGTTTCATATAAGTTTTTTAAGTAAAGTAGTAAGTTTTGACCATTTATTAAATTTACTATGTTATCACAAAATTTACTACTATTCTATAAAAATTCATCATTAGTTGAATTAAAACTACTCGCCAAAAAGTAACTTTGGGTTATAAAGTACTAAGGGCAAAAAACCGCGGTGGTCCTCAAACTTTCACTTCGGTTCGCTTTTAGTCTTCCAACTATTAAGTAAGCACTTTTGGTCCTCCAACTAGTAAATTTGAACAATGTTAACCCTTCCGTCCAATTCAGCTGTTATTATGGACGGAAACATAAAAAGTGGAGGGTAAAACAGTCATCTAAGCTCGCAAAGTGGGGGAAGAACAAATGAAAACCCCCAAAATCTGCAGGCTTTATCTAATTTTCTTGGCCTGCCTTGCAATTGTTTCTTTGTACAACTGAAGCCAAAGGTTTGAAATCCACAATATACTAACAGAAATTGCCATAACGACAACAAATATCTAGGAAACCCAGAGCCATCTGGGAATCACATTATCCACCATCCCCCCAAATAAAAAGCAAGCATTTGGTATACAAAAACTAGTCCCAAAGCCAGCTCTGATTGTACAAAGCATAGAAAGGAAGGCTGAGAGAAAAGTCGTACAATCTAGCAAACTCCGAGTCCGATCTGCGGGAACCATGCGTCCACGCATTGTGGCGAAGCTGGTAATTTGCCGAATCAACAGACCAATATCGCATATGGCGCGTAAGTACCGACAACGAATAAAGTGGCCAGATGGTGGCCGATGAAAAGCACATCTCTTGGATAGAAAATCAAGTAATGGCACAGGTCCATCAAGAAATAAGAAATGCTGAAATTGAGGACAAGATTCTGGAAGGGGGTATTATGGGAATGGAAACTGCGGTTCGGATCCGTGAAGATGGCGCGGGCGGCTAAAAACACGGCGGGAGTGCCGTGGGCCAGTGAAATTACGCAGCTCAACACTTCCGGTCGGAGATTCTTGGACCAGTTGCGGAAGATGATGAAGTAGGCAGTCAAGTAGAGTAGAAGATACACAGCGAAGAACACTTTGCGAGCAAAGATGACTGTAGAAGAGACAACAAGCAAAGATGATGTGCAGATTTTGGAGGTTTTCATTTGTTCTTCCCCTACTTTGCGAGTTTAGATGACTATTTTAGCCCCCACTTTTTGTATTTTCCGTCCACAATAACAGCTGAATTGGACGGAAGGGTTAACATTGTTCAGATTTACTAGTTGGAGGACCAAAAGTGCTCACTTAATAGTTGGAGGACTAAAAGCAAACTGAAGTGAAAGTTTGAGGACCACCGCGGTTTTTTACCCAAGTACTAATTCATCCATTCAAAAGAAAAAAGTAACTTTCAAATTTATTCTGATCTAATATTTTAAACACAAAAGTTACTAATTTATTAAGTTAAATTTCAATCATTAATAAAAAATTTTAGCATTATTTCAAGTAAACTTCCTAATAGTAGTTTCATAGAAGTTTTTAAAGTAAAATCGTAAATTTTTACCACAAACTAGTAAGTTTGGATCATTAATCAAATTTACTCTCTTATCATAAAATTTACTACTATTCAATAAAAATTTACTATTATTTGAACTAAACTTACTCTCATAAGTTTTTAAAGTAAAATAGTATATTTATACCACAAACTGGTAAATTTTGATCATTAATCAAATTTACTATGCTATCATAAAATTTACTATTATTCTATAAAAATTTACTATTACTTGAACTAAACTTACTCTTTAAAAGTAAGTTTGAGATAGAAAATAGTAATTTATTTTCAAAAAAAGGTAAGTTTCATAGTATTTCCGATTTACATTTTGAGAAATAAAAATTACTAATCACTAATTTATTAAGTTAACTTACTATTTTAGATGCAAAACTTACTTCTATTTAAAAGTAAGTTTGAGATATAAACAGTAATTTATTTTCTAAAAAAGGTAAGCTTCATATTATTTTGGCTTTACCTTTTAAGACATAAAAGTTACTAATTTATTAAGTTAATTTACTGTTTTAGATGAAAAGTAAGTTTGAGAAATAAAATAGTAATTTATTTTCAAAAAAACATAAGCTTCATTTATTTTCGATTTACTTTTTCAGACATAAAAATTACTAATTTATTAAGTTTACTTACTATTTTAGATGCAAAATTTACTTCCAAATTTTTAGCCTAATTTTAGGCATTATCTTATTTAGATGACTGGTCTAACACGTAACAAAATGGTCACTAAAAGTAAAAAATTATATCGTCAGAGTGTTTTCCATATATATATATATAAACAGATTCAGATTACAGCACAACTCAGCCACTGTTCCAGCCTTGATAAAGAAGCATGACAAGAAGTTATAAAAACTTGATTTACCACAAGGTGCAGTCATTCAGTCAAAGATTTGCCAACCTGAATAGCAAGTATCAGAATGAAAGTAGAAAATAGGAAATTAACATGCTAAACACAAATTGAACTATAGGTTCATAATAAAACTGCATCACAACTAGGCCTGCAAACGATTCGAATTGCTTGTGAGCGGCTCGTGAGCAGTTTGAGTTCGAGTTCAAGCAGCTCGTTTTCATGTTCGATTCGAGTCGAACAACCTTCTCTCCGATTCAATAACTCGCGAGGTGACTCGAATAGGCTCGTGTGTGTGTGTGTATATATATATATTCTAATAGTGAAATTACATATATATCCCTAATATTTTTATTATTTATTAAGAAAAATAATTATTTCATTTATTTTTTAAAAAATATAAAATAATTATTTTTTATTTTTTCGAGCTCGAGTGGGCTCGAGTTCGAATTCGATTAGGCTTGAATTCAAACTCGAACTCGAGTTTGAGTTTCATTTTGAGAGTTCATCCCTCGACTCGGCTCGTTTGCAGCACGACTTTATACTGAATTTATTCCTTGTAAGTTCAAATAGCTGCGCAGCCTAATAAGTGATTTTGTACAAAAGTTATTTAGACCATCTCTTGGGACTGGGGGTTATATCAACATCCAGAACCTAGGACATAACACTGTAGTACCTCATGATTACTGCAGGGTTCAGGATATAACATGTTGTACCTTATTATTACTCCACAAGACGTCAAAGCCAAACTAGAACAGAAGTCCACGAAACATCAAACCAATCTGAAGGGAAAAAATACAACTCACTCAACCCTCAATACATGCCATAACCCATAGACGAAGTTTATTGGAACAAATACAACTCACTCAACCCTCAATACAGTGAAATCCGCCATCAGGCAGATAGCTAGGAGGAATTTATTACCATAACAAAGGATTGTCTTCATGTCCACTTCCAGGTTGACAAAGGTGGAGTTTCAGAAGTTTGCCAGGTACCAAGGCCAGGCCCATATCTATCACCCTTGACTCCAGCTGAAGCAATAGATTCAAGTTCAGCCATATCTTCTGCCGACAGTTTCACAGACAGAGCTCCTATATTCTGATTGAGGTTCTCAATCTTGGTAGTGCCGGGTATGGGGCAAACATCATTGCCTTGGTGATGGACCCAGGCCAATGCTAGCTGTGATGGAGTACAACCCTTCCTTGAAGCGATGGCATTGACCCGCTCGTACAAGTACTTGTTGTGCTCCAAGTTCTCCAATTGAAACCTTGGAAAATTCTGCATTGTGTAAATTTTAAAAGTTATGCAACTGTAATGCAAGAAAGTATTAGGGATCGAGTAAAGAACAGGCAATATGAATCACTTCATGATGATCAGAAATACTGTTTGAAGGATACAAGTTCAGGATGTATTGCTGTGAAGCATATTTCTGACTGATGAAACTCACTTTTAGGATTAATTGTAAAGGAAAAACAGACCGTTTGACAAAAAAAAAAAAAGTGTAAAAGTAAAGGAAAAACAGACAGTTTTACAGGAGAATATAAGTTCTGTGCCTGAGACTAAATAACGAAATTGAAGTCTAAGGTCAATTTCCCCTCAAAACTGTAAAGAGACTTTTACATAAAAGTGACATAGTTTCTCCCAGTTTCACGCCTAGGATGCCTTTGCACCCAGAAAAATTCAACACTATCCATTGATTGTGATTGTTGTACACTATATAAATTTCCAGCATTCAATTAATATAAGATCTAAAATTTGACAAAGCTAGTGCTACATCTTTTAAATTAAACTAGAAGCAGAGGACGCCAAAAGCTGCATTCATTGAATCAACTAAAGACTTGTTCGATAGAAACAGCTTGTTTTGTTGCTCTGCTTAATAGAGATTTGGTTAAATGCGATTATATTAGAAGGCTTAATCAAATGATTGGATATGAAAAGTGCAGCAACATTTGACAGACAAACAAGAATAGCCATATCAAGCAAGATTGCCACTGAATGTGGTAAAAGTAGATGGGTGAGAAACTTATTCAAATTATAAACAATGTATACTGAAAAACTCCACTGGATATTCACACACCTTTCGGTGGTCACCTTCGGCCAAATTCTCGATCAGCTTTGGACCTGATGAGAAGAATCCTCGTCCAAGTGGACTGTATGCAACAATCCCTATCCCAAGCTCTCTAAAAGATCATACCAAAAACTGAATTTAGTTTCATATTTCTTCAAGACGGTGTAGGAAATGAAGCAGAATATATGTACTACCTGCAAGTGGGAATAATATCTTCCTCAACATCTCTGCTCCACAATGACCACTCCAACTGTACAGCTGTTATTGGATGAACAGCATGTGCTCTTCTAATTGTTGAAGCTGAGGCCTCAGACAGACCTATATACTTGATTTTGCCCTCTTCAACCAGTTTCTTCAGCTCTCCTACCTAGGAAAGAGGCAATTTCAATGAACAAAATGAGTACCCCTTTTTTTTAGATATCAAATAATAAATGTCTATCTGCAGTGCGTTTGGCACTTATTGAAACAATTGACAAGGTAAATGAATAGCTTGTCATTACTCAACTAGAGAGCGTATCTCAAGTGAAAGCGAATGCTCAGGTCTTTTGGTTCTAAAGGAAAGTTCTATAATGTATAGCATGATATCCACCTGTACCCTCAGCAGGACCGTCTAGCTAATATAAGAGATTTTCATTGTTCACACTTTTCGGGATGGCCGGTGCTAAATCAGCATTACCATACTGCAGATTAGCCTAGACCATAAGGGTGACAAACTTTTTTATCTTTTTTTTTGAAAAAATGAAACTGGCATGAAACTGAATTACTCTCCTAAATGGAGAGTAATTCAAGAATGAGGTAAAAACTTCTGTTTCATCAAGAATGAGGAAAAGCTTAAAAACAAGAAAGGCAAAATGGAGCAAACCGTGACTTCAATGGGCACACGTGTATCAATGCGATGTTGATAATAGAGATCAATGCAGTCCACCTCAAGCCGCTTCAAGCTCGCTTCACAAGCAGCTCTCACATAGGCTGGATCACCACATACATCAAACTTACCATCCTCGTAACTGATTGCAAATTTTGTTGCTAGCTCTACTTTCTCTCTTATTCCTTCCTTCAAGGCCTAAAACCATGATTTCACGATACACATTATTGCAAGTGGATTATGCATAACGCACAATAGTAGAAAAAATTGCAAAAATATGCGTACCTTGCCAATGAGTACTTCGTTGGTGTGAGGCCCATAGACATCGGAGGTGTCAAGGTGGGTGATGCCTCTGCCAATAGCATAGTGAATGAGTTTGATCATGTCGGGCTCTGGCTTGGGTGGCCCATAGAAGGCTGACATGCCCATGCACCCCAGCCCTTGAGCTGAAACTTCAAAACCTTGCGCGCCCAGCTTGATTCTTGGCACTCTTACTTCTTCTGATGATGCTGCCATTTTCAGACAGAAACACAAGACAGAGAGGAAAGAGTTGAGTTAGAGCAGGGTTTACTGTTTAGTAGGTGATGAGGCCCTGAAGAAGAAGTGGGGACTGGACTGGTGAGGGATTAGTGCTGTCTTGATCCATGGTATTTATGGATGAACCATGGCAGCCGGCGGCTGGTGGATTTAGTGGTGCGATTGACGAAGGTTTCGTCCCACTTTGATAGTTTTGAATTTTTTTTCCCTCACGATTTAACAAAAATTAGTTAACTTTGTTGGAAAAATAAATCTAACCAAAAAAAAAAGAAATCTAGCTTTAATTGTTGGTAATTTTTCCTTCTAATTTCCTTCTATTTTTTACTACGACGTGATTATGAAGTATTCGTGCTGCGACAGGTTTCAATGTGAGAAGCTGGTAAGTTATGGGGAATGTACTCATCTTTTATATCCCACATAATAATCTGTGTACAAAGGAGAAAGAAATAAAAAGCAGTTAAGTGTAAAAATACCTTAAATTTTCTCATGACCAATTTCTGTATTTTCTGTATCATGATAATGATGTAACCAATATTTTCAGCCTTGTTTCTTCCTTTGACAAAAGATTGTGGTGGTAAAACTGCATTGAGGAACCAATTGATGCCCTTGAGTTGGTGCCTAAATGAGTGACAGGAATAGAGATACAGATAAAAATCAATTAACAGTTCTAGCTTGAAAGAAACAGGAGAGAGAATTTTTTTTTTTTTTTTTCCTAGAGAAGAAAAGCATCATTCCATTTCCATTTTATGATATTGACTGACATTCACAACTGGGAATAATTGATCCACATCTTCACAACTGGGATCAAAAAATGGGTGCATATTGTCAAAAGTGTCTGCCATAATCCAAGCTTTGAAAAGAAGACTCTTCAAAAGATTCATCAGTGAGGACTAAATTCAACTAATGTTATGTCATTGATTACATGCATCCACCAAAAGTTGAATCATATATTGACATGTGTATATGAAATTATGAATTCTATTTATTGGAAAATTGCATACAATCTTGGACTTGAATTATTTTCAAAAAATAATCCCTTGGACTTGAAGTTTTTTCAAAAAAAAAAAAAAAAATCTCTTGGACTTGAGGTTATGTGGTGTTTTTTTTCCCCCCGCTTTTCTAAAAGTGGGTAAGCTTAGATGTAAGATTCATAAGGGTTTTTTCTTTTCCATTAGCACCCTAAAAGCACAAATTTGTCACAAGAAAATGTGGAAGGTAGGCGCACTATTGAAGTTTTAAAATTACCATCCACATTCTAAATTACAACACTTTCACAAAAAGGAAAAGGAAAAACTTTTTATGCAGATTATTTGAGATAATTTAAAATATATATATATTTATGATGTAAGTAAATAAATTTGTACAAATAATTCAGTCTCATCCTTCATGCTTTGATAAATGACCCATGGACGCCGGGGTGTTAGCACAAAAAAAAAAAAAAGTAGCAGAAAAACTTTAACACATATAAAAATATGTGGGAAGAGGAGGAGAATAAACTAACAAACAAATACTTAATAATTTTGTTAACTCAACAAAAATAATTCCTAAGTCGTAGCTTTTTAGCTTACGACAACTCACAAATAATAATAATTTAAAGACTTTCTCTCAATCTCACAATTTGACTCAACTCAACTTACAAGACTGATATTATTTATAGACTACTAATCTTTTTTAAACAAACACAATTATAAACCGAAACTTACTTGAATTGACTTGGAGATTTCCTAATCTAATACGAAAACAAAACAAAACACAAAACAAAAAACTAAATCAATTAGGAAACTAAATACTAAAGTAGCTTGTTTTAATTATTCTAACATTGCTTTTCTTAAACCAATCTTGTCATTATGGTTACCTCCAACGCTATCACGAGCTTGAATCATCATGAAAAATTCAGTTGCTATATAGACGACATGTACTTCCATTTTGTATTTGATATTCAATTTCATCGTCACGCGTGGTAGTGGACAGAACTTGTATTTTTCAAACAATTTCTTGACTTGATCGCTTCTATCAAAAAATTCGAACATGTCCACCCATTCTTGATCTAATGCTCCATAATTCAAGTCCTCTATGTCACCACGAAAATTTCCCAAAAATATAAAATCATACTTTTTACTTCCAAATATTTTGACACCACCAAATTTATCAATTCAAACAATCCCATCATCTAAAGTAGTGCCACAATTTCTAATAAACTTGTCCACTTCACAATTCTTCTCAATGAATTCAACTGTTTGAGTTTTCACTTCAAAAATTTCATCAATCTTGACAAAATCAAAAATTTCTTCATCACCACGATTTCCATAGGCACCTTTTATTTCACTAATGACTTTATTTTCTTTCTTAGCCACATGTGAGATTTCTTTTTCAATCACAAATTCTTCATCTTCAATTGCAACCACAGTTTCTGCAATTTCTTCGTTCTTTGTCTCATTAAAAAATTCTTTTTCTTCTTTTTTCAAATTAACACAATCCTACTCTTGAACAAAATCATCACTTCCAAATCAAAACTCTCAACAGATTAAAAATTTTCAAAATCACCTATATCATCAACAAATCTATCATTCTCAAAATCTACAATCCAACGCCAACAACTAAATTTTGGTTTAAAAGCATAATTCCTCTCAACAATCTGCAAAACATAATATATATCCTTCCAAAATATCCAATGTATTGTAGTATAATGAATAAAAGTTTTGTAAATTTCTTCCGCCATTATTTTGCGCATCACAAGAAAAAATAAGCGTGTCTTCTTCTTCTAAACATGTTTTGGCAACTTACTTTCAACAGTTTAACAAAGAAAATCATACAAATTACATTGTTGGAGATATTTTTTCACTTTTAAAAACCAAATCAAATATGCAGGCCAATAGAAAATTTTTCACCATTGACTAATTTCTCTCCATGATAATTCCAAAAATAATTTACGTACCTTGACAAATAATATTTTCTTCCCTGCTTGAATTTTTGGTCTCTTTGGCTTCAAACCCAATCAAACTCTGCATAGAATCAACCACAACAATTTAGCAGGATCTTTTCCTGATCATTGCATACCTTTTAGGTAGTTACAAACACTCCAGGATCAAATTCTTGAATCTAGGGCTATGATACCACTTGTTAACACAAAAAAATATGCAACGGAAAAACTTTAATACATATAAAACTGTGTGGGAAGAGGAGGAGAATAAACTCACAAACAAATACTCAATAATTTTGTTAACTCAACAAAAACAATTCTTTAGTCGTAGCTTTTTAGCTTACAACAACTCATCACAAATAAAGAGACTTTCTCTCAATTTCACAATTTGACTCAATTCAACTCTCTAATTAATAATGTGCTAGAGTGGCGGTATTTATAAACTACTAATCTTTCCTAACCAAACACAATTATAAATCGAAACTTATTTGGAATTGACTTGGAGACTTCCTAATTTAATATGAAAACTAAAAAAGACACAAAACAAAAAACTAAATCAATTAGAAAACTAAATACTAAAGTAGTTTAGTTTAATTATTCTAACACGTTTTTTGGTAGGATAGACGAAAATAAAATGCTTTGATGAATGACTCGTGGCCGCGGGCAACTGGTGTTTTTGGCAGGATAGAGTATTTTCATTCACCAAAGCATCAAGGGAGATTGATAAGGTACCTTCATGTCACGTGGCTACTTCTAATAGGGTGGAGAGCTAAATCGACATATCCGGTCCAAGCCATGGACTTAGGGGTGGTCACGGTTCCAAATCCAATTTTACTGAAAAGTGGAATCTAAACCGACCTTTACAAGAACGGTTGCAGTTACGGTTCTTGAACCTCCGGTTCCGGTTCGATTACAGTTTCGATTTCTTCTGGTTCCGGTTCCGGTTTTAGTTCTTTTAGTTACGTATAAATACTTGTATTATAAAATTGATTTTAAGTAAATATAACAACTAATGTTGAAAAAATTATGAATTTTATTGTACTATCATATGGCAAGGAAAAATAAAGAATACAAATTTTAGGAAAAAATACCTCAACTTATATTGAGAATTTGTCATAGTGACTAGTCAAACTCAAAGTGTCATCAAATGCTAGTTTAATACTTTGATTAGTTTGACTTTAACACTCTGATTAAATTAGATTTAGACCTAAATTATTTATTATATCTGGATTTATTAATGAATTTGAATAATAGGTTGTTAGACTAAAACTGAGACTTTTTGATATTGGGTGTTGGTTATTGAAATTGAATTCTAAATTAAATCAAAAAAAGCCCAACAATTTAGGATATAAGTGTATTTTAGATGGTTTGAACTGGTCTTGAACTGCCGGTTCCGGTTCCGATTCAAATTTTTTGTGAACTTGAACCTAAATCTTTAGTCATGGTTATGGTTCCGGTTCCGATTCAAAACTGAACCGTGGCCACCCCTATGTGGACTTCAAAAAAGGCCTCGTAGACCTGCAACCACGACTTCATAGGACATTTGACAATTGACACCGCCTTGCTGTCTTGGTCGGAATTGCCCTAATTGAAAAAATTGGGTGAGCAAGCTATTTAGGAAACAAATTTAAATTTGTATTTCAACTACTTTTTTTCTTTAATCTTACAAGCACTTTTTTTGGAAAAGATAAGAGAAAATGTACCATGGCGATTCAATGTATATGAGATAAACAGATAATTGAAAAATGTGTTTACGAGAAATGTAAAATTTTTTTTGAGATAGATTACATTCTAAACAAGGCCATGGTTGTGCATGAATTCAAAAAGAACCAAACACTATATTATTTAATTTTGGTTTGATTCAATATTGAGTTTAAAATATTGAGTGAGTTTGGTTTGATTATTATATTATAAGATCAGAAACCCAAGTACTAGACTTGTAGAAAAAAAAGGACGGTAAGGATTTATAGGTCCTTCCACAAGGGCAATTAAATAGCTTTGTGATAATGAGTTGGAGCTTGTGATTTCACTTAAAAATTATTTGAATATTGGAGCCTAACGTTAGATATCTTTACCTCAACCTAAGGGCATGAGGATGCAAAAATAAGGTTAACAGTGGAGCAGTCTTAGAGTGGAAGAAGGATCCGGCTCGCTACCGAATTGTCATATAACATCCCCTGCCCGGCCCAGCTCCGCTCCCCCAAGGGCACCTATATATATATTAACGGATTACAGCATAACTCGGCCACTGTTCCAGCCTTGATAAAGAGGCATGACAAGAAGTTATAAAAACTTGATTTACCACAAGCTTCAGTCATTCAGTCAAAGATATTGCCAACCTGAATAGCAAGTATCAGAATGAAAGTAGAAAATCGGGAATTAACATACTAACCACCAATTGAAACATAGGTTCAAATTTCAAAATCAAACTGCATCACAACTATCCTTGTAAGTTCAAATAGCTGCGCAGCCTCTCTCATAAGTGATTTTTTACAAAAGTTATTTAGGCCATCTCTTGGGACTGGGGGATATATCAACATCCAGTACCCAGGACATAACACTGTAGTACCTCATGAATATAACATGTTGTACCTTATTATTACTCCACAAGACGTCAAAAGCCAAACTAAAACAGAAGTCCACGAAATATCAAACCAAACTTGCACTTCATGTGCTCTTCCAACGAAATATCAAACCAAACTTTCCCTTCATGTGCCCTTCCAGGTTGACAAAGGTGGAGTTTCAGAAGTTTTCCAAGTGCCAACGTCAGACCCATATCTCTCACCCTTGACTCCAGCCGAAGCAACGGATTCAAGCTCCGCCATTTCCTCTGCTGACAGTTTTACAGACAAAGCTCCTATATTCTGATTGAGGTTCTCAATCTTGGTAGTGCCGGGTATGGGGCAAACATCATTGCCTTGGTGATGGACCCAGGCCAGTGCTAGCTGTGATGGAGTACAACCCTTCCTCGAAGCAATGGCATTGACCCGCTCATACAATTTCTTGTTGTGCTCCAAATTCTCTGCTTGAAACCTTGGCAAATTCTGCATTGTATGAATTTCAAAATTTAAGCAACTGCAATGCCAAAAACTCAAAAGGGACTAAAGCATGTGTTGTCTACAAACGAAGACAATATGAATAACTTCAAGATGATCAATAGTGCTGTTTGAGGTGTACAAAGTTCAGGGGAGAGGACAATCCAGTAAGGTGGATTGAGTACTCTAAGAAACATCAATTGTAGAATGTAGATGCTGAGATACATTTCCCATTAAACAGAAACTCAAAATAGAAATCGAATACATTTTCCAACTATCAGGACAGTATTATCAAGTGAACTTGTGACCAACCAAACTCAATTAAAGGATGTATAGAAATTTTTTTTTTTTTGGGGTTTAACAAATATGAGAGGACAATGTATGACTTTTGTACCCGAGACCAGACTATGACATAGCAATGTAAGTCCATTACCCCTCAGAATTAAAAAGACTTACCAAAAATGCCATATATAGTTTCTTCCTTTTTCCACGTCTAGGATGTTCTTGCACAATACAATACAACACTCCCACTGCTTGTGATATTTGACAAAGCTATTGCTATCTTTAAATTCAAACTAAATACAGAGCACAAAATTTCTATCCTGCCTGTACAAAAGGTTCAGTTTCTTTTTTTCTTTTTCCGAAACGTCAAGAAATTTTATTAAAAGCTTGTAAAGTATACAACAAAAGAGCAAAGGCTCCAAAGCAAATACAAGGGGGTGAAAACAACACCCAATTGCAGGAGGTGAAAACCACCTCAAGGAAGCTCCCATTCCTCATCATCACTTATGCCTATAGCATACAAACTATCATTACTAAGATTGCTTCTATCCATACTTAGACTAAAGGAGCAGTTCTGAAACAAAGTCTTAAGATTCTGTATATCATCCAAAAGAGTCGCCATTCCCATGTTCCTAGATTTTCAGTTTCTAACAATGCCAAAAACAGCATTTATTGGAATCCAAGACCACAAGACTTTTCAGATAGAGGAAAGATTGTTGTATTGCTCTGTTGTATAGAAGTTAATTATTAAACTTGATAGTGTCAGAAGAAAATATTGGACATCAAATAGTGCAGCAACATGGAACAGATAGATAAGAATAGGGATATTGAGCCAGATTGCTGCTGAATTTACTATACTAGAAACTAGTAATCTTTTTGGATATTCACATACCTTTCGGTAGTCACCTTCGGTCAAATTCTCGATCAGCTTTGGACCTGAAGAGAAGAATCCTCGTCCAAGTGGACTGTATGTAACAATCCCTATGCCAAGCTCTCTAAAAGATTACACCAAAATGGACTTAGAACTTCATATTTCTTCCGAACCATGTAGAAAATGAAGCAGAATCAATGCCCTACCTGCAAGTGGGAATAATCTCTTCCTCGACATCTCTGCTCCACAATGACCACTCCAACTGTATAGCTGTTATTGGATGAACAGCATGTGCTCTCCTAATTGTTGAAGCTGAGGCCTCAGATAGACCTATATACTTTATTTTACCCTCTTCAACCAATTTCTTAAGTTCTCCTACCTAGGCAAAAGAGAATTTTTAATGGACGAGAAAATTCCAAGCTGATTTATTATATTCCATACTAAGGTAGAGAATCAAAATAATACATGCATAAACGAAAAGTAGCACTAGTTTAGTGCAGCTGCACAACTTTGACAAAGAATACATATTTCAAATGAAAGAGAATACATAGGGTCTTCTGGTTTGAAACGAAAGCCATATAATCTGTAGCATATCATATCCATCTGTAGCTCCTTCAGCAGCGCTGTCAAGCTACAATTTTTGTGCATACAAGACTAATAGTTTGGTTCTTTTTATTTTTTTGAGATGCTGGTGATGAATGAGCTTTACCTTAATGCAGATAGGCATGAATAGTGCACCAACTGCAATTTTTTGGTTTTTTTTTTTATTTTTTATTTTTGAAGCAATTGCAAAGGGCATGAAAATTAACTATATGCCTAAAGTTGAAGTTGATCAAGCTTTTATTTTATCAAGAATGAGGTGGAGCTCAAAAACAAGAAAGGATAAACGGAGCAAACCGTGACTTCGATGGGCACATTTGTATCAATGCGATGCTGATAATAGAGATCAATGCAATCGACATCAAGCCGCTTCAAGCTGCCTTCACATGAAGCTCTTACATGGGCTGGATCACCACGTACACCATACTTCCCACCGTCATAAGTGAATGCAAATTTTGTTGCTATCTGCACTTTCTCTCTGATTCCATCCTTCAAGGACTAAAACCATGCTTGCATAACATCAATCATCGACGACATCACACATTATTGCATGTTATACCAACTTGATTTGTGATCCATGCATGGCACAATCTATCCGAGTTTTTCCATCCCTTTCATTTTTAAGGCTACGCTACTTCTTCCTATTAAATATGGTAGCATGCAGAATGAAAATTATGTAACCCATGGACACTAGAAATTTGATTTTCTTAAAGAGGCCAATCCCTGTTCCTTTTTCTGCTTCTTCCACTGCAAATTCACAGTCAACCTTTACCATTGATGAGATTTGATGCAAAACATGAACATAGATAGATCACACTTAATCAAATTATTAAGGTGGAATAAACAGTGCCCTATTAGGATCCATTTGGATTCAAGGGAAGGAGAAGAAATGAAAACATCCTAGTGAAAAAGAAAGGAAAGGAGACTAGAGGAGTATAGTTTTCCTATTGTCTTGTTTGGCTTAAATATGGATGTGAAAGAAGACCTAAAGATGTTGTTTGGTTAAAAGACAGGAAAGAAAGGAATCAATCCGAAGTTGAAAATAGGGTATTTGAGGCATTTTCATGGAAAATCATCACAAAAAATTCCTTTCAATCCGTTTCTGACTTTCTGTCCACTTTTGGATGGAAATGTTGACTTTGTCCACGTTTGGATGGACATAAAACACAAGGAAAACAACCGAACTTGTTCCTTCCTTCCTTTTCCTCCTCAAAATGTCAATCGAAACATACTTTCTCTTGGTTAATGTCCCATTAGAATAAAGATACAAGCTTTTGGATTGACAAATGGACTTCAAGTGCAGACAAACAAAATTAAGAGGGACAAAATTACTACTCAAGGTTTAAATTACAGCGGATTAAGTGTGATCTACTTAATCCATAATCAACTAAAGAAGAGCCTTTGCTGATTCTGATTATTTTCTGTGATCATTTTCCGTAATTAGATTTTGCAAAATCTAAGTCAACCGACAACGAGGCCTACATCAGATCAGAACTAAAAGTACAAAAGAGTCGATGCATACTGCATTAAAGTTACCTTGCCGATGAGGGTCTCGTTAGTGTGTGGTCCATAGGCATCGGAGGTATCAAGATGGGTGATTCCTCTGCTGACAGCATAGTGAATGAGTTTGATCATGTCGGGCTCGGGCTTCGCCGGCCCGTAGAAGTCTGACATGCCCATGCAGCCCAGCCCTTGAGCTGAAACTTCAAGACCTTGCGAGCCCAGCTTGATTCTTGGCACTTTCACTTCTTCTGATGATGATGCTGCCATTTTCAGACAGAAAAAGACAGAGGAAAGAGTGGAATGGACCAGAGTTTTACTGTTTTGCGAGTGAGGAGAAAGGAGAGAGGGATGAAGGCAGAGTAGTGGGGATGTGGTTTTATTGATGGGATGTGGTCTGCTGGCTTTGCTGTGGATTACGTACGAGTTAATTAATTATTGGCCATGACTAGATATGTCACAAGGGTTAATTATTGGCCATGATTACATGTGTCAAAAATTATTAATGTTCAAGAACATATTCTACATAAAGAATTTGACAACTAGTGCATTGTATTTTATTCTCATATTATAATGCAATCATAAAATTTAAAAAAAAAATAATTTGTATACCCCTATTTTATATTCACATATAGTTATGATATTAAACTGCGATCTAAGCCTATTTAAAACTGTGAAGGTTCGTTGAGATCAAATACAATTATGTGATTAGTATTTTCTTCAAATATTAACAATATGTTGTATAACCAATAAGGAAACTGTATAGCCGCCTTAGGGTACCCATTCCCTGAATGTGTATCTTTTAGCAACATGTAATTTAATGTTGAAATTGTAACCGCCTAAATATAAAAAATGATATTTGACCATTGAACTACAACTTTGCGATTGAAGTATGATACAAAAAGGGACTATAAAAATCTCTCAATTATTTATTCTACTAATTTTGCAAAATAATTGGTCTTTTCTTTTATTTTGTATAAACTAAAAGTTTAAGTGGATTCAACTTCGATCACCACAACATGTTAAGGCAAAATAATCGATCAATGCCTAATTCTGAGCTCAAATTGTGTTTTTGTGACATTTGTATCTTTTTCTTTCCCTTTCTTTCCTTTCCTTAAGTGGAACTAATTAGTTGTGTTGTTTTATTTCCCTATTTTTTACTTTCCTTAAATGGAAATAATTAGATGTACGCCAATATCCAAAATGAGTACTGCTATTAACTGCAAAGTCTACACGTTTTAGTTGATTTTTGTACTGCAAAATGTTTTAAAAGAGACATTTTACTTACTTTATTTATTTATTTGTATTATTAACACATTTTTTTAATTATTTTATTATTTCACATGTGTCACGTCAAATAAAGTATTACAGTGTTTAGATAATCAAATTATTCCCAATAATTTACTGTCCAAACTTGTCAAATTGAAACAAGTGGACAAATGAAATGGGGCAGCGTAATTGACTTTCAAGTTTGACTCAATTCGATGGATGATACTGTTCAACTATCGGATGATATAATGTGCGAAGGTAAGCCATTTCCTATTCTTCTTCTTCTTCTTCTTCTTTTTTTAATCATATTGGATGTTGATTTTCCCAAGGAACTTTGGACAGTAAATTGGATAGGTATTATTTATTCAAAAATTAGTTACATGCATCATAAATATTTTTTGAGCACACTTTTTTATCTCTCAAAAAAAAAATCTGTAGTAATTATTCATTCCAAATAATACTTCTAATAAACTCTTATCCTAACACGTTCTTACAATTATCAACTGAATTGGACCATTTACTTTATTATTTATATGTAAAGTTTGCCATAGAAAACAATAAAGTTTTTGACTTTTGTGCCAAAAATCTTACCAAAGATCAGATGTTATCTGTACTTTAGTTTGATGGACCACTTTGAGCTTCGAGTCCGAGTTTGATGTACATCGAAAAGTAAGAAAATCTATGGGCCTTTAATACTATTTTTATAGTTTAATTTTGCATTAATAATTTTTTTCTCCTCATCACGTGAAATGGACTGGATATTTTCCTCTACTAAAAAAAATCTGTGGTCATAGGGATAAAATTTATCAAGACTTATATTCACAAGTACGTAATAAATTTCATTATTATTTTAGGGATATTATTTTTTTAAACATTATTTGTCTTGAATTGTATAAAAGAATTGAAATTGACTAATGGTTTTAGAGACAAACAGACAAATGTTTTTAGGAGATGGAAGCAATTGATGCCCTCGAGTTGCTGCCTAAATCAGTGACAGGAACAGAGAAACAAGTATAGATAAAAATCATTAATAGTTCTGGCTTGAAAGAAACAGGGGATGGCAAGATATATATATATATATATATATATATAGATATATATATATATATATATATATATATATATATATATATATATATATATATCTATATCTGTGCGTGTGTGTGTGTGTATTACTACAGAAGAAAAGCGTCATTTCATTTCATGGTATTGACTGACATCCACGAATGGGAATAATTGATCCATATCTTCACAACTGGGATATATTGTCATCAGGATTTCTCATATACTTAGCTCCTCTGAGATTTAAAATCTCATTTACCTCCTGGATTGACATTGTAACATTTTGAAGAAAACATGACATCCATTTTATGAAATTTACAATAATAATGAAAATAAATTAAGTTAACGTGATTTAAAATATTTATTTTAGTTGGGAATTACATTGCATCATTTTAGTTTTTAATAAAAACTATATTATGTATTAAAACATATTTTTCAAAAAATTTCTTAAGTTCCATAATTATAACTATACATAAAAATTTTTAAAATGTTAATTACTCACCAAAATCCTCCCAAATGATTGACTTCAACTAGATTTAAATTATCAATGTCTTTTGCTATCCCAACATGACCTCGATGTAGAGAAATATAAACTATTATTAGATAGTAATTTATTTTTTCTAATAAGGGTAATATTATCCCATAGTCTTGTCAAACTGATAGGGAGGTTGTCTAAATGATATTAAAGAGGGAGGATCTATAATGGGGTCACTGGCCTCCACTGCCCACACATAATTTCTACTGTTACCCAAATAATTTGAGAAATTTTCAGTTGAGCCCCTATTATGATCCATGCAGTTCTGAGAAACTTTTAATTGTGCCTCTATTCTGTCGTTTAGAGGTAAATGTAAATAAAATTCATTTTGTAATTTAATGAAAATGAAATGTTACAAAATTCAAAGCAATGCCCTTCTACATTAGTAAATTGAATTTTATGAATTTTTAACAAAAGTGAAAAATATAGAGTAATTGTGTCAGCTTAGTTAAAATAAAGTAAATGTAAAATTTTCTAGTAAAGTGAATGTGACTTTTTTTAATAAAACAAGAAATTTCATGTCATTGTACCTTATAAAACTAGAGATCTAAGTTACTTTAAAAGGTTTCTTAATATTTTTTTCAAAGAAAATTATTGTTTTATTATTTGATTTTGTGTTATATCACTCGCTTAGAGAAAATTTTGTACCTGTTTGAAACAACTACTTGGCATAACAAGTTTAGTAGCTGCTCCAAGACCAGTAAAAGAGTTGTACATGAACATGCAAGAGCCTCCATCAATAGATCTATTACATTTATTATTGTTATGTACTGCTTTTAGGAAGCACAAGAAAGAAATAAATTTTAATAGTATTATTTTTGTTGCCGCCACTAATAATTTATTTCTAGTGCCGCCAGTGGTCAACAGTGTCTGCCATAATCCAAGCTTTGAAAAGAAGACTTCAAAAGATTCGTCAGCGAGGACTATATTCACCTAATGTTAATATGTTATGTCACCGATTACATACTTCCATGAAAAGTTGGATTATCAAAAAAAAAAAAAAGAAAAGAAAAGAAAGAGAGACTAGTATAATATTGAGATAAGTTAGTACATCTTTGTGATGAACGGTGCACTTTTCACATATTCAGCCATTTGGTTCATGGGTTTCCACACTAAATGAGCATCATTGGTAGTCAAACCCAACGTTTTTTAAATCGTGATTCTATCTTGAATTGTTTTTTAAAAAATCAGAATTCTATTTTGGATTATTTTTTATTTTGTAGGATCGGATTATAGGTAAAAAATAGTCCTACTAATAATTTTAAAGTTTGCAATTCACCTATACAATAATGAATAATGCAATTCATGTACAATCAATATAATAGTATCGTTAATTAAGATTAAAACCGTACTTTTTAAAGCATTTGAGTAGTCAAAAAATTAAAAAAAAATTTGAAACTATGTGATAGATTGTAAATGCATTTAATTAAATTACAAATATTATTTTTTCTTATTTTGAATTGAGACGTAGTTACTCTTTATCATGCTAATTTACCACAATAGAAACTCTAAATATTAGTTCTAAGTGATAACTTAAAAAACAATCTTCTAACTCTAGTGAAACACATAGGTTAATTTTAAAAGTTCATCAATTTTTATAAGTAAGGAATCAACATAAAATAATTATGTGGGATTAAAGTTCTTTGAATCTAGTTTTTGACATAACAAATGGTATTTAATTTTGAGTTTTCTATACAGAATTATGATTAAATTACTAAAATTTTTATTGTAATATATTTAAATAGTAGAATCATATCAGGATCATATCGAAATCGAAAAGCATGTTTCGAATTGTAGAATCGTAAGATTTCATGATTTGGATTGCGATCCTAACAACAATGGTCAAACTTATGCACGATGTTTGGTTGAGTTGTATGGATACGTATCACAACAGTGAATTTATCCCTGTAGGTTCAAATTGGAGGTATCATATGTGAGGGCCTCAAATTTTGACTTTTATTTTAAATTTGTAAAATAATGTTTATATTGTGTTTATTTATTAAATATGAGTGAATTTATGTTTTGAGTGATTAATTACTAATTTAGAGAATTTTTCAAGAATTATTTGCCGGTGTGTATGTTCGGCCAGTTTACGCGTTAATTTCTATTCCGAAGTGTGAATAGTGACTTTAAATTGAAATCGAGTATATGTAAAGCTATTACAAAGATATATTTAAGGTTAGATAGTGTCGGAATGAGATAAAACAGTAAAAGTTAGAATGTCATGCGCGATGCGATGACCACTTTTCCTTAATTTAAGGAAATTGCACCTTTTTGTCCTTTAAAAAGGCATTCTTCTTGCTTTTGAGCTTCACATTTTCAGCCACACATAGCTTTAAGAGAGAGAGGGAGGCCGAACTTAGAGAGAGAAAAGAGAGAGAGTTGTGAGATTTTTCCAACTTCATCTTCTTCCTCAAGCTTGAAGATTCCATTGGAGGGCTTTAGCTCTTGATTCTTCTCCATTTCTTGGCTGCCGTGTGAGAGTGAGAGAGAGAGGGACAAGTCCAAGTTTGAGAAGAGAGGAAGGAAGAGAAAAGAAGGCTTGTGTAGTGTGTTTTCTTCTTGATCAAGAGTTGTTGGCGGAAATCACCCTCAAAACAAGCGGATCGTGGGTTAAGATTGAAACTTTTTGGAATTGCTAGGCTCGGGAGTGTTATCCTTGAGAAGAACTCACAAGATCTTGGTTGATCTTGTTAGATCTAGAAAGATCTGAAGGTATAAGACTTAAACTTCCTAAATTTAGCTTGATTAGTGTTAAATATAGTAGATCTATGGTTTATTTTGTTAAAAATGTTTATATTTGGAATTTTGAGTTGGGTTCTTGGATTCCCAACCTAGGTAGCGGACTTGAGGATCTGATTGTGGATATGATTGATATTCAAGAAATAGGTTGGTTCTATGGTTAGAAAGTAGATTTTGTTGTTGAAAATCTCAAAAGAAAAAGATGTGAGATGGCCGAACCTATGTTTGGAATTTTTAATGTTTGATTTCGAAATTTTATGATATTTCTTGAAGAGATTTTGCTTAAGTATATATGTATTATGTTCATTAGCGAGTGTGTGTTTAAGTAGAGTAAAATCATGGATTTTAAATGATGAAAAGTGAAGCTTTTTATTAACTTTTGGATCAAAAGTGTTGTTTAGATAGATTCGAGGGTTTTGAAATATTTTAGTTAATTTTCACAAATTTTGAATACAAAGACTCGGTGAGAGTTGTTCTAGACTTGTATTAAAATTTTGATTAAAATCCAGTGTTGAGTTAAACTTGAAAGAGTGATTTTTGAGGTGAGAACCTCACCTAACTTTCGTAATAAAGAGAGTTTGGAAGTGGTGTTTAGGGAGTATATCGATGGAGCACTATATTTTAAATAATGTAGTGATTTTAAAAAGATTTATTCGGGGCATTGTATCATGTGAAATGAATACTTTTCCTTGAGGGAATTTTGAAAAAAAATATATATATATTGATTGAATTTAAGTAATAAAAGTGATATATATTAGTTGACAAGTGGGGACGTGAATCTCAACCATTGTCTTTATTTGTTTTAGGGGGGTGTGGAAGGATTTGAAACTGATCCAAATTTGGAAGCCGAACCTTACTATTTCAGTGAGTTTCAATGTTTGTTATGTGCTTATGTGAATATGATTCGAAATGTGTTAGACAAGTAATTTGATGTGAAATTGGGTTTTCAAAATATTAAGTGGGGTGGTGTATACTTCATCGCACCTACCTCTATTTGAAATAAAAGAAAAGTGATGTGAAGGTGTTTTGTAGTGACTTGTATGTGCATGTGAAAGGTCAGGAAATTCCTGAGACCTATCGGTGAGCCCTTCGACTCAAGCTGAAAGCTAGACCTAGGTCGAGAAGAAAGGAACGATCATAGGGTTAATTAAGTGAAGTGAAGTGCAGTGATATATGCTCGAGACGTGGCTTATGGACTTGTCTCAAAAAAGAGCATTAAACCAGTAATATAAAGTGCAGTGATATATGTTCAAGACTTGGCATAGGAACTTGTCTCTGATGAAGAGCAATAAACCAGTGATTAAACCAGTGATAAAACCAGGATAAAACCAGTGATATAAAAGTGTTTGGAGTCGGGCCCGATGGAGGTTTGGAGGAGTAAGGAGTAAGTGAAGGTCTACATAGTTTATGTGTATGAAAGTTGATTGAGCGTCAACTACCTGGTTCGAGATCGAGCATCGTGGATCCTGACTCCTGAGAGCCCCTGTATCCTTCCTTTTAGTGTTACTTGCTTTTCTTATGTGTTTATTACTAAATTCGAATTTGAAGTGAAGTGTTATATGTGCAATGCATGCTTTTGGAATTCACTGGGTTTTTTACCTCACTCTTTCCAATTTGTTTTTCTTAATAGGGACTGAGAACCCAAGTGAATGAGCCAACCTTTAGGCTTAGGGTTTGCTTTTGTATTTAGTATGACAAACTTGAGCTATTGTTTTTGAGAGTACTTGTATTATGAGAATTTGAATGATTGATGAAGTTCTTTATGTAATTTGGGATTGTAAGACTGGAATATTGTATTTGTAAATTGTTATTTGGTTTAGATTTGTGGTTGGAAATTTTAATTTGGTACATTAGTGATCATTGTGTGAGTGAGTTCTGGCGAGAGTTAGGCAGGCGATTCACGAATACCTTAGAGTACGCCCTAAGGAGAAGCGGTACTGTCACATCATAATAAAAGTCGAAGATAGGAAATTAACATACTAACAACAAATTGAACCATGGGTTCAAAATATAACTGCATCACACCTTTATTGTGCAATTATACCCTCCAAGTTCAAATAGCTGCGCAGCGTAATAAGTAATTTTGCACATAAGTTATTTGAGCCATTTCTTTGGCATAGAATTACATTACATTAGAACCCGAAACATAATATTGTTGTACCTCATTATTACTCCAGAACTCAGGATATAACATGCTGTACCTTATTATTACTCCACAAGACGTCAAAAGCCAAACTAAAACAGAAGTCCACGAAATATCAAACCAAACTTGCACTTCATGTGCTCTTCCAACGAAATATCAAACCAAACTTGCCCTTCATGTGCCCTTCCAGGTCGACAAAGGTGGAGTTTCAGAAGTTTTCCAAGTGTTAAATTCAGGCATATGTGCCTCACCCTTGCTAGCCAAAGCGATGGATTCAAGCTCCGCCATTTCCTCTGCTGACAGTTTTACAGACAAAGCTCCTATATTCTGATTGAGGTTCTCAATCTTGGTAGTGCCGGGTATGGGGCAAACATCATTGCCTTGGTGATGGACCCAGGCCAGTGCTAGCTGTGATGGAGTACAACCCTTCCTCGAAGCAATGGCATTGACCCGCTCATACAAGTTCTTGTTGTGCTCCAAATTCTCTGCTTGAAACCTTGGCATATTCTGCATTGTATGAATTTCAAAATGTAAGCAACTGTAATGCCAAAAACTCAAAAGGGAGCAAAGCATGTGTCATCTAAAAATGAAGACACTACGAATAACTTCAAGATGATTGATAGTATTGTTTGAGGTGTACAAAGTTCAGGGCAAAGAACAATCCAGTAAGGTGGATTGGGTACTCAATTGTAGAAGGTAGATCCTGAGATACATTTCCCATTAAAGAGGAAACAGCAATCGAATACATTTTCCATCTATCGGGACAGTATTATCAAGTGAAACTTGTGACCAACGAAACTCACTTAAAGGATGTATAGAAATGAGAAAAAAAAAAAAAACAAATTTGTGGGGACAATGTATAGCTTTTGTACCCGAGACCAGACGATGACATTGCAAAGTAAGTCCATTTCCCCTCAAAATTGTAAAGAGTCCGTCACTAAAAGATGCCATGGTTTTTTCCCTTCTGCATGTCTAAGGTGCTCTTACACCGTAAAATAGAACACTCCCACTGCTTATGATATTTGACAACACAAGTGCTATCCTTAAAATTCAAGCAAAATACAGAGCTCACAATTTCTATCCTGTCCGTAACAAAGGTTCAGTTTCTAACAATGCCAAAAACTGCATTTTTTGGAATCCAGGACTACAAGACTTGTTGGATAGAGAAAAGCTTGTTGTGTCGCTCTGTTTGATAGAAGTTAATTAAATTAGATAATTTTAGAAAAGCTCAACCAAATTATTGGACATCAAATAGCGCAGCAGCATGTAACAGATAGACAAGAATAGGGATATTGAGAAAGATTGCAGCTGAATGTGGTAAAATAGGTAACTGAGAATTTCATACTAACTATAAATATACTACACTAGAAACTACTAATCTTTTTGGATATTCACAAACCTTTCGGTAGTCACCTTCAGTCAAATTCTCGATCAGCTTTGGACCTGAAGAGAAGAATCCTTGTCCAAGTGGACTATATGCAACAATCCCTATGCCAAGCTCTCTAAAAGATTACACCAAAATGAACTTAGAACTTCACATTTCTTCCAAGACCATGTAGAAAATGAAGCAGAATAAATGCACTACCTGCAAGTGGGAATGATCTCTTCCTCGACATCTCTGGTCCACAATGACCACTCCAATTGCAGGGCTGTTATTGGATGAACAGCATGTGCTCTTCTGATTGTTGAAGCTGAAGCATTGGATAGACCTATATACTTTATTTTACCCTCTTCAACCAGTTTCTTGAGCTCTCCCATCTAGAGAATTTTAATGGACAAGAAGATGCTAAGCTGATTTACTACATTCAAAACTTAAGCAGATAATCAAAATTTTACCTGCGAAAAGTAAAAGTTGCACTAATTCAGCGAAGTTGTGGACAAAGTATACGTCAAACTGAAATCACTACTTGATGAAAATGGCAATAAGCATCCAGTGATACTTCTCTATATGTACAGCCTACCGGATGACTTAGCTCTACTGGACCATGCGAATATAGTGCTCCTCCAATATAATTACATGACATTGTTGACTTCTTCTCTAAATAATAATGGCCATACGCATCGATTATTAGTTGTTAATTTTGCTTGATTTCCTTTCTACTTGCATGTATTTTGAATGATTAAACTGCAAGAAAGTTTCTTCCTAATACTCCAGAAAAACAAAACATTCTTTGCTGACTAAAATAAAAAAAGAAGACAGAGAAATCGTTTCATAAGAAGCTTAATGTAAGCAAGCTGCTGAAATCTTTTAATTGCAGCTTGGATTTCACAATTAGACAAAAAGCTGTACTCTGAACAAAATGAGTACCGTTTGTTTTCAGATATCAGATAGTAAATTTCTATCTGCAGTGCTTTTGGCACTGACTAAAAACAATTGGCAAGGTGAATAAATAGCAATCATTACATAACGAGACAGCCCATCTATCTCAAATGAAAGAGAATGTTCAGGTCTTTTGGTTCTAAAGAAAAGTTGTGCAATGCATAGCATGATTGACATTTTCATTGTTTTCTCTTTTCAGGATGCCTGGCGCTAAATCGGCTTCACCATACTGCAGTTAGCCTAGACCATGAGGGTGACAAACTTTTGCAATTTTTGAAGAATTGGAAAGGACATGGAACTGAATTATTCTCCTAAATTTGGAGCTGAACGAACTTCTGTTTCATCAAGAATGAGGAAAAGCTTAAAAACAAGAAAGGCAAAGTGGAGCAAACCGTGACTTCGATGGGGACACTTGTATCGGTGCGATGTTGATAATAGAGATCAATGCAGTCCACATCAAGCCGCTGCAAGCTCCCTTCACAAGCAGCTCTCGCATAGGCCGGATCACCACATACTCCAAACTTCCCATCCCCATAACTGACTGCAAATTTTGTTGCTACCTCTACTTTCTCTCTGATTCCTTCCCTCAAGGCCTAAAACCATGATTTCATGATATTAATAATCAGGGACATACACATTAGTCGCATGTTATTGCGAGTGGATTTGTGCTCCATTCATGGCATGGTCTGTCTTGAGTTTTTCCAACATTTCATTGTTATGGCATACGATATGAAAAATGTGTAGTCCCTTTTTGCTTAGAAGTCTGATACTCTTGAAGGAGAGGAGCCAATCCCCCTTCTTATCTTTTCTATTTCTTCGAGTACGAATTTAAAATTTAGCTTTATCATTCACAAGATTTGATGCAAAACATGAGCATACACTGACTCGTACAAATGTATATTAATGCAAAATTGGGAAACTTATAGTTCATCAAGGTTAGAATAAATGGTGCACTTTTTGGAATCATTGGGATTGACGTAAAGGAAAAGAAATGAAAACATCCAGTAAAAAATAAAAGAAAGGAGAGTTAAGAAAAATAACTTACATTTGTTTTATTTGGAGTAGATATGGATGGGAAAGAAAGAAAACCTCAATATGTTGTTTGGTAGAAAAACGGACATGAAAGGAATGGTTAAAACAACTAACATCATAGTTTTGTATTTGTGTAATTATTTGTTGTATTATTCATATTTATGGTTTTAGTTTTTACATTCCAGCAATTGGAAATCAAAAGATTCTAGTCTTTTAGGTTAAATATACTAATAAAATAAATAAAATTTACACTTAACCCCTTGTATTAATTTGCTTGTCTCATTTTGCTACCTCCAATTTTATTTATCATCAATTTGTCCTTCCCCTTATTTTTCCCCTTTTTTCCCTCTCCTTGTTTCCTCTCCTTCCTTCTTTTAGAGGGTAAAATGTCTCAATGATACAACTTCAATTATTTTGAGCCCCATGTACAAGAAAAGTATTATGAAATAAATCAAAGAATTCTCTATGAAAGAATAATAAGATAAATTGAAAATTTGGGGAGAGTTGGTTTGAATAGTAAGATGGGGAACTATAACGATTCTAAATTATTGTACAATACTATTCTACCATGATTGGTATGGTTAATTTTTTAATTTATAACTTATATAAGAGATAAATTGCAATGTTATAACAAAAAAAATGATTGATTGGAAAGCCCAAGGAATGTTTCTCGTGTAAATATAATGTACAGCTCATAATAAATCAATACCTCATGTGCTTTAAAACTACATTTAGGAATTAAAAGTTAGATTGGAAATCTGACGATAATCTGATTTTAGATTTTAAAGATAGAAAATTAGGGACCACATATACAAACTGCCTCAGTTTTGAACTACAAAGAGAATAAGAAATTATTTTGTTGAATTACAATGTATGTAATATAGTTTACGACTCTCATTTTATCCCTAAGAGAGACAAGACTCAAGTGCATGGGGACATAAGTATAATTTATCCTTTTTTTTTTGGCTAAAGAAGTATAATTTACCTAAACAAAATATTTACAAATCTACTTGTTTCAGAAATTAAAAGTACAAGAGTTTATGCACAACGCACAATACTAAGATAAAAATTGCAAAATATGCGTACCTTGCCAATGAGTATTTCGTTGGTGTGAGGTCCATAGACATCAGCAGTGTCAAGGTGGGTGATGCCTCTGCTAATAGCGTAGTGAATGAGTTTGATCATGTCGGGCTCGGGCTTGGGTGGCCCGTAGAACGCTGACATGCCCATGCACCCCAGCCCTTGAGCTGAAACTTCAAAACCTTGAGAGCCCAGCTTGATTCTTGGCACTTTCACTTCTTCTGATGATGCTGCCATTTTCAGACAAACACAAGACACAGAGGAAAGAGTTGAATGGAGATTACTGTTTAGCAGGTGATGAGGCCCTGAAGAAGTGAGGACTGGACTGAGGGAATCCATGGTATTTATAGATGAACATGGCCGCCGGCGGCTGGTGGATTTAGTGGTGGGATAGATGAAAATATACACCTTCCATCCCACTTTGATAGTTTTATTTTTTTTTTTTCACACGATTTAAGAAATAGTTAACTTTGGAAAAGTAAATCTAACCTAATGATCACTTGTTGAATAAGGGATTCTATTGAGAAATTTTTGTTATAGAATTTCGCTCTTCTAAAAGTAATCAAACAAAAAAAAAAAGAAATCTACCATTAATTCTTGGTAATTTTTCCCTTTAGTTTCCTTTTTTTTTTTTTTTTACTATGAAGTGATTATTTGACATAATATAGTGAAGTATCTCATGCTGCACACAGGTTTCAATGAGAGGAGCCGTTAAGCTATGGGTATGTACTCATCTTTATATCCCATATATAAAGGAGAAATAAATAAAATCAGTTAAGTGTAAAATATCTTAAATTTTCTCATGACCAATTTCTGTATTTTCTGTATCACAATAATGATGTAAAAAAATAGTTTCAGCCTTATTTCTTCCTTTGACAAAAGATTGTGGTGGTAAAACTGCATTGAGGAACCAATTGATGCCCTTGAGTTGGTGCCTAAATGAGTGACAGGAATAGAGATATAGATAAAAATCAATTAACAGTTCTAGCTTGAAAGAAACAGGAGATAGAAGATTTTTTTTTTCCCTAGAGAAGAAAAGCATCATTCCATTTCCATTTCAGGATTTTGACGGACATTCACAACTGGGAATAATTGATCCACATCTGGGATCAAAAACTGGGAGCATATTGTCAAGAATGTCTGCCATAATCCAAGCTTTGAAAAGAAGACTCTTCAAAAGATTCATCAGTGAGGACTAAATTCATCTAATGTTATGTCATTGATTACATGCTTAAATGAAAAGTTGAATTATTCAAAAAAAGGACCATAACATTGAGATAAATGTATATTGACATGTGTATACGAAATTATGAATTCTATTTATTGGAAAAATTGCATACAATCGTGAACTTGAAATATTTTTTTTTTAAAAAAATCTTGGACTTGAAGTTTTTCAAAAAAATTATCTCTTAGACTTGAAGTTATGTGGTGTTTTTTTTCCCCCGCTTTTCTAAAAGTGGGTAGGCTTAGATGTAAAATTTATAACGGTTTTTTTTTTTCCATTAGCTCCCTAAGAGCGCAAAATTGTTACAAGAAAATATGGGAGGCAGGCGCACTATTAAAGCTTTAAAATTGCCATCCACATTCTAAATTACAACGCTTTGGCAAAAAGGAAAAAGAAAAACCTTTCGTGTAGATTATTTGAGATAATTTTTAAAAAATTATTATAAAACATTTTTAATATTATAATTAAAAATATATTTATGATGCAAGTAAATAAATTTGTACAAATAATTCACTCTCATTTTTTTTGTTAAAAATGACAAAAACACAAACACCCTGTTAAATTAACACTCAGGAGTTAACACGCAAATTTCCTTAACAAATAATTCACTCTCATCCTCCATGCTTTAATGAATGACCCATGGACGCTGGCAAGATAGACGAAAAGAACATGTTGTGAACTACAAAAAAACCTCGTACACCTATACAACCTCGACTTCATAGGACGTTTGACAATTGACACCACGTGGCGGTCTTGGTCGGAATTGACTATTTAGGTAACAAATTTCTAATAAAACTCTAGAAATTTGTTTTTCAACTACTACTTTTTTTAAAGCTCCTTGGGGTAGCTCGGATTGTCTCAGGGTAGTCTAGTTAGATCCCGAGGTCGCGTGTTCAAGTCTCCTCTCTAAATCTTGTGTGATCTTGGAAGGCAGGGTGCACAATCGCAAGAGATTAGTTGAGCCGAAGGACCAGACACCCCTGTGTAGACCCAAAAAAAAAAAACTACTTATTTTTTAATCTTACAAGTATATTTTTCGGAAAAGACGAGAAAAAATCTATAATAATATTTTCCAAGAGCACCTTCAAAAACATCTAAACAAACAAAGCTTTCAATTCGAATAAACTTTAAAATTGTGCTATGTATGGTTGGTGGTACATAGTATGATTTTGCATCTGGGTAATTATAGGTTGTATTGTTCATATTCAATTGCACCTTGTGATATCACCTAAAAGTTATTCGAATTAGTCAAACAAAAAAAATATGGCTCGAAGTCAAACGAGTTGCTCGCTACGCCAAGTGTTCGTGAACAGGTAAAATAGTTTTTATTTAGAGTTTTGTTCACAACGCTTTACGGTAAATATCCTCTACCTCAACCTGAGATTGCAAACAAGTTGAGTTTAAGCGAGTAACTCGTGAGTTTGGTCAGTCAAAACTCAAGATTGAACTCGCATTGACTGAGTTCGAGTAGTTCGAACTATTTGATGAGCCAAGTTCAACTTTAATATATATATGTATGTATGTATATGTATATGTGTATGTGTGTATGTGTGTTTTTTTTTTTAACTTTTTATATTTATTATTATAAAATATCTATTTTATCCCTATCCAAAATTATATAAAATATAAATTTATATTTCTTAAACTTGATTAGACTCGATTAAGCTAAATTGGACTCTAAAAGTACAAGTTCGAGTTCGAACTTGAACAATGCGAAACAAAATCGAGTTTGAACTCGAGGCCGACAAACTCAAACTCGAGTTCGAATACAAGTTTTGTAACTCCACTCGAATTCGAGTAGTGCACTATTTGAATTCGACTCGACTCGATTATATCCTACCTCAACCTAAGAGTATAAGGATGCAAAACTATGGATGATAGTGGAGCAGTTCTGGAGCGCAAGAAGGATCCCCGCCCCCTATCGCATTGTCATATAACTTCCCCTGCCCTGCCCAGCTCCGCTCCCCCTAGGGCGCCTATATATATATATATATATTAACAGATTACAGCATAACTCAGCCACTGTTCCAGCCTTGATAAAGAAGCATGACAAGAAGTCATAAAAACTTGATTTACCACAATCTTCGGTCATTTAGTCTAAGATTTGCCAACCTGAATAGCAAGTATCAGAATGAAAGTAGAAAATAGGAAATTAACATACTGACCACAAATTGAAGAATAGGTTCAAAATAAAACTGCATCACAACTTCATAGTGAATTTATTCCTTGTAAGTTCGAATAGCTGTGCAGCCTGATAAGTGATTTTTACAAAAGTTATTTAGACCGTCTCTTGGGCTAGGGATTATATCAACATCTAGAACCCAGGACATAACACCGTAGTGCCTCATGATTACTCCAGAACTCAGGATATAACATGTTGTACCTTATTATTACTCCACAAGACGTCAAAAGCCAAACTAAAACAGAAGTCCACGAAATATCAAAACAAACTTGCACTTCATGTGCTCTTCCAACGAAATATCAAACCAAACTTTCCCTTCATGTGCCCTTCCAGGTTGACAAAGGCGGAGTATCAGAATTTTTCCAAGTGCTAATTTCAGGCCCATATCTCTCACCCTTGCTAGCCAAAGCGATGGATTCAAGCTCCGCCATTTCCTCTGCTGACAGTTTTACAGACAAAGCTCCTATATTCTGATTGAGGTTCTCAATCTTGGTAGTGCCGGGTATGGGGCAAACATCATTGCCTTGGTGATGGACCCAGGCCAGTGCTAGCTGTGATGGAGTACAACCCTTCCTCGAAGCAATGGCATTGACCCGCTCATACAAGTTCTTGTTGTGCTCCAAATTCTCTGCTTGAAACCTTGGCATATTCTGCATTGTATGAATTTCAAAATTTAAGCAACTGTAATGCCAAAAACTCAAAAGGGAGCAAAGCATGTGTCATCTACAAATGAAGACAATACGAATAACTTCAAGATGATTGATAGTATTGTTTGAGGTGTACACAGTTCAGGGCAAAGAACAATCCAGTAAGGTAGATTGAGTACTGAATTGTAGAAGGTAGATCCTGAGATACATTTCCCATTAAAGAGGAAACAGTGATCGAATACATTTTCCATCTATCGGGACAGTATTATCAAGTGACACTTGTGACCAACGAAACTCGCTTAAAGGATGTATAGAAATGGGAAAAAACAAATTTGAGAGGACAATGTATAGCTTTTGTACCCGAGACCAGACGATGATATTGCAAAGTAAGTCCATTTCCCCTCAAAATTGTAAAGAGTCCATCACTAAAAGATGCCGTAGTTTTTTCCCTTTTGCATGTCTAAGGTGCTCTTACACCATAAAATAGAACACTCCCACTGCTTGTGATATTTGACAACACAAGTGCTATCCTTAAAATTCAAGCAAAATACAGAGCTCACAATTTCTATCTAGTCCGTACAAAAGGTTCAGTTTCTAACAATGCCAAAAACTGCATTTGTTGGAATCCAAGACTACAAGACCTGTTGGATAGAGAAAAGCTTGTCGTGTCGCTCTGTTTGATAGAAAATTAAATTAGATAGTTTTAGAAAAGCTCAACCAAATTATTGGACATCAAATAGTGCAGCAGCATGTAACAGATAGACAAGAATAGGGATATTGAGAAAGATTGCAGCTGAATGTGGTCAAATAGATAAGTGAGAATTCCATACCAACTATAAATATACTACACTAGAAACTACTAATCTTTTTGGATATTCACAAACCTTTCGGTAGTCACCTTCAGTCAAATTCTCGATCAGCTTTGGACCTGAAGAGAAGAATCCTTGTCCAAGCGGACTGTATGCAACAATCCCTATGCCAAGCTCTCTAAAAGATTACACCAAAATGAACTTAGAACTTCATATTTCTTCCAAGACCATGTAGAAAATGAAGCAGAATAAATGCACTACCTGCAAGTGGGAATGATGTCTTCCTCGACATCTCTGCTCCACAATGACCACTCCAATTGTATAGCTGTTATTGGATGAACAGCATGTGCTCTTCTAATTGTTGAAGCTGAAGCCTCGGATAGACCTATATACTTTATTTTACCCTCTTCAACCAGTTTCTTAAGTTCTCCTATCTGGGAGAAAAGGACAAGAAAACTCTAAGCTGTTTTATTACAGTCCATACTAAGGGATAGAATCGAATTTATACATGCATAACTAAAAGTAGCACTCGTTCAGTGCAGCTGCACAACTTTGACAAAGTATACATCAAACTGAAAGCACCAATAATAGTTCTCTAAATGACATTGTCGGTAACCCCACTGGTTACCTAGTTCTATTGGACCATGCATAACATGATGCATGCTTGGCCAATATCTTTTTTTTTTTTTTTAATTTTTCTAACAGGAGAGGGATGAGATTTACGAAGCGAGGGAGGAGGAAGGGGCATTAGAACCTAGGACTTCTATATCTTGAGGCCTCAACCTAAGCCACCAGACCAATGCCTCCTTGGTGCTTGGCCAATATCATTTTATGACATTGTTGACTTCTTCTAAATAAAATAACAGCTGTACATATGAAAATTGTTATTCATCAATTTTGCTTGATTTCATTTGTACTACCTATATTTTGAGTGATTGTATTGTAAGAAAATTTCTTCCTACTACACAGGAAATGTAAAATATTCTCTGCTGTCTACACCAAAACGATCACATATAAATCGTTCTTCAAAATATTCAGTGTAATAACAAATGAGCATCATGTACTTAAGATATCAAATTATGAATCTCCATCTGCATTGCTTTTGGCACTGACTAAAAAGAAGTGATAAGTAGCCTATCTCAGATGAAAGACAGAATGCACAGGTCTTCTGGTTCTAAAGGAAAGGCATACGATCTATAGCATGACATCCAGCTTTATCTCCCTCAGCAGGGCTGTCAAGCTAATATAAGACAACTACTTTGGATGTTTGTAATTTTTGGGATGCCTGCTGCTGTCAGCTTTATGATTGTGCAAATTAGCATAGACCAAAAGGGTAAGGAACATTTTTCTGTAATTTTTGAAGCAATTGCAAAAATCATGGAACTCAATTATTCTCTTAATTTCAACTACTTTGATCAAACTTCCATTTCATCAGGAATGAATTGTATCTTAAATTCAGGAAAGGAAACAAGAAGCAAACCGTGACTTCAATGGGCACACTTGTATCAATGCGATGCTGATAATAGAGATCAATGCAGTCCACATCAAGCCGCTTCAAGCTGGCCTCACACGCCGCTCTCACATACGCTGGATCACCACGTATATTAAAATTACCATCCTCATAAGTCACTGCAAATTTTGTTGCTAGCTCCACCTTCTCTCTCATTCCTTCCTTTAATGCCTAAAACCATGCTCTCATAACATCAATCATTGAGGACATACACATTATCGCATGTTATAGCATGTTGATTTGTGATCCACGCATGCAACAATCTGTCCGAGTTTTTCCATCCTTTGCATTTTTAAGATTATGATACTTCTTCCTATTGATTATGGTAGCATGCAGAATGAAAATTATGTAATCCATAGATTTTTAGAAGTTTGATCTATACCCCATATAAAAGTGTGTTAAATAATTTACGCTTGGATGTTTCTTACTATTTGAATCTACCTATATTGTCCTTAAGTAAATCATAAAACACAAAGGAGTATTATGTACGAGGACTAATGTCCTATCACAAAACTAATACTACTAGTATTTATTGCTAGTAATCTATGATGTAGTATTCAGTCAGTAATAGAATGTTAATGTTCATTTGTTATGCTAATACTATTAAATGATTCATCAATCATTAATTCATGAGTAAGGCTTGAATGATCTTTTTGTCCTAAATCAAGGTTCGACCATCAGGCCTATAATAGTTAGTACATTGTTGCTGCATGGAATCCATGAAAACAAGTTAAAGGGATCCAAGGAATCCGTTTTAAAGTATCTACCATAAGGAAGAAAGGACAATTACAAATTAGATGTTCTTTTTTGAAAGATTAATTTGCTACTCAATTCTTTTGTTAGAAAATCATGAAAAGAAAACAACAACAAAAAATTGGTGTAAAACCAATATTTGCAGTTTTTATAGAACTTAAAAGGAAAAGGATATTTTCCAAAAAAGGGAAATGACAAGGAGAAATATTGGGAGAAAAGGCAAAAGAGAAAGATCAAGGGGAAGGATAGAGGGAGAAGGGTGCAGGCCAAGAAGACCTAAGAAATGACATCGGAATTTCATAATTTTAGCATTAGTCCCTCACCTTTTAATTTCTTGCTTTTGTTTTGCCCTTCCACTACTTTTTTTAATTAGTATTTCCCTGCAATAGTTTGGTTGAAAAAGTTTTTAGTTAGTTCCTAGAACTTGGTATTTTCTGCTTCTTTAAAGGGTGGTCATTGGAGATTAAGTCCGAATTGGATTGATTTGCTTTTGTACGAGGCTTAAAATTAGCAATGTAAATATCAAAGAAGTTAAGTTAAAATTCTTTTGATGAAATATTAGGAATATTTTGTGTTATTTTCTCTACAAGAAAAAAAAAAGATCATATCAAACCTAACACAAATGTTTGTTTAGATCCAATAGAATTAGTTGTATCCAATTCAAATAACTTTTATCTTATGGTAATGACTTATCCCAACAAAAAGCACTTCCTTAATTACTAGAAAATTGTTAATTTGGTTCTTAAAATAATTTTCTTAATTTTATATGTGTATCACACATGCGTTTTGCTCATTCTCTTAAAGGAGCCAATCCCTTTTCTTTTTTCTGTTCTTCCAAAAAAAATTTACAGTCTGTTTTTGCCATTCATAAGATTTGATGCAAAACAATAACATAGACTGACTCGTATACATGAACACTAGTAACAAAATAGGAAGCTCATACTTAATCAAATTATTAAGGTGGAGTGAATACTGCCCCATTGGGATCCATTCGGATTCAAGGGAAGGAAAAGAAAAATGAAAACATCCAAGTGAAAAACAAAGGAAAGGGGATGAGAGGAGTACAATTCTTAATATTCCATTAGAATAAAGATACAAGCTTTTGGCTTGACAAACAGACTTTTAAGCACTGACAAACAAAATTAAAGGGGAGAAAGTGATACAAGCTTTTAGTTACTGGTGGTTAAGTGAGATTTACCCGAACATAAGTTTACAACTACTTGATTACTTTTCAAATTCAAAGTAGAAGATTGGTTAAAGCTTCTAATTACGCTATTGCAGGGGGTTAAGTATAATTTACCTGAATATAAAGTGACAAATCTACTAGACTACTTCTATGGAAAACTGAAGGTGCAGAAGTTCATGCACCTTGCACAACTGCAGAAACATGCAAATATGATCAAAGTTACCTTGCCTATGAGGATTTCGTTGGTGTGAGGTCCATAGACATCGGAGGTGTCAAGATGGGTTATGCCTCTGCTAATAGCATAGTGAATAAGTTTGATCATGTCGGGCTCGGGCTTCGGTGGCCCGTAGAAGCCCGACATGCCCATGCACCCCAGCCCTTGAGCTGAAACTTCAAAACCTTGCGAGCCCAGCTTGATTCTTGGCACTTTCACTTCTTCTGATGATGCTGCCATTTTTAGACAAAAGAGCACCGAGGAAAGAGTGGAATGGATCAGAGTTCACTGTTTTGTGAGTGAGGAGAAAGGAGTGAGGGATGAGGGAATACTAGCGTTAACGGATTATGCATTTGTGGATGAGACATTTGGTCCACCGGGTTGGTGGGAATTAGGTACGGGGTTGATTGATGGCGATGACTTAGATACGTCAAAAAGTAATATCAAGAAAATACTTCACATAAAGAAGTTGAAAACCAGTACGTTTTATTCTTTTTTTTTTCCCTTGTATATATCATGGGCTTTTCATATTAAGGATAATATCAGAAACCTCCCCTAAGATTTCTCTTAATATCACCTAGTATCCCTTTAATTTGAAAAATATCACTCACATTTACTAGTAATTGTAAAATGACTATATTAATGCTTATCAAATAAATGGATGTCAAAAAATTAAAGAAAAAGAATCAAAAGTCACTTTTTCTTTTTTTCTCTTTATCCAATATTCTCTTTTACTCATTTTTTTTAGATGGCAGTACAATTTTTTATTTATAAATTGTAATAAATTAAAATTATTTTAATTGTGATAATGTGGAGTATGAATGTATGATTTTTTCACTTATTTTGAGTTGACTTTTATGATGAATTAGTACAACTTAAAAACTTGAACTACGAGTTCTGAAGATGTTAGGGAAGAAAAAGGCTTATAAGAAATTAGTTTTAAGTATGTATATAGCTAAATTGGTACTAGTATATTTCTTTACAAATATCTTTTTTTATTTTAATTATAGATTATCTTTTTTTTAAATTAGTTTTTTACAAATATTTTTATGAATTATAGATTTGTGATATGGTGGTACAAGTAGAAATTATTTTTTAGGTGCTGAATTTTTTTTTTTGGAGTAAATAAAGTGATTTAGGAGTATTTTTATTCAGCAAAATGAGTAAAAGGGTAATTTGGGGCTTTTATAAATTTTGTTATACAAATAACAAAAGTAAGGGAGGTAAAGTAATATTTTTGAAACCCTAAGGGTGCCAAGTGATATTAAGAGAAGCCTTAGGGAAGGTTTATGATATTATCCCTTCATATTGTCATGCAAACATCAATTAGAAATATAATATTCGTACATCCCTATTTGATATTTACGTAAAGTTATGACATTTTTTGCAATCTAAACCAATTTAAAAGAGTGAAGGTACGTTGAGATCAAGCACAATATTGTGAGTAGATTTTTTTCAAATATTACTAATATGTTGTATAATTAACTAGAAAAATTATGCTGTCGTCTTATGATACCATTCCTTCAATGCGTATCTTCCAATGATCATAGCAGCAGAACTATAGAATCTCTCAACTATTTATCCTACTAATTTTGCAAAAGAATCGGTCACCACTAAATTCTGAGCTAGACTTTTGTTTTGTGTGACTTTTGTATATATTTTTCTCTTTTTTTTTTTCCATTCCTTAAATGGGACTAATTTAGATGTACGAGTAACATTCAAAAACAGGATATGAATACTGCTTGCGGAGTCTACTAGTTTCTGTCGAGTTTTGTACTGCAAAATATCTTAAAAGAGTTATTGTCAATCAGCTTGGGTTTCGATGATGTAAGTGCAAAGGTAAGCCATTTCCTTTTCTCTTTTTCTTTTTTTATTTTTTTGTTGGAATATATTGGATGGTTGATTTTCCTAACGGAAATGAAACAAACTTTGAATAGCACAAAATTTTAAGGTGAAAAATGCAAATACAATTGTAAACTGAATTTGACCATAGACCGACAGTAAATCTTTCTTATTTATATGTAAAGTTTTTAACTTCTAACTCAGTGAGACGTGCTCATGAGTAAACTGAATTTGACCATTTACTTATGAGTAAATTTTTCCTAAACTGACAGTAAATTTTTCTTAGTTATAAGTTTTAACTTCTAACTCAGTGAGAGACGGGCTTAAAATATTACCAAACATCAGCTGCTGTTTGTACTTTAGTTTAATTTAATTGATGCACCAAACTTACCCGACTTTGTAACATAGCATACATTAATTATGTATATTTAACCCTAACTTTTTTCTTTATCACAACTAGGCATTATAGTAATTGTCACCTTCCTTAAAAGGTTCTAGGTGGTCAACACTTAGAGTCGTGTAGACCTTTCTTTCTGGCACTGTCTAGATTTGTTATTCGTATTCTGGAAGCATATTGTCCGCTGTCAACTGCAGGAGACAATAATACTAATTTTTGTACTACAATTTTGCAAATCAGTCAAAAGATGTTATCAATTCAAACACGTTCACAAATTGATTAAGGAAAAGTAATTGACACTCAAACCCAAGGTAGGCTTGAATGCAGTTTTGTAAAACCGGATCCGGCCAGTAAACCAGTCAAACCGGCCATGATTTCGGTCTAAGTTAGAAAAGGTAGTCAAAACTTGATTACAGCCAGTGAAATGAAAAAAACCCGTTTAAATTGGGAACCATCAGTTTTTTATTTTATTCTTACCAATCACACTAACAACATAAAATAAAGCTAAAAGCCAAAATTAAAAATTCACTTTGCACAAAAATAAATCATCTCTACTATTTCTCTTCTCTTTTCTATGTTCTCTTTAAATCCTTCTCCAGTCTTTGTTGAATTTTCATATTTGTAATCTCCATGGTTCGAGAACTTCTTAGTCTCATTTTCCACTCTTATTGTCCAATTTGGTACAAACCCCATTTTTTTTTCCATCACCACATCTGAAAATTTGGTTTTTCCTTTTTTTTTTTATTTGTTTCTTCACGTTCCTTTCTTTAAACTTTTTTTTTTTGGCTTTTAACTATTATAATTTATGTATGTTGCATAGTACAAACAAGGAAAAGCTAAAGGGACAAATTTCATGAAGCTTGGAAGGAAGCTAAGGAATTATTTGATTTCATTTAAAAGTTCCAATTCTTGGGAATTTTTGGCTATTTCATTTGAAAGTTCTAAGGTATGATTAATGTTTTATGAGTTCCAAGGTGAAATTCCTGATTTTGAGGAACTTTTTATGAATTTTTAGAATTTTCATATGAAAGTCCTAATTTTTAGAAATTTTTGGCTAATCTTTGGGGATTTCATTTGAAACTTCCTAGTTTGAAGAATTTTTTATGAGTTCTAAGAATTTATATTGAATTCTAATTTTGAGGAATTTTTTAATGAAATTTTAGAATTTTCATATAAAAGTCCTAATTTTTCTAAAATCTTGGACAGTCTTAATTCATCTGAAAATTTCTTATATTGATTTCTCCACCTGCTGGTGGGAGGCGATTGTGATGCTGTGTAAAATAATAAGTATTTGATGTTGAATTCATCTTTGTACAGTATTATTTCTTCTTTCTTAGTTCTTCCTTAATAGAACATTCTCTTGGAATATATTTTTAATAGAATATTTCTTTAGAGTATGTTGCTTAATAGAACATTGTCTTGAATAGCATATATTTAATAGCATACATTCGGCAGTCTTCAGGCTTTATTTGGTAAAATTAATTACCTTATTATTTTTTTTTTTTTTTAGGATAATGAACCATTGAATCAAACCAGTTGAATCATTTAACCTGCGAGTCGGATAGTCAATTGACTCGATTCACGTATCAGTCCGAATATAAAATATTGCTTAAAGGGATTCAACATTTGACTCTAACTTGGATGATGTAAGCACAAAGGGAAGCACTTTCCATTTCTAGTTTGGTATCATTTCTCATATACACGTAAAATTTTTCCATTCTATCAAAAAAAAATATAATAAAAAGATAAAATTTTGCCGAGCATTTGGATTTTAATTAATAGTGAATTACCTTTTCTACCTTTGCATTTTAAGCCATATGTATTGTGAACTTAGTCTAGATTTCGAGATTCATTGCTACTACAGAGCATGAGTCACGATTTACAAACACTAATATAAATCAACATAGGTTCAAATTTTCAATTTAATTTTGGTTTGATTCCACATCGAGTTTAAAATATTGCTTGAGTTTGGTTTGATTATTATATTGGCAAATGAGAGACCCAAGTCCTACGTTAGTAGGCAGGAAAGGAGAGGAAAGTGTGTAAAGTTTTAGCTCATAGGGTATTAAATAAATCGTGTTGATCAGTTTGAACTTCTTATGGTTTCACTTAAAAAGTTATTTGGTTCAATCCTAAGACTCGGATTTCTACATGAGATATCCTTACTTCAATCTTGAGGTGTGAGGATGCAAAGGTAGGAATGGTAATGGGATGGTCTTAATTAGAGCGGAGAGATCCGCCAACTTCGACCTCCTTGTCATATAACTTCTCCGCCCCGCTCCTCCCACAGGCGCGCAGGGACACTTTTATTTTTGTTATTTTGTTTTTCTTTAACAGATTACGGACATAACTCAGCTACTGTTCCAGCCTCGATAAAGAAAAGAAGCATCACAAGAAGCTGCAAAAACTTGATTCACCACAAGAAGTTTCAGTCATCAAGTCAAAGATTTGCCAACCTGAATAGCAAGTATCAAAACAAAAATAGAAAATACGAAATTAACATACTAACCACAAATTGAACTATAGGTTCAAAATACAACTGCATCACAACTTTAGAGTGATCGAATTATTCCTTGTAAGTTCGAATAGCTGCGCAGCCTGACAAGTGATGTTGTACAAAAGTTATTTAGTCCATCTCTTGGGCGTAGAGATTATATCAACATCCAGAACTCACAGGACATAACATTGTAGTACCTCATGAATATAACATGTGGTACCTTATTATTACTCCACAAGACGTCAAAAGCCAAACTAAAACAGAAGTCCACGAAATATCAAACCAAACTTGCACTTCATGTGCTCTTCCAACGAAATATCAAGCCAAACTTTCCCTTCACGTGCCCTTCCATGTTGACAAAGCCGGAGTTTCAGAAGTTTTCCAAGTGCCAATGTCAGACTCATATCTCTCACCCTTGACTCCAGCCGAAGCAATAGAATCAAGCTCCACCATTTCCTCTGCCGACAGTTTTACAGACAAAGCTCCTATATTCTGATTGAGGTTCTCAATCTTGGTAGTGCCGGGTATGGGGCAAACATCGTTGCCTTGGTGATGCACCCAGGCCAATGCTAGCTGTGATGGAGTACAGCCCTTCCTTGAAGCTATGGCATTGACCCGCTCATACAAGTTCTTGTTGTGCTCCAAATTCTCTGCTTGAAACCTTGGCAAATTCTGTATTGTATGAATTTCAATATTTAAGCAATTTTAATACCAAAAATTCAAAAGGGAGTAAAGCATGTGTTGTCTACAAACGAAGACAATCTGAATAACTTCAAGATGATCAATACTAATGTTTGGGGTGTACAAAGTTCAGGGGAGAGGACAATCCAGTAAGGTGGACCAAGTACTCCAAGAAACATCAATTGTAGATGGTAGATGCTGAGATACATTTCCCATTAAAGAGAAACTCAAAATAGAAATCGAATACATTTTTGAACTATCAGGACAGTATTATCAAGTGAACTTGTGACCAACCAAACTCAATTAAAGCCTGTATAGAAATTTTTTTTTTTTTTGTGGGGTGTTAACAAATATGAGAGCACAATGTATGACTTTTGTGCCGAGACCAGACTATGACATTGCAATGTAATTCCATTACCCCTCAGAATTAAAATGACTTACTAAAAATGCCATAGTTTCTTCCTTTATCCAACGTATAGGATGTTCTTGCACCATACAATACAACACTCCCACTGCTTGTGATATTTGACAAAGCTATTGCTATCTTTGAATTCAAACTAAATACAGAGCACAAAATTTCTATCCTGCCTGTACAAAAGGTTCAGTTTCTAACAATGCCAAAAACTGCACTTATTGGAATCCAAGACTACAAGACTTGTCAGATAGAGGAAAGCTTGTTGTATTGCTCTGTTGTATAAAAGTTAATTATTAAACTTGATAGTGTTAGAAAAAAATATTGGACATCAAATAGTGCAGCAACATGTAACAGATAGATAAGAATAGGGATATTGAGCCAGATTACTGCTGAATTTATTACACTAGAAACAAGTAATCTTTTTGGATATTCACAAACCTTTCGGTAGTCACCATCGGTCAGATTCTCGATTAGCTTTGGACCTGAAGAGAAGAATCCTCGTCCAAGTGGACTGTATGCAACAATCCCTATGCCAAGCTCTCTAAAAGATTACACGAAAATGAACTTAGAACTTCATATTTCTTCCAAGACTATGTAGAAAACGAAGCAGAAGAAATGCCCTACCTGCAAGTGGGAATGATCTCTTCCTCAACATCTCTGCTCCACAATGACCACTCCAACTGTATAGCTGTTATTGGATGAACAGCATGTGCTCTTCTAATTGTTGAAGCTGAAGCCTCGGATAGACCTATGTACTTTATTTTACCCTCTTCAACCAGTTTCTTAAGTTCTCCTATCTGGGAGAAACGGACAAGAAAACTCTAAGCTGATTTATTATATTCCATAGTAAGGGATAGAATCGAATTTATACATGCATAAACTAAAAGTAGCACTCGTTCAGTGCAGCTGCACAACTTTGACAAATTATACATCAAACTGAAAGCACCAATAATAGTTCTCTAAATGACATTGTTGTTAACCCCACTGGTTACCCAGCTCTATTGGAACATGCATAACATGATGCATGCTTGGCCAATTTTTTTTTTTTTAATTTTCTAGCAGGAGAGGGGTGAGATTTACGAAGCGAGGGAGGAGGAATGGGGATTAGAACCCAGGACTTCTATATCTTGAGGCCTCAACCTAAGCCACTAGACCAATGCCTCCTTGGTGCTTGGCCAATATCATTATATGACATTGTTGACTTCTTCTAAATAAAATAACAGCTGTACATATGAAAATTGTTGTTCATCAATTTTGCTTGATTTCATTTATACTACCTGTATTTTGAGTGATTGTATTGTAAGAAAATTTCTTCCTACTACACAGGAAATGTAAAATATTCTCTGCTGTCTACACTAAAACGACCACATGTAAATCGTTCTACAAAATATTCACTGTAATAACAAATGAGCATCATGTACTTAAGATACCAAATAATGAATCTCCATCTGCATTGCTTTTGGCACTGACTAAAAAGAAGTGATAAGTAGCCTATCTCCGATGAAAGACAGTATGCACAGGTCTTCTGGTTCTAAAGGAAAGGCATACGATCTATAGCATGATATCCAGCTTTATCTCCATCAGCAGGGCTGTCAAGCTAATATAAGACAACTACTTTGGATGTTTGTAATTTTTGGGATGCCTGCTGCTATCAGCTTTATGATTGTGCAAATTAGCATAGACCACAAGGGGAAGGAACATTTTCCTGCAATTTTTTTGAAGCAATTGCAAAAGACATGGAACTTGATTATTCTCCTCAATTTCGACTACTTTGATCAAATTTTCACTTCATCAAGAATGAAGTGTAGATTAAATTCAGGAAAGGAAACAAGAAGCAAACCGTGACTTCAACGGGCACACGTGTATCAATGCGATGCTGATAATAGAGATCAATGCAGTCCACATCAAGCCGCTTCAAGCTGGCCTCACACGCCGCTCTCACATAGGCTGGATCACCCCGTACATTAAAATTACCGTCCTCAAAAGTCGCTGCAAATTTTGTTGCTAGCTCCACTTTCTCTCTTATTCCTTCCTTTAATGCCTAAAACCATGCTTGCATAACATCAATCATTGAGGACATACACATTATTGCATGTTATAGCATGTTGATTTGTGATCCATGCATGGCACAATCTGTCCGAGTTTTTCCATCCTTTGCATTTTTAAGACTATGATACCTCTTCCTATTGATTATGGTAGCATGCAGAATGAAAATTATGTAATCCATGGACTTTTAGAAGTTTGATCTGTACCCCATATAAAAGTGTGTTAAATAATTTAAACTAGGATGTTTCTTACTATTTGAATCTACCTACATTGTTTTTGAGTAATTCATAAAACACAAAGGAGTATTATGTAGGAGAACTAATGTCCTAACACAATACTAAGACTACTAGTATTTATTGCTACTAATCTATGATGTAGTATTCAGTCTGTAATAGGGTATTAATGTTCATGGGTAATACTAATACTATTATACGATTCATCAATCATTAATTCATGAGTAAGGCTTGAATGATCTTTTTGTCCTAAATCAAGGCTAGACAATCAGGCCTATAATATCTAGTACACTGTTGCTGCATGGAATCCATGAAAACAAGTTAAAAAGATCCAAGGAATCCGTTCCAAAGTATCTACCATAAGGAAGAGAGGACAATTACAAATCAGATGGTCTTTTTTGAAACATTAATTTGCTACTCAATTCTTTTGTTAGAAAATCATGAAAAGAAAACAACAACAAAAAAATGTTGTGAAACCAATATTTGCAGTTTTTATATAATTTAAAAGGAAAAGGATATTTTCCAAAAGAGGGAAATGACAAGAAGAAATATTGGGAGAGTAGGCAAAAGAGAAAGATCAAGGGGAATGATAGAGGGAGAAGGGTGTAGGCGAAGAAGACCCAAGAAATGACATCGACATTTCATAATTTTAGCTTTAGTCCCTCACTTTTTAATTTCTTGCCTTTTGTTTTTCCCATCCACTACTTTTTATTTTTTAATTAGTATTTCTCTGCAATAGTTTGGTTGAAAAAGTTTTTGGTTAGTTCCTAGAACCTGGTATTCTTCTTTAAAAGGTGGTCATTGGAGATTAGGTCCGAATTGGATTGATTTGTTTTTGTAAGAGGCTTAAAATTAGCAATTTAAATATCAAAGAAGTTAAGTTAAAATTATTTTGACGAAATACTAGGAATATTTTGTGTTATTTTCTCTTCAAGAAAAGCCAAAAAAAAAAAAAAGATGATATAAAACCTAACACGAATGTTTGTTTAGATTCAATCGAATTAGTTGTATCCAATTCAAATAACTTCCATCGTATGGCAATGACTTATCCCAACAAAAAGCACTTCCTTAATTACTAGAAAATTGTTAATTTGGTTCTTAAAATAATTTTCTTAATTTTATATATGCATCACACATGCGTTTTGCTCATTCTCTTAAAGGAGCCAACCCCTTTTCTTTTTTCTGTTCTTCCAAAAAAAATTTACAGTCTGTTTTTGCCATTGATAAGATTTGATGCAAAACAATAACATAGACTGACTCGTATACATGAACGCTAGTAACAAAATAGGAAGCTCATACTTAATCAAACTATTAAGGTGGAGTAAATAGTGCCCAATTGGGACCCATCCAAGTGAAAAAAGAAGGAAAGGGGACGAGAGGAGTACAGTTCTTAATATTCCATTAGAATAAAGATACAAGCTTTTGGATTGACAGAGAGACTTTTAAGCACTGACAAACAAAATTAAAGGGGAGAAAGTGATGCAAGCTTTTAGTTACCGGTGATTGTGTGTGATTTACCTGAACATAAGTTTACAACTACTTGATTACTTTTCAAATTCAAAGTAGAAGATTGGTTAAAGCTTTAAATACGCTATTGCAGCGGGTTAAGTATAATCTAACTGAATATAAAGTGACAAATCTACTAGACTACTTCTATGGAAAACTAAAGGTGCAGAAGTTCATGCATACTGCACAACTGCAGAAAAGTGCAAATACGATCAAAGTTACCTTGCCTACAAGGATTTCGTTGATGTGAGGTCCATAGATATCGGAGGTGTCAAGATGGGTGATGCCTCTGCTAATAGCATGGTGAATAAGTCTGATCATGTCGGGGTCGGGCTTGGTTGGCCCGTAGCAGCCTGACATGCCCATGCACCCCAGCCCTTGAGCTGAAACTTCAAGACCTTGCGAGCCCAGCTTGATTCTTGGCACTTTCACTCCTTCTGACGATGCTGCCATTTTCAGACGAAGGAACACAGACACAGAGGAAAGGGTGGAACGGAGCAGATTTTACTGTTTTCTGAGTGAGAAGAAAGTGGGGCGGGCTGAGGGGAAATGGTGTTGCTAGAATATGCTTTTGTGGGCTAGACATGGTCGGCAGGATTTGCTGTGGATTAGTCCGCCGTCCGGGTTAATTATTTGCCATGATTACGTGTCAAAAATTATGTTCAAGAAAATATCCTACATAAATAATTGGGATAATATCAAAAACCTCCCCAAAAGTTTCTCTTAATATCACCTGATACCCTTTAAAAATACCACTTACCTCCATTATTTTTATTATTTGTGTAACAAATATAAATTTTACACAGATATAAATTTAAAAATAATAAATATTTACAAATAAATACACGTGTACCAATTTAACTTTCTTCCGGTGATGCTGCCATTTTCAGACAAAAGAACACTGAGGAAAGAGTGGAATGGATCAGAGTTCACTGTTTTGTGAGCGAGGAGAAAGGAGTGAGGAATGAAGGAATACTAGCGTTGAGGGAATATGCATTTGTGCATTTGACATGGTCCGCTGGGTTTGGTGTGAATTACGTGCGGGGTTGATTGATGATTTAGATACGTCATTAGATACGTCAAAAATTAATATTAAGGAACCGTTTGGTTCGAATTCTACTGTCACTATCACTATCGGTATCATAGAGTGGTCAATGATAATGGGGTTTGGTGAAAACCCACAATATGTTTGTTAATGTGGAATGGATTTTATAATTTATTATTTTTCTTTTTCATTGTGTCTTTTTTTCTTTTCTTTTTCTTTTCATTTATTGAAATAGTAGCATTTTATTTTCTTATTTTTGCATTTAATGAGAATAAAAGGGTAATTAAGATGATTTAAGAAGAATAAAATGGGCAACTAAGATGATTCCCTAGTAACAAGTGATTGATCAAAAAACCCATAGAAAAGGCCTATCATTCCCATTAATTTATTCCCATTGACCCCATCCAAACATTTTATATGGGTATAATTGAATTTGAAACCCATAGTGGGGGTTGAAACCTATTTACCAAATACCTCCTAAGTAAATACTCAACATATAGAAGTTGAAAACTAGTGCGTTTTATTTTTGTTTTTGTTCTTGTATACATCATGGACTTTTCATATTAGGGATAATATCAGAAAACTCCCTTGAGATTTCTTTTAATATCACCTAGCATCCTTATAGTTTTGAAAATATCACTCACCTCCTATAGTAATTATAAAATAACTATATTAGCCCTCACTTGATACATAACTCACATATCAAATAAATGGATGTCAAAAAATTAAAGAAAAAGAATCAAAAGTAACTTTTTTCTTTTATCTCTTTATCCAATATTCTTTTTTATTCATTTTTTTTTGGATGGTAGTACAATTTTTTATTTATAAATTGTAATAAATTAATTTTTTTTATTGTGATAGTGTGGAGTGTGAATGTATGATTTTTTCATGTATTTTGAGTTGACTTTTATGATGAATTAGTACAACTTAAAGACTTGAACCACGAGTTCTGAAAATGTCAGGAAAGAAAAAGACTTATAAGAAATTAGTTTTAAGTATATATAGTTGAATTGGTACTAGTATATTTCTTTACAAATATCTTTTTTTATTTTTCAAATTATATTTTTATGGATTATAGATTTGTGATATGGTGGTACAAGTAGAAATTATTTTTTAGGTGGTGATTTTTTTTTTTTTGGAGCAAATAAAGTGATTTAGGAGTACTTTTATTTAGCAAAATGAGTAAAAGGGTAACTTGGGATTTTTATAAATTTTGTTACACAAATAACAAAAGTAAGGGAGGTAAGTAATATTTTTAAAACCTTAAGAGTGCCAAGTGATATTAAGAGAAACCTCAGGGGAGGTTTGTGATATTATCCCTTCATATTATCATGCAAACATCAATTAGAAATATAATATTCGTGCATCCCTATTCGATATTTACGTAGAGGTATGACATTGTTTGCAATCTAAACCAATTTAAAATGATGAAGGTACGTTGAGATCAAGCACAATATTGTGAGTAGATTTTTTTCAACCATTAATATGTTGTATAATTAACTAGAAAAATTGTGCTGTCGTCCTATGATACCATTCCATCAAAGCGTATCTTCCAATGATGATAGTAGCAAAACTATAGAATCTCTCAACTATTTATCCTACTAATTCTGGAAAAGAATCGATCACAACTAAGACCTAGACTTTTGTTTTGCGTGACTTTTATATTTTTCCTCTTTTTTTTTTTTCCTTTCCTTAAATGGGACTAATTTAGATTTGCGAGTAATATTCAAAAACAGGATATGAATACTGCTATTGTAATTGCAGAGTCTACTAGTTTCTGTTGAGTTTTGTATTGCAAAATATCTTAAAAAGAGTTATTGTCAATCAGCTTGGATTTCGATGATGTAAGTGCAAAGGTAAGCCATTTCCTTTTCTCTTTTTCTTTTTTTTTATTTTTTTTGTTGGAATATATTGGATGGTTGATTTTCCTAACGGAAATGAAACAAACTTTGAATAGCACAAAATTTTAAGGTGAAAGATGCAAATACAATTGTAAACTGAATTTGACCGTTTACTTATGAATAAATCTTTCCTAGACAGACAATAAATCTTTCTTATTTATATGTAAAGTTTTTTAACTTCTAACTCAGTGAGACGTGCTTAAAATATTATCAAACATCAGCTGCTGTTTGTCCTCTAGTTTAATTTAACATACATTAATTATGCATATTTAACCCTAACTCTTTTCTCTATCACAACTAAGCATTGTAGTAATTTTCACCATCCTTACAAGTTTCTAGGTGGTCAACACGTAGAGTCCTGTAGACCTTTCTTTCTGGCATTTTTGGTCAACACGTAGATTTGTTATCGTATTCAGGATGCATGTTGTCCGCCGTCAACTGCACGAAACAATAATACTAATTTTTGTATGGGATAATTTCAGAAACCTCCCCTTGAGGTTTCTGACATTCTCACTGCCCTCCCCTAAGGTTTTCAAAATATCAGAAACCTCCCCTATCATGTTATTAGGGCTCACTTATGGCATCACTTATGGTGAAATGACTTACTTACCCTCAAAATTTATGAGATATTTTGTAGTTATGTTGATATAATTATTTAATTCATTATTAACATATGTTTAACAGAAATAACAACAATTTAGAAGTTTGTTAACAATAACAATAAGGAATCATAAAAGAGCACCAATATATGGCATGAAATAATAATAAAAGAAATTGTAAACATATGAAATATAGGTAAGAAATGGTGGTTGTATGACTACTAAACCTATTAATGATAGTCATGTTTTTCATATTAAAGATAAAGTTAAAACAGATAAACATTATTGTTAAAATAGACAAAGTTAAAATTACTCTATACAATTTTACTTAAACCCCTTACATTTGACAAAGTTAAAATAGATAAACATTGTTCATGCTAAACTATAAATATAAAGCAAAACTTGAGGGTAGTTGTGGAATAATATTGTTTTCTCTCTCTTGCTACTAATTTTTTATTATTGGTGTTTTTAAATTGGGCTATTTTGTTACAGGTTCTTAATTTCAGGGCAGGTTTCTGATATTTTGAAAACCTCAGGGGAGGGCAGTGAGAATGTCAGAAACCTCAGGGGAGGTTTCTGAAATTACCCCTTTTTGTATTACAATTTTGCAAATCAGTCAAAAAAATGTTTATCGATTCCAACACGCGCGTTCATAAATTGAATAAGGATAAGTAATTCACACTCAAAAGGCAGTTTTGTAAAACCGGATCCGGCCAGTAAACCAGTCAAACCGGCCATGACTTCGGTCTGATTATATATGAAAGTTAGAAGGTTCAAAATACGACTGCATCACAACTTTATACTATAGTGAATTATTCCTTGTAAGTTCAAATAGCTGCGCAGCCTGACAAGTGATTTTGTGCAAAAAGTTATTTAGACCATCTCTTGGGCCTAGGGATTATCTCAACATCCAGAACTCACAGGACATAACACTGTATTACCTCATGAATACAACATGTTGTACCTTATTATTACTCCACAAGACGGCAAAAGCCAAACTAAAACAGACGTCCACGAAATATCAAACCAAACTTGCCCTTCATGTGCTCTTCCAACGAAATATCAAACCAAACTTTCCCTTCATGTGCCCTTCCAGGTTGACAAAGCCGGAGTTTCAGCAGTTTTCCAAGTGCCAATGTCAGACCCATATCTCTCACCCTTGACTCCTGCCGAAGCAATAGATTCAAGCTCCCCCATTTCCTCTGCCGACAGTTTTACAGACAGTGCTCCTATATTCTGATTGAGGTTCTCAATCTTGGTAGTGCCGGGTATGGGGCAAACATCCTTGCCTTGGTGATGCACCCAGGCCAATGCTAGCTGTGATGGAGTACAGCCCTTCCTTGAAGCTATGGCATTGACCCGCTCATACAATTTCTTGTTGTGCTCCAAATTCTCTGCTTGAAACCTTGGCATATGCTGCATTGTGCAGATTTCAAAATTTAAGCAACTGTAATGCCAAAAATTCGAAAGGGAGCAAAGCATGTGTTGTCTACAAACGAAGACAATATGAATAACTTCAAGATGATCAATAGTAATGTTTGCGGTGTGCAAAGTTCAGGGGAAAGAACCAATCCAGTAAGGAGGGCCAAGTGCTCCAAGAAACATCAATTGTAGAAGGTAGATCCTGAGATACATTTCCTATTAAAGACGAAACTCAAAACAGAAACCGAATACATTTTTGAACTATCCGGATAGTGTTATCAATTGAACTTGTGACGAATGAAACTCAGTTAAAGGAAGTATAGAAAAGGGAAAAAAAAAAAAACAACTTGAGAGGACAATGTATAACTTTTGTGCCCGAGACCAGACGACGGCATTGCAACACAAGTACATTTCCCCTCAAAATTGTGGATAGACTATTACTAAAAAATGCCATAGCTTCTTCCTTTTTTCATGTCTAGGTTGTTCTTGCAGCATAAAATAGAACACTCCCACTGCTTGTGATATTTGACAACACTAGCCCTATCTTTAATTCAAACTAAATACAGAGCACACAATTTCTATCCTGTCTGTACAAAAGGTTCAGTTTCTAAAAATGCCAAAAACTGCATTTATTGGAATCCAAGACCACAAGATATGTCAGACAGAGAAAAGGTGGTTGTGTTGCTCTGTTGGATAGAAGTTAATTCAATTAGATTGTTTTAGAAAAGCTCAACCAAATTATTGGACATCAAATAGTGCAGCAATGTGTAACAGATTGACAAGAATAAGGATATTGAGAAAGATTGCTCCTGAATGTGGTAAAATAGATAACTGAGAATTTCATACTAACTATAAATATACTACACTAGAAACTACTAATCTTTTTGGATATTCACCAACCTTTCGGTAGTCACCTTCAGTCAAATTCTCGATCAGCTTTGGACCTGAAGAGAAGAATCCTCGTCCAAGTGGACTGTATGCAACAATCCCTATGCCAAGCTCTCTAAAAGATTACACCAAAATGAACTTAGAACTTCATATTTCTTCCAAGACTATGTAGAAAACGAAGCAGAATAAATGCACTACCTGCAAGTGGGAATGATCTCTTCCTCGACATCTCTGCTCCACAATGACCACTCCAACTGTATAGCTGTTATTGGATGAACAGCATGTGCTCTTCTAATTGTTGAAGCTGAAGCCTCGGATAGACCTATATACTTTATTTTACCCTCTTCAACCAGTTTCTTAAGTTCTCCTATCTGGGAGAGAAACGGACAAGAAAACTCTAAGCTGATTTATTATATTCCATACTAAGGTATAGAATCAAAATTATACATGCATAATCTAAAAGTAGCACTCGTTCAGTGCAGCTGCACAACTTTGACAAAGTATACATCAAACTGAAAGCATCATCTGTTAAACATGGCAACAAGCAGCCAATAATACTTCTCTAGATGCCAATAATACTTATCTACATGACACTGTTGTTAACCCCACTGGTTACTTAGCTCTAATGGACCATGCATAACATGATGCTCACCCAATATCTTTTATTTTTCTTCCCCTAGTACGGGAAGCGTGGGATTGAAGAAGTGGGGAAGTTGGAAGGGGGATTAGAACCCATGATTTCTAAAATCTGAGCCCTCAACCTTAGCGACTAGACCAAGACCTCCTTGGCGCCTGGCCGTTATCATTATATGACATTGTTGACTTCTTCTAAACAAAATAACAGCTGTACATATAAAAATTGTTAGTCATCAATTTTGCTTGATTTCATTCATACTACCTGTATTTTGAGTGATCATACTGTCAGAAAATTCCTTTCTGCTACACAGGAAAAGTAAAATATTCTCTCCTTACTACACTAAAAAGGCCACACAGAAATTGTTCTACAAAATGTTCAGGATAATAACAGATGAGCATAATGTACTTAAGATATCAAATAATGAATGTCCATCCGCATTGCTTTTGACACTGACTGAAAAGAAGTAATAAGGTGGATAAATAGGATATATATCTATACTCAATCAGGCAGCCTATCTCAAATGAAAGACGGAATGCACAGATCTTCTGGCTCTAAAGGAAATATACAATTTATAGCATGATATCCAGCTGTATCTCCCTCAGCAGGGCTGTCAAGCTATGTTTGTAATTTTGGGATGCCTACTGCTATCAGATTTATGATTGTGCAAATTAGTATAAGCCATAAAGGCAACAAACGTTTTTCTGCAATTTTTTTGAAGCAATTGCAAAAGAATGGAACTCGATTATTCTCCTCAATTTTCTACTACTTTGATCAAATTTTCACTTCATCAAGAATGAAGTGTAGCTTAAATTCAGGAAAGGAAACAAGAAGCAAACCGTGACTTCAATGGGCACACGTATCAATGCGATGCTGATAATAGAGATCAATGCAGTCCACATCAAGCCGCTTCAAGCTGGCCTCACATGCTGCTCTCACATAGGCTGGATCACCACGTATAGTAGTATTCCCATCCTTAAAAGTCACTGCAAATTTTGTTGCTAGCTCCACTTTCTCTCTCATTCCTTCCTTCAAGGCCTAATACCATGCTTTCATAATATCAATCATTAAGAACATACACATTATTGCATGTTATAGCAAGTTGATTTGTGATCCATGAATAGCACAGTCGATCTGAGTTTTTCCATCCTTTTCATTTTTATGACTATATATGCAACTTCTTCCTATTGAATATGGTAGCATACAGAATGAAAATTATGTAATCCATGGACTGCCAATCCCTTTTCTCTTTTCTGTTCTTCTTCTCTGTTTCTTCCAATGCAAATTCACAGTCAACCTTTACCATTGATGAGATCTGATGCAAAAGATGAACATAGACAGACTCATGTACATGAACATTAACACAAAAATAGGAAGCTCATACTTAATGAAATTATTAAGGTGGATTAGTGCCCTATTAGGATCCATTTGGATTCAAGGGAAGGAAAAGGAATGAAAACATCTAGTGGAAAAGAAAGGAAAAGAGACTGGAGGAGTACAGTTTACGTATTGTCTTGTTTGGATTCAGATATGGATGTGAAAAAAAGCCTATACATGTTATTTGGTTATATGATAGAAAAGAAAGGAACCAAATCTGAAGCCTAAAATCTGGGTATTTGAGGCATTTTCATAGAAAATCATTAAAAAGAATTCCTTTTCCTCCATTTCTATCCAACTTTGAATGGAAATGCAATTTTGTCCACATTTGGATGGAAATAAAACTCAAGGAAAACAACCAATCTTGTTCCTTCCTTCCTTCCTTTCCCTCCTCAAAATGTCAATGCAAACACACTTTCTAGTGGTTAATATTCCATCAGAATAAAGATCCAAGCTTTTTGTATTGACAAATGGACTTTAAGCACTGAGAAACAAAATTAAGGGGAAAAAATGATACAAGCTTTCAATTACGGGGGATTAAGTGTGATTTACTTACCTGATTATAAATTTACTAGTATACTTGATTACTTTTCAAACTCAAAGTACAAGATTGGTTCAAGCTGTTAATTACAGATTTAAAATCCACCCAATTTGCTCTAGTTGTTCGGATTGCTTAAAAGACATTTGGTTTGTAATTCATCAATTACTTAACCACCTTTTTAAAAACTAAAATAATTTGTGATTTACAAATCCGAATACTTGCTAAATAATCTAAACAACTGGAGAGACTTGGGAGGATTTCAAATCCTTCATCAGATAATCTGAATATAAAGTTACAAATCTAGTGGACTACTTCTATTCAAAACTAGAAGTACAAGAGTCCATGCACCCTGCACAACTGCAGAAAAATGTAAATATGATCAAGGTTACCTTGCCTATGAGGATTTCGTTGGTGTGAGGTCCATAGACATCAGAGGTGTCAAGATGGGTGATGCCTCTGCTAATAGCATAGTGAATAAGTTTGATCATGTCGGGCTCGGGCTTGGGTGGCCCGTAGAAGGCTGACATGCCCATGCACCCCAGCCCTTGAGCTGAAACTTCAAGACCTTGCGAGCCCAGCTTGATTCTTGGCACTTTCACTCCCTCTGACGATGCTGCCATTTTCAGACGAAGGAACACAGACACAGAGGAAAGGGTGGAACGGAGCAGATTTTACTGTTTTCTGAGTGAGAAGAAAGTGGGGAGGGAAGAGGGGAAATGCCGAAATGGTGTAGCTAGAATATGCTTTTATGGGCGAGATATGGACGGCAGGATTTGCTGTGGATTAGTCCGCCGTTCGGGTTAATTATTTGCCATGATTACGTGTCAAAAATTATGTTCAAGAAAATATCCTACATAAATAATTGGGATAATATCAAAAACCTCCCCAAAAGTTTCTCTTAATATCACCTGATACCCTTTAAAAATACCACTTACCTCCATTATTTTTATTATTTGTGTAACAAATATAAATTTTACACAAATATAAATTTAAAAATAATAAATATTTACAAATAAATACACGTGTATCAATTTAACTCTATAAGCTCAAAATTAAATTCTTATGAATCTTATTTTTTTTTCTAATTCTTTCTCAACCTGTACGCAAGCCTTTAAATTGTACTAATCATTATAAAAATTAGCTCAAAATAAATAAAGAAACCATACCCTATTCTATCACAATCATAAAAAGTAAAAAATAAACAGAATTCAATTTAATATAATTTAAAATTTGCATGGTCATCTAATAAAAATGAGTATGAAAGAATGTTGGAGAAAAGGAAAAGAGAAAAAGTGGTTTTTGTTTCCTTTTTAAAAAAATTTTGAACTCCATTTATTTGATATGTGACTTATATATCATGTGAGGGTTAATATAGTTTTTTATAATTATTAAAAGAGGTAAATGATATTTTTTAAATCTTAAGGGTATTAAGTGATATTAGAAGATACCTCAGTGGAGGTTTCTAACATTAAAGAATTTGAAAGTAAAAATATATCATGCACGTTTCACATTATAATGCAAATATAAAATTAAAAAGATAACATTCGTACACCTATTTGATATTCATGTAAATTTATGGCATTAATTGGGATCTAAACTAATTTAAAATAGTGAAGTCGTTGAGATCAAATACAATTGTGTGAGTGGTAATTTTTTTTTTCACGTATTAATATGTTGTACAACCAACTTGGGAAATTCTATAGCGATGTTTGTATCTTTTTCTTTCGCTCTTTTTTTCTTTCCTTAAATGGAAATAATTAGATATACGAGAAATGTCCAAAAACAGGAAATGAGTACTGCTATTAATTGCGGAGTCTAACGGCTGGATTCAGTTGATTTTTGTACTGCAAAAAAATGTCTTTCGATTGACTTTTAAGCTTGTCTCGATTGGATGGATGATGTAACGTTCAACTAGGGATCGGATGACGTAAGTGCAAAGGTAAGCCATTTCCTTTTCTTTTTATTTTGGAATATATTGGAGTTTTATTTTCCCAAAGAACTTTGGATAGTACAAAAGTTTAAGGTGAAAAATAAACGATACAATTCTATTTAACTGCATTTGACAATTTACCTATATGTAAAGTTTTGTCAAAAAAAAAAGGTTTTAACTTTTGCAAAAATTAATTTTTCCTTGTCTTCTTCCTTTTTTTTAAATAAGCAGTCCTTTTTTTTTACGAATTTAAAAAATCGAGAGAGGGGACACTTAAATCTAAAACCTTTAATTTTTGGAGTCAACTTTAGCTATTAGACCAAATCATTCTAAGCACAAAGTTAGCTTCTACTAGATCTGTCAACGAATCGGGTCTAGGCTTGGACTTGACTCGAACCCGGTCCGTTTTGAATCCGGAACATATCCTAAATCTATTTACCCGGATCCGATCCGGATTCGTTTTATTTATAAATAAAACAGGTCGGATATGGATTTATATGTTCTGATCCGTTTTGGATTCGGATCCGATTAGTATAATTATTTTAATAAAAAAATTATATGTTTTATTAAAATTTGCTACTAATCTACTTATTTTTAAATTAAAAATAATTTTCTATAAACTAAATGATTCTTAAAATTAATTTATTTATATTATTAATATTACATTAATAAATTTTATTTATAATTAAAATTATCATACCTAATTAAGTTTTAAAAATGGATATACCCGACCCGAATCCGGATCCGGATCCTCTATATTGAGACCCGTCCGGATCCGGGTCCAGAATTACCAATTCCGATCCGACCTGGATCCGACCCATTGACACCCATTGCTTCTACCAAAGCATGGATTTTGTTTATAAATCAAAAGAGGGAACACTTAAATCTAAAACCTTTAATTTCTAGAGTCCACTTTAGCTATTAGACCAAATCATTCTGAGCAGAAAGTTAACTTCTACCAAAGCATGGGATTTGCTTATTAAAGAGATGGAAGCTTTATAAATGGAGCTTATGAGGAGTTCAAATAAACAAATGCCATGCAAACTTCCTTCGTGATGTGTAGAAAATTTTCTTCAGCAAACATAACTAAATGTTATGTAAATTCCTAAATGCATCTAATATACACCAATCAAATTCATTTATAAATGTCCATCGCACTCTTGTGCAGCAAGCACTTTCTACGTTTACTTTGAGAATTCAAGTTATTAACCTTGTAGGAATCTATTGTAGTGTTTCTAACATAAGTTTCCTAGCAAAATAATTTTTTTCCTTAAAAAAGATTAATTTCATCTTAAAAGTCTCTCATTAATTCAAGCAAACACAAGGCACGTAACAATCCAATCAGTTTCCAAAATCCAACTGGAATGCGACATAATTGTGAAACAACTTGAAGAAAACATAGTACCAAAAAATATCACAAACACTGGAGTGCTCAACTTTGATCACCATCAAAGCAAAACATTTCTTGGTAACTCAATTTTTATTTTGGTGGAGACAAGTTTATTTTTTTCTAATGGTTTTTTCAAATAGATACTCAACTTTTACTGACAACAATCTACATCAATGCAATGTCGTAAGATTTGTTACCAAAGTCAATGCAATGCAGGCACACAACTATTTAAAAAAAAAAAAAAACGTGTTCTTTGGAATTATGAATTCAAAATTTTTTGAAATTTGGACACTGAAATTTCTACCTATTTTGATTTCGAATTCATCAATTCCGATTTCGATTTCGTACCAAATTCAATTCGGAATTCGGTGAATTCGTAATGTGTTATACTTAATTAATATACAACTAATTAGAATTAATTAAACTTAATATTATTATTGTATAAAATAATTATTATTTGGAGGCATTATTATATAAATTAAATATTTTATATTATATAAAATATTATATATATATAATATACGAATTTGAAATTGAAATTGGAATCCGATTTTCCGATTTGAAAATTTTAAATTTCGAATTCGAACCGATTTTACCAATTTCAAATTTACCGATTTTACCGATTTCGAATTTCCGAATTGAAATCGAATTCGGTCGGTAAATCGAAAAATTTTGTATTTGCACACCCCTAATCATAACACACATTGAAGATACTTTTAGTTTTACAGATAATATTGGGTTTACTTGAATAGTAAATTATTTGCTAAAATTTATTTATTTATATCATCAACATATTTTCTAATCACCTTTTTATCTCAGATATATTATATTCAAAAGTGCCACAATATTTTTTTCAAAAAATTATTCCAAAAAGTTACTACAGTATTTTTCAAAATTATCTCTTTGACAAAAGAAGTACAACTTAGAACCAAAATGGCCAAAAGGGAAAACAAAAAAAAGGAAAAGAAAAAGGAAAAAAAAAAAAGAAGAAGCTAGGAAAATGGTTATGTGATGGATACTAACTTTTTTGTCCCAAAAAAATGACCATACGCAAGTTACGTGATAGATTTGAAGCAAAAAGTAGTCAAAAATCTAGATTGGGATCAAATTTTATCCATTTGATTTTGTAAACAACGTAAAGTCACTATTTTAAAAATGAAGAATGAAAAAATTTATTTAGCAAGATGTGAGGGATGTTTTAAACGATTTTCCCTTAAAATGTAGTATCTCTTCACTACTTAACAAACTAATCCTTTTCAGTAAGTTGTAGGTTTCAAACAGGTACAAGGCATCATTTCTGCCGTCATACAATCTAAATAACAGGAACCTTTGGATATTCAGAAATACACCAGATAAATATCTTATTCAAACAACACCAAAAGTAACGATGGCTTGTCCTGTTAAAAGACCAGCCAGCAATCTGTTCACATGACCAGATCTTTATCCATTACAACCTCAAGTTCTTTACTTCGTATAAGATAACTGTAAAATAAATCAACCCTCAACATAATACACTATCACTTAAGGTTGCAGTTTATTGGAACAGTTACAACTCACTCAGTCCTCAACAACAGTGAAAATGCACTATCAGATAAATAGCTACACGAATTATTAGCATAACAAAGGCAGCATTCATGTGGCCTTCCATGTTGATAGAGGAGGAGTATCGGAGGTTTTCCAACTATCAAGGCCAGCGCCAAGTCTATCACCCTTTACTTCAGCTGAAGCAATGCTTTCCAGTTCAGCCATATCTTCTGCAGACAGTTTCACAGACAAAGCTCCTATATTTTGATTGAGGTTTTCAATCTTGGTAGTGCCAGGTATGGGACAAACATCATTTCCCTGATGATGCACCCAGGCCAATGCTAGCTGTGATGGGGTACAACCCTTCTTTGAAGCCATGACATTGACACGCTCGTACAGGTTCTTGTTATGCTCCATATTCTCTGTTCGAAACCTTGGCAAATTCTGCATATATCGTGTAAATTTCTGTCGTGAGCAACTCTAGTGCCAGAACTGAGAAGGGAACCCCACAAATACAAATAATGGATGCAGATAACGTTGAGATTATACATAACCTGATTAACAAATATTAATTCTGGAAGGTAGTGATCATTCTAACGGGTAGCTGGGACAATAATGTGTAAGTTTAATCGGCGCATTAGAATAAATGATAAGATTTGAATGTAAGGATTTTAGCTCATAATCTGCAATGACTTAGTGTTTGGAACTAAGAAACTCATACTCTTTATGGTCATGGACAAACCTTTCGGACATCACCTTCAGAGAAATTCTCAACCAGCTTTGGACCTGATGTGAAGAATCCTCGTCCAAGTGGACTGTATGCCACAATCCCTATGCCAAGTTCTCTAAACAAACCGAATATGAAGTTACAAATGCATATTCTTGCATACTGTATAGTGAAATGAAGCAGAAAATATGTAAACTACCTGCAAGTAGGGATGATCTCTTCCTCTGAATCTCTGGTCCACAATGACCATTCCAACTCTACTGCCGTTATTGGATGAACAGCATGTGCTCTTCTGATTGTTGAAGCTGAGGCCTCAGATAGACCTATATACTTGATTTTACCCTCTTCAACCAGTTTTTTAAGTTCTCCTATCTTGAGAAAAAAAAAAAAAGAATTTGAAGAAGCAAATACTACCATATGAAGCTCATTTAGTATTAATTATCCCAAGCCAGATAATTGGAATTTTAAACATCTATGAGTGAAAGTATTAGTAGTCCATTGTACATACTTTTATTAACAATAAATGAAGTTGAAAACATTACGTATACAATGGTATTCAACAGATTGGTTCAATTTCTTCTGTTCCATTCCTCCTAGACATCATGTCACAACTTTTAAAGGACAGAACTACTAGTTGATGCTATAATAAATGCCTCTGTATTGATTTAAGCCACTTATAACATGTGTTCCACAGAACTAGAATGATCGCATTAGGTGCTATTTGACAGTAGTCCCATCTGTAGTGACTTTAAGATAGTTGCTCTGTACGTGTATGTGCAACTAAAGTGACACCACAACTCACAAGTCTTCAAGATTTTCCAGGACTTGGAGGATACTGTTGGAATAAGAGAGATTTAAAAGCTAAAAGCTTCAATTCTTGGAAAATGGATAAATTTAAGGTATCTCAAAACCTGAGTTCAAATAGGATTGTCAAGTAATTGGTGTCTTCTGGCATGCTGTAGCCATGCAGAGCATATTAGAGCATGCACTTTTTCATACTTGAATTGGCTTCTCTCATACACCAAAGCATATTCCTAGAGAAAAGTAGACTGATTTGTGTAGAGCAATTCAATAAGTAGATATTTGCATTTTAATCTATTGCCATGCATCATTATGCAACAACGTGCTATCACATTTTTACCATATCTAGTAGTAAAAAAACTCCTAATTCCACAACTCTGTGCTAATTAAATTCATTCATAACATTGATGAACTAGTTGCACTTCATCAAGTATAAAAGTAAAATAAAAACACAGAAGGAAAGTAGAGCAAACCGTGATCTCAACAGGCAGACTTGTATCGATGCGATGCTGATAGTAGAGATCAATGCAGTCAACACCAAGTCGTTTCAAGCTAGCCTCACAAGCAGCCCTTACATAGGCCGGATCACCACGAATCTCCCGCTTTCCATCAGCAATTTTGACCCCAAATTTTGTTGCCAGCTCCACTTTCTCTCGTATCCCTCCCTTCAAAGCCTATACTCATTCTTTCATAACATTAATCATCCAGGACACAAATTAAAATATGTTAATCTTGCAACTACTCCTTAACAGAAGTGTTAAACTAGATCCTATATAACTTCCATATCTCTCTCCCAGACAGCAGACATGTTTTCTTGTAATTTGGACGGGGGGAAAGGAAATGTAGATGAATGCTGTCTGAAAATGTAGAAGTAATTGACAAGTATCAAAATTATATGGAACCAAAAGCGTCAACTCTGGACTATATTTTTACAAGAAGCCAACTTAAACCACTATTTCCTATTCTTTGTGGGACGTTGTAGATGTTGCAAAGGTTAAATATATGTTGTAGTCATATTTCCAATAACCAGGGTACAAAATGTAATCAACACTATAGATTCTCTGAAACTCATGAAAATTGGAAGTTTCCTTTTATTCGCGATTCTTTACACAAAAATCATACGCTTTTCCACCTATGTATAATAATCTCTCCAGACCTTAGGATTCTTACCTTTTCTACTCTTTTGCATTTTGAGCTAGATGGTAATTGGTAATTACGTACAGAAATTCCTCTCTCGAATCCATCATGGGCTTTTTTTTTTTTTTATATATATAGGCGTATTCTTGTCTTTCCACATGCTCTAAAAGTCTAGTGGTGCCATTAACAAATATCATTAGAAAATACCAAGTGAGTGCCTGATGTCAATTCTTCAATGGCAGGAACTATTTGAACGGATCCACATACTCCCTAGTTGTACTCTTTCCGGTTGATATAATTCTTACAACATCTGGTGTAAACTCATAAAATTTTGGTGGAATCATGAAATTTGCCAATTCACACAACTAAGTTGAAGTAAAATTCCTTGATTATAGCAAATGTTATACGAATTTATACTAAATGCTGTAAAAATTACAGCCATCAGACAGAACTCAAACGGAGAGATCCTGTTTCTTCATTTTATCAAGGTAAATCTATTAGGCAAAATCAGAGTACTGTCAAGTGTCGACATAGGCTAACCTAAGCATGCAAAGTAAAGTTTGATATAGTCCCGGCACCGTACCCATGTCATTCACTACTTATCACATCAGTACTATAATTTGATAAGCTTGCGATAAAAATAGAATTATTTTATCAGCAGTATAATTTGACAAGTTTGTGATGACAATAAAATTATTTTTTAATTGAGTATTTAAACTTTAAGATCTATTATTAATAGTGGTGCATGTTTAATTCGGACGATTTCCAGCCATTTATTGATGAAATTTGGTTTTTATTAAAAAAAAAAAAGTATTTAAGACTTTATCTATAATGAAAATTTTCTTTTACTAATTTATAATATAAGTGATAGGACTCAAATTCAATTGAGCCCGAAATGCAAAATGTCAAAGGATTGAGCTTAAAACATCTAAACGGGCCCAGCTCAGACCCAACCATGATTAATGTATTTGGTCTTGGACTCAACAAAGCCCGATCCTAAGGGCCCGAATGACAGGCCAGGAAGAAGAAGCCTGAGACTCATAATTTTTAAGGATGATAACTGTACCTTGCCAATGAGTACTTCGTTGGTGTGAGGTCCATAGGCATCGGAGGTGTCAAGATGAGTGATACCTCTGCTAACAGCATAGTGGATGAGATTGATCATGTCGGGCTCGGGCTTCGGCGGCCCGTAGAAGGCTGACATGCCCATGCATCCCAGCCCCTGAGCGGAAACTTCAAGACCTTGAGAGCCCAGCTTGATTCTTGGCACTTTCACTTCTTCTACAGCTGACGATGCCATTTTTTATCTTTCAGACAAAACCAGAAGCAGTGGAGGAGCAGCAGAGGCGGAGGAGTACTACTGGAGTCAACTCAACTAAACTAAATAAGATGCAATTCTGATTCTAAAGGTACTCCTCCGCTGAGTACCTTTGGTGATAAAATAATAATTAGTATACTGCTATACTTTGCCCTACTTGATGTGTCACCACTGTCTAGGAGGGCCCGACCTTCATTCTCACATGCGAAGATTAAGACTTGTTCATTTTAATATGGGTAAATCGCCCAGAGGCCCTCCAACTATTTTTTTTTATCAACTTTTGACCCCTCATCTATATAGTGTATATTTTAAGCCCTACAACAAAAAAAAGCCTAACTATTTGACCCTTCCGTGAAAAATCACCGTTTGTGATCACGGAATGCGGGGACAATTTTGTCCGTTCAGAAAAGCGTACCTCAGAACCCAACTTAAAATTCTGGAACACTTCACCATCGGTGTTTTTACAAGTAGATTTGAAGAGAAATGTGTGTTTGATGAAAGAGGAAGAATACTTTTGTATACTTCACCATCGTTTTTCTTTAAGGCTCCACCTTTACGCAAATTCTCTGCAAGGAAGATAAGTGCGATCCAATCGCGACTTTTTTGTGGAAAAATTTTAAAACATCCTGTTAAGATATCCCCTTCAAACAATGGCTCCAAAAGATATAACAAGGAAACCAGTGTCAATGACAAACCGACTTTGATCGAATGAATAGCTTTCCTTGGATGTTCTCTTCCCACCCGCCATATCGCTTTCCATGCCAGTCCCGGAAATTTTTTCAACTTTTCCACATACATATTCAGACGTTTCTTGGTCTTCTCCAATCTGGCACTAGTTCCATAAGGGCTGTCCCCGTTTATCACTATTTCTACACCCATCTTTTCAGGACAAAGAATACTGTGTTCTGTAGTCATTTGGCAGGTTTTTGGGGTGCAGATCACAAAATAATGCTCAGAAAACCATTACTTAATTGTTTTCCGAGCATTGGAAACTAGAGCGTGAGTTGAGGTTTGCTTTATATGTGAATCAGATGAGTTATTTCCCAGATTTACCCCCTACTTATTGGGCACGTGATGGGTCCATGCCTTGTTCAGGCTAAAAGAGGCCTGGAAATGCATCGGAGGATTACATTTGAGCGAAATTATTATGTTGGGGACTAAAAGAGCACATTTTATATGTGAGGGACTAAATTTTTTCATCTCAGATATGTCAGGGACGAATGGTGCAATTTTCCCTAATTAGTATGCTGCTATACTTTGCCCTACTTGATGTGTCACCGCTGTCTAGGAGGGCCCGACCTACATTCTCACATGCGAAGATTAAGAATTCTTCATTTTAATATTTAATCCATCCATCCACTTGTAGGAATCTTCTGCAGAGCGTTCATAGATAGAGATGCGACAATGGTGCCGAAAGGTACTCTTACAAAGCCTTCCATCTATGGCAAATATGGTGCAGGGTTAAAAGCCTAGTCAAAAAGCAGTTTGATACCTGGTTAGCGAAGGAAAACTACAGGTGGAGGTGGTATTGTGGACTTGGGAACCCAAAGAGTAGAGTGTCCAAAACAATGTGGTCACGATTGAAATCTTGAATCAAAAAATTGAAAGTTTTTGGAGATTGTCTCGTGCATTAGGCTTTTCTTAGGGACTCGAGTATCGAGTATGCATGCCTAAACAAATTCATCACCCGGCACCACCTCGGCCTTCGCCCTACCCAAATAACCCATTTAAATCTATTTGGAAGACATCCAAAACAAAACCTAATAATCATTAAATTAACAATTAGAACTTGCAAATTCCAATTTTTGATTTTCCACTCAAGGTTTAGCATCAGATCTTACAAGAATTACACAAAAACGGCGCAATTAACAAATACTCAAGCATTGAATCGATGTTGCTTTTGCAGTTAAGCCAGTGCATTTGTGAAGAGTGAGGGACGGATGTTGAGTTCGCATAGCAGGTCCATCCTCGATAGACTTAGCCCCGGGTGGCTCGTTCCTGTGACGTCTGCTGTTGCATGATTGATTTAACCTACGAAGCCTGATACACTAAAGTAACACTAAGTGGCAACGAGTTTTGTAATTTCACCAAAATCAACTATAGGTGCACTCCAACTTGAGCACGTTAGGGTGATAAATGGCATCGAGTTAAGGAGAAACCCGAAAAATCAGCCTACGGGCACACCTCCCTATGAGCAATGATTCTTCTTCTAATATAAATACTGATCCCTTGACACCTGTGTTACAGGACAATGGTAGGTAAAGTAAATCTCTACTGCTACGGAGTTCAATACCACTTATCGAATTTGTAGGTAGTTTGTTATCAAAACACCTTTATCATCTTTCATGTGACAACTTTATGTCAATATCATTTTTTCTTTTTCATGCAAGTGCGTTAACGCACTTCAGCAGCATGTTTCTTTAATTGTAATAGGAAGTGGAAAGTAAGGGTATTGTGTATAGTTTGTAAGTATTTATTAACTAATAACTAAGACAAGATAAAAATCTGACTATTATTGTAATGCAGATACAAGGGAGTTGTCATGATTTATTTTATTAAATGACAACTTTAAAAATTTTATATTTTTAAATTTGTTCATAATTTTTCATATCTACTATTCTATTGAATCGCATTTCTGAAATTTCTAGTGTATATTTAACCTACTATTACGATAATAATATAAATCAAATTATGCTCGACGATTTTCAACAATTTATTAATGAAATTCGCTTTTTATTAAAAAAGAAAAGACAAGATAAAATCTGTAGGATATTTACTTTTCATTTGATGGGGATGTGGATGATGTAATCGCAAAGGTCAGCAATTTCTTATTTATTTATTTTTTTGGTTGTCTTTTTGCTTTCATTTTCTCTGTTGGGGCTTGGTGGGAACTTCTTTTTAGTGAATTTGGAGTTTTGCCACATCATCTTCAACGTAACTAAAAATTGAGGACTCAACTACAGGTGCAAACCAACCGAGCAACTCGCCGCCGGATTGGTTAAGCGATTGACTTGATTTGGCGTTGACCGAGTTCAAATCTATCTTGAGCAACTCGTATAATCAAACGAGTCATGTATCAATCCTTGTTTGTTAATTTTGATAGCTCATTGAACCTCACCGAGCAGTATGTATTTTATATGTTAAAATATATATATATATATATATATATATATATATTGAGTTTAATATATCGAATTCAAACTCAATTAAACTCGAGTCAAACTCGAGCATTTCAAAAATCTTAGCGAATCGAATTCAATCAGAATTTCAAACTCGATCGAGTCGAGTTCGATCTCGAACAGCGTTATATCAAGTCGAGCTCCAGATCGAGCATGGCACGATTCGGGATCAATTCGGTTCTTTTGCACCCCCTAACTCCAACCCAAGGAGGCCCACACGTGACTGATTGTCGTGGCTTTTATTTTTATTATGTTTCTTTTGTTGACTGAGATGTCTTACAAGACTGCAATGGACGAGTAGAAGTTTGAAAACCAAAACCTTTCAAACACGTGGGTTTATTTAGATATCACATTATTTGTTAAAAATTATTTACTTGCATTATAGACATTTTTTTATCTTTTCAACTATTTTTTTATCTCACATACATAACATTATAAAAAATACTACAAAAAGTATTTCAAATATTACTTCAAATAATCTCCTATCCAAACACGTGCACTACATGTTTTCTTGCTATTGATGTTTCACACTATGCGGAAGAAAAATATCAAAATTGTTATTTACACTGTTCTTGTTATTTTTTTCTTTTCAAAATTTGTCATATCATAAGCGAAAAATGGTTAGAAGAAAGCAGTGTGAACAATAACTATTATAGAGTTTAATACTATATTTGGATGGGTGGATTTAATTTCAAATCTACACCCTAATTTCTTTGCACCATTTGAGAATTTTATTTTGAGAATGAGATCTCAAATCAACTTATAAGATGGAAGGGATTAGTTTAGAAAGTTTCAAATATATCTAATATAAGAGCCATTTGAAATCCATCCCTCTCAAATCTTTCTCCAAGTACAAATCTATCGATTCAAACACAACCTAAATGCATCTAACAAGATTTTCGCTTGGTTGTTTGTTTGCATGATAGTTTTTAAATACTCGATCTCTGTATACTTTCTTTTCTTTTCTTTTTTTTTTTTTTTTGGTCATTTGGAGGGCTTTAGGCCCAACCACAAAACACTACTCTAAGGGTACAAACACCCATGGCATCTTGATCTCTGTATACTTTGTTTCAAGTCTATTAGGATTACTTCCACTTTTCACCCCCTGAATTTGTATTTCCTTTTCCATTTACTGTGCCTACTTGAATTCCACCAAATGAGAAGTCCAATTTTGCAACAGAACGTGGGAATTGAGGGCAGCAAATCGCGCTTGCGTGGTGTTTGTTTCTTGAGCCAGATTTGCTCGAGAAGTTCACTAGATTTTTTGGCAATTGGACTTTAAATAAGAGGAAAAAATCCTACACTAAACGACAAAAACAAACTAACAGATAACCTATTTTCTTGATTTTAAGGGATTCCATATTTGTGTCCATGGCTAATTAATGTCATGATTTATAGTTGTTAATTATAGGTAGACTCTAAATGAGAAGAGAACAAGTGCAGCTGCATGTCGGATCCTTACCAGTACTCCTAACTGAGAATGTGCATTGCACGTTGAATGTACTTTTTAGCAAGGAAGGTTTTAATTTTTCGTCGTCAAAAGTTGAAGAGCAATGAATTTAGCGTTGTGAAAAGTAAGCATGTACAATATCAAAGGAATCAAACTTAGAAGCATTCAGCAGGTGGAAAATAGAATTGAAAGTAAAGAAACTTAAACATGTGGGTATTGTGAACGGACAAATTTGTCTGTTGGTTGTTTACTCTTCTTCTATCTTGACTTCTTCGGGTCTCTTAGGTCTCAAGAGTCATGCTTTCCTTTTCTCTTAACCAGTGGGGTTTTCATCATCTTCAGTAGTGATTGGATTTATTGGATCATTGGATGTGGAAGGTTCCCTGTCATCAACATCTTTTAACTTAACAGCTCTATTTTGGTGGATTCCCCAATTTTCTGCAATGCATTCGCTATCAGTGACATCTTTCCGGCTGCATTTTCTGTCATCTGTTTTGGTCTGGTCAAGAAATTGTATTTCTCGAACTTGCAAACCGGCACCATGGTTTTTTCAGTAAGCTGAAAATTGTCTCTTCCCTGAATTAAATGTTTTAGAGGTTTGTCAGCAGTTATGATTTGAAGCATACATTGCATGTAACTAAAATTACTTGCTTTGCCTCGTACCTGTTTGCTTGTAGAGTGTATGCATTCAGATGCTTTACAACCAATCAGCAATTCTGATTGTATGTATATCCTTTAACTGTTTTAAAATAAAATCATATTAATTAAGTGGCTCGAAACAGTAGTGCTTTCATCTTTTTCATTTAATATTAGGACAAAGTGCGACTATAGCCAATCAACTTTCACAAAAGTCTCATTTTAGTTATTGAAATTTCTTTTCCGTGTCAAATTAGGCGTCCAACATTCACAAGTGTTGCAATTTAATTATGGGATCCAATTTTATTTGCTAATTTTCATTGTATTATGACATCATATCTGAATCATTGTCAACTATATGTAGAGGTAATTTTGTGAATTTGATTTACCCAAATACATTACTCACCAACATGCTCAATTTTTACGCAAAAATGGGTAGTTTGGTGAAAAGAACAATAAAGATGCTTCCTCAGCGCAATTTATCTTTGATCAAAAGTGTCTAAAGTTAACATCAATTTGAGACGAACGAAGTTTAATGAACAAAATGCGATACTTATAAAATTTGGATTTACCAACTTGAGATGAGAAAGAGTTTGATGACTCAAATCAGCCCGTTTATATACTTTGGGTGCTTAATTTTGCTTCTATATTTGATTAATGCAAAACGTTCAGTGTCTTTTATTTCTCTTTCTTCAATTAGCTTTACCTCTCGTAATTCTCAAAAGAAGCAAGCCTTCTAAACCCATCATCTTGATTAAAATACATCATGTCTAGCAAACCTGTTTGTCAGCTCAGCACAATCACTTCCTTTCCGCATTTCCTTTGAAAGAATACAATTATGCATAGAAAATGAGAGAGATTCACAGGTTTTCCAATCCGTTTAACATCTAAATATGTCATCTATGGTATTTACATTTCAAGTTCTCTGTGCACTACTTTATTCCATCTTTATTGGTTACATTTTGTGTCACTGATTTTGTCTAGCAAATAGACTTCTTGTGAAACATAAACATAGAGCCTTCACGAGTTTCATACAGGTAGCACAGGCATCATTTTTGCAGCCATACGGTCTACCTATGGTGACCATATAGATACACACACATGAAATTACAATGGATAAAACATCACATCCATTCATTCAAGAGCTGAAAAAGACATACTCAGCATGTCCTGGTACAAGACCAACCAGTTTTTCACATGAATTTAATCAATACAGAATCTGTGGCCATCACAAGGATTAACTTTTTATTGGAACACGTGCAAGCTATTAAACCCTCAAAGCAATGAAATGGACCATCAGGCAGATGGCTATAGGAATTAGCACCACAAAAAAGGTCGTCTTCATGTACTCTTCCATGTTGACAAAGGTGGAGTATCAGAATGTTGCCAAGTGACACCGCCAGGCCCATATCTATCACCCTTGACTCCAGCTGAAGCAAGGGATTCAAGCTCAGCAAGATCCTCTGCTGACAGTTTTACAGATAAAGCTCCTATATTCTCTTTGAGGTTCTCAATCTTGGTAGTGCCAGGTATGGGGCAAACATCATTTCCCTGGTGATGAACCCATGCCAATGCTAGCTGCGATGGGGTACAACCCTTCCTTGAAGCGATGCCATTGACGCGCTCAAACAAGCTCTTGTTATGCTCAACATTTTCTGGTTGTAATCTCGGCAAAGACTGCATCACATAAAATTCAAATTTTCTCAATAAACAGTTGTGCAAGTAATTTTCATAAGGAATAAAGCAGGTAAATTTGCAGCTTGGTAAACTCAACACATTTAACTTCAGGGGAACAAAAATGAATTTGGCCAGGTTCTCTCATTATTCCAAAGTCAGCAATATCTATTGCAGAACGTAGTCAAGATACAAAGACATAGAAACCAAAATTGCCTGAGAAATATATTAAATCTGTATGTAGGTTAATCATCATAACTAAGTTATACCTTAATACAACAAAGATGACTCACTCTTTTAGGATTTTCCTACCCATCGTCTAGTAGTATATTTCTAATTGCAGAACAAATAGGAGACACAACTCTGGAACATATAGCCAGAGCTAAATCTAGCAAGGCCCATAAGTCCTAGTAAATTTAACAAGCATTTACTTAAAACGTGACTTTTAACTTTCTTCAGGTACTTATTAAGAAGGTCAAGCACCTCACAATAAAGGAAACAAGCTGCCTGTATCAATCCAGTATGAATAGATGAAAAAGTCAAAAATTAGCAAGCTAATAAGCACTGATTACTTTAAGTATTAGACAGGTCAAGAGGACAGGAAAAGAAACATGTTGAACAACTTGAAGCACATTTTTATAGTATGCAAATCAAATCGAGATTTTAGCTCTGGCAAATGTTGGCAAGGAAATAACCAGACTGAGAAGGTTCTTGTCATATAGAGACCTGTTAACAAAGTATCTTCTTTTTTCCCAGTTAGCAATAGTGAGGCCAACTATATGTCAGGCATACATTTAACCCAAAGTCATACTTATTAGCTTAAGACATATATATGTATTGAGAGTCAATTGGGGGCTGTGGATGTCATCTATTATGCATGTCACAAGCATTTAAGTTGGCACAGTCATTCAAAGCTCTTGCTAGAAAATTTGTGAGAGCTACAACATGCGAAATTGTGCTCAAACTATCATCCCTGGACATTAATCTCACTATCATCCCTGGATATTACTTGCAGTAATCTTAATATAAGTTAGCAAGCTAATTGTTGTGCTTTTTTAGCTGTCGATGTATCATCTAGAAGATTAGCACTTCAACCAGTGCTATCACTTACAGAACCAGACCTAAAGCCTTTACAAGGCTGACGGATGTGTTGATAGGAACTACACCTTCACCTGGAGAGGTGGTGAATCCTCTTAAAATGCTTATCTGATAAGGAATGGGAAATAGCGCTAAAACCTGCTCAGGCCCTCCTAATATAACTTGACAGTTATTTTAAATGTTATATCTCCAGCTTTAATAATACTTTAACAAATGCATGTGCATATGCCTATGCCTCGAAGCTTTCACCTTGGACCACAAGATACAGCTCCTTGCCTAACTCCTTTGCATTGCAAAATCACACTTGATTTGAATGAGTCTCGATAAGCAAGAGAAGTTTTGTTTCCAAAGATTGCTTTTAAGCTATTATGATAAGCTGACAAATTGTAATGTACCTTTGAATTAGGAAAGCATGTAAAATATGCACAACAATGTCAAAAGACGTGCTTTGTCCTCCTCTTCCGTTGAAATGTCAATAACTTTGAATACATAGGAGAGGCTTAACCAAACTATCAAATGTTGAAAAGTTCAGAAAGTACAGCAAATAGATGGGTAGGAACATCAAGCAAGACAGTCAGTGAATGTGGTATAAGTAGATAAATGAGAAACTCGTACTTACCATAAACATTCTATACTAAAAAGCACCTAATCAAAATGAATGTGCACAAACCTTTCGGAAGTCACCATCAGTCAAATTCTCCATCAGCTTTGGACCTGATGAGAAAAATCCTCGTCCAAGTGGACTGTAAGCCACAATTCCTATGCCGAGCTCTCTAAAAGATTGCAGAAAAATGAGTTACAACTGCATAATCTTTGCACACTAAAGATAGTAAAGCAGAAAACTCCCATACCTGCAAGTGGGAATAATCTCTTCCTCCACATCTCTGGCCCACAATGACCACTCCAGCTGTACAGCTGTTATAGGATGAACAGCATGTGCTCTTCTAATTGTTGAAGCTGAGGCCTCAGATAGACCTATATACTTTATCTTACCCTCTTCAACCAGTTTTTTAAGCTCTCCTATCTGGGAAAAAGAGCATTTGAAGGAACAGATGGTATTATAAAAAGATCGTTCAGTATTAATTGTCCCAAGGAAGACAAGTGAAATCTAAATGCACATGGCAGACGTGACTAGTTCATTGCAGTAGTGCAATTTCGATCAAATACACATCAAGCCAATAACATCAAAGACGTAGTGGTAATTAGCTGCCACTAAAGGTTACTGCTCTTAACAAAATTGTCTTAACCCAAATAGTTGAAATAGCTCTTCTTGCAAGACCAATAAGATTAACTCTGTTTAGCTGCAGATGTGGATTTCAGTTTAGTTACCATGTTTATAAATTTACACTTGGCTTCAAAACATAAATCTGAAAATTGCCATGCTTGACAAATAAAAAATGTCCACAAAGCTATACAAAGAAAAATTCCTTTTCTTCATTTTTCAAATAAGTGACATCTAGTATAAATGACTTAAAATTGGAAAAGTGACTGGAATTTGCTTGCCAAAGTTCCAAATTCTTATGTATTGTCAGACCTCTTAACCTGCTTCTTGGGCCTAAAAAGGTCACAATCATAGAAACCATTATAACAGTCAATTTGACATATGTGCAAAGTTTCATTTCATCAAGCATAAGAGTGCACATTTAAAACACAAAAGAAAACTAGAGCAAACCGTGATTTCGATGGGAAGACGTGTATCGATCCGATGTTGATAGTAGAGATCAATGCAGTCAACACCAAGTCGTTTCAAGCTTCCCTCACATGCAGCCCTTACATAAGCTGGATCACCACAAATCTCCCGCTTTCCATCCACAAATCTGACCCCAAATTTTGTTGCTATCTCCACTTTCTCTCGTATCCCTCCCTTCAAAGCCTACATTCATTCTTTAAAAACATTAATAATCCAGGATACACAGTTTAATACATATCAATACAAACAGTTTTTTGTAATCAGTTACTCAGGACAGAATATATCTCAGTTTTGCCTACTTCTAGAAAGTAATACAATATACTTGTTTCCTTCATATGATGATCCTGTCTAAGGAGGCCAAACTACTTCTAGTCTGTCGCAACACTTCAGTTTTTACTTCTTTTGTTAGGTCTCAACTAATTCACTATGATCCTCACAGCAGTTCATATAGTAGCCATAGCAGTTTCATTCCTCTAGTTCATTTACAATTTCCTCTAATCCAAATTTGACCATGGATTTTGTAAAAGCATGCGAAGCAGAGACATAGAAGATACTATTGAGTCAATAAAATAAAACAAAATAAAAAAAAATGCTGAGTTCTAACGTTAAGTCTAAAAAACAAAAAAAAATTAAAAAAAAAAAAGACACTGAGTCCTAGCATCAACTCCAAATAAGTTAACCAAGGAAAGGAGGTATCTAACCACTGCACTTGTACATTCGTAAAGGGAGCAGAGAAACTGGACCAAGATACAAGCACTAAAGTGTGATGCACAACAATCAAGAATCAAACAGTTCGGGCCACAGTACAAGCACTAAAGCCTGATGTACAACAATCAAGAATCATGCAGTTCGGGCTCTACAATACCTTGCCGACGAGTATTTCGTTGGTGTAGGGCCCGTACATCTCGGCGGTGTCGAAATGGGTGATGCCTCGGTTAATAGCATAGTGGATGAGGTGGATCATGTCGGGCTCGGGCTTGGGCGGGCCATAGAAGGCAGACATGCCCATACAGCCCAGCCCCTGAGCTGAAACTTCAAGCCCCTGCGAACCCAACTTGATTCTGGCCACTTTCACTTCTTCTCCTGCTGCTGTTGCCATTTTCAGATAAAAAAAACGAAGAGGAAAGAGTTGGTGTCAGAAGTAGGAGGTTTGGTAGTTGAGATCCTGACGCGCTGAGAGCTGAGAAAGCAATCTGTTGACTGTGCATTTATACATGTGACTGATATTCTAACGGATTAGGTTCTACTTTGCCTTTGGGAGTAGGTAGCTTTTATCTTCATGTACGGCCAAAGTGCCAAACTAGGCCCTCATATTTATCTTTTGGCTCCCAAGACCTCAATTTCAGATTTTAAGCAAGTTTAGGCTAACTAACGGAAAATTAGAGTAACTAACAGTCAATATCAAATTAGCGTCAAGTAAGAGTTTTGACTTCCCTAAAGTTTGAGCTTTCGATCAATTATGGTCCCTTAGATTTCAAGTAAACATAGTTATGGCTTTAAAATAAAGTAGTATATGAATTGAATACAATATGGAATATGACATATTTGCTCCTAAATTCTTTCATATCGTCAAAAAAACGCTGTCCTTTAGTTTAAAGGGCAACTCTTTATTAAATTAGTTACAAATTTAAAAACTATACATGAATAATATATAAGACACAGCTAGCTAAAGAAGAGAGAATGTTAATTCGAGCATATAATTTTAATCTAACTACTGTTATACAAATTCTTACAAGCTTTGTGGAGATAGATTTTAAATGGTTATAATTAGAAATTGTGATTACAATAATTAATGAGGTAAAAATACCAGTAAAAAGTGGTTTTAGACAATTTTGAAAAAAATTCTTTTGTTTGTTTTTCCCTGTCTTTCCTTCATATTTAAGCCACATATTCTAATGCTAAAATTTTAAAGTAATTATTTTGATATTTGTAGCATCGATAATTTTAGTGAATAGTTCAAATAATTCTATAAGATATCTATTTCATTTGAACCTTAATTGATAACCCATTGAAATGTTAAAAGAAGAAGAAGAAAAGAAAGGAAAAGTTATTGGATTCTCAACTCAGTTTACATATAGTATGTATTCCTCATATTTCAAAGGAATATTTAATTGTGTGTTTAGTAATCAGTATAAGTGAAAAAAAATTGTAGAACTCATGATCTAATGCAAAGAATAATTGCATATATTATACCAAATTCGAGACCAATAACATATGTTTAAAAAAAAAGGAAAAAGATATTCAAAACAGTGGCACCAATAAATAAATGATTAAACTCTTATACACTAGCAATATATACATTATTACTATTGGATGCATGATAACTCACCTGAATTTAAATTTAAAATCTAAATTTGTACTCATGTATCATGCATTCAATTGTGATAATGTATACACTGTCACTGTATATAAAATTTACTCTGATTATATTATTTTGTAACGTTCAATACATACACTATTAGTGTATATACGATTTACTCTTGCAAGGCTCAACACAAATGTCAGTTTTTGTTTTGTGAAGCAGTTGTGGATATATCTTGCGATCAACAATGCCGTTAAAAGGGATATTTTAACAAATCTTACGTAGGAATAAAAACAAGAAAGTTGTCAAATACTCTTAATTTGACCAAGTTTTATCTGCTTCTAATCCCATATTACATTTGTCACTAATTCCTCTGTTAATTCTCTTTCCTAATCACGATAATTCAGAGTCATTATTCCAACTTTAGTAGAGTCGGCCCCTGATGATTTGTTTGGTTCCCAGACTTTTTGCAACATCTGGAGATGCTATATTATGTTAACCTAAATCTTAAGCTCCATTCACCATCTGATAGATTTCAGCCTTCGTAACTTTCTTGACTTATTCTACCAAATCTTTCTCTGCATGGTCCTACTTCCTGAACCATTTCTAACCCAGTTATGATGAAATGACTGCAAGCTTTTGATAAAATATTACATATGGAATCTAGTTGGCCTACCGTTTGGAAAATCTGCTCTTTGATAAAATACACACGTAAGTTCGAGATTCGATCCGATCGCAGACCTAACTACCTCTTGGGAATAAAAAATTAAAAATTACACACACGTAAGATCGAGACTCGATCTGATAGCGCTCCAGATGAGGCTACCAGGCTTATCTAGTTACCAAAGATTTTGCAGAAGAAAATGTCACTCGTTATGAAGAAGCATTTGCCCCTACTTTTGTTTGGATATTGTTGTTCGAAGCTTGCTTGCTATTGCTGCTGTTTGGCAATAGTCATCCGCTCAATAGATGTATTAGTTTTCCAATTAATCTCTTGACAACTTCCTGAAAATACAATCCAAATATATTACATCTCAAACAATTGCCATAGTATTTATTTATTTTATAAAAACTCACAAAAAGTGCAATCCAAACAGGGCATTAGATTTTGGTAAACACTTCTTTTTACCTTATGATTTAACTATTTTTTTTTTTCATGCATCAGCACGGGTCATTTGCATTGAGTGGTACAATTAGAAATTGCAATATAAAATTTGAAAATCTAAGCATTTTTTAATAGGTAAACTTTTTTTTTTCCACACATTATTCAAAAAGAGTTTGAGAATGAAAAGAAAAGGATATGCATATCTAAAACTTAAAATGAGTCAAATGTCGAAAAGGATATGCAATATAAAGTCTAAATAAAATGAGAGTCATGTAAGAAAAACTAAATAAAATATTGCAAATATTCAATATAACGTCAACAAAATTAACCAAATTAAAACTTAAAAAAACGTAACAAAATTTTCCTAAAATTAATTTAGAAACTAATATAGACCTATACGTAGGAAAGAAGTATTAGAACATATTAAACAATATACCACTAGAATTAATCTTTTTCTAAATTGACAGTGTATACACTTTTGCACATGTGTTATGAATCCAAAGGTGGGAAAAATTTACTCATATCACTCTTATCTCATGAAAACAAAATAAATATTTTGACAATAGTACTAAATGATCAAGCCTATAATATGGATAGAGCGTGTGATTAGATAGAATTAAAAAGGAAAGCAATGAGTTGACTAGAAAAAAAGAAATAAAGGCAAAATTAATACATATTTATATAAGGTATGTAATTGATAATTTTACTGTAAATAATGAAGTGAAAAACTGTAAGTAAATAGTTAAAAAAAGAATAAAATTTACCAAAATATATTGACAAACACACGAATTTAAAAAGGAAATTAATGAGTTGATTGGAAATCTACCAAAATATATTAACAAACACAAAAATTTGAAAATGAAAGTAATGAGTCGATTGGAAAAAGAAATAAAGGCAAAATCAACATAGATTTAAATAAGGTATGCAATTGATAATTTTAATATAAATAATGAAGTCAAAAACTGTAAGCGAAGCGTTAAAAAAAGGAATAAAATCTACCAAAATATATCGACAAACACAAAAATTTAAAAAGGAAAGTAATGAGTTGATTGGAAAAAGAAATAATGGCAAAATTAATACAGATTTATATAAGGTATGTAATTGATAATTTTACTATAAATAGTGAAGTGAAAAACTTTACGTAAATCATTAAAAAAAAGGAATAAAATCTATTCAAATATGTTAACAAACAAACAAAATTTAAAAAGGAAAGTAATGAGTTGATTGGAAAAACATATAAAGGCAAAATTTATACATATTTAAATAAGATATGTAATTGATAATTTTACTATAAACAATGAAGCGAAAAACTATGTGTTAATCATTAAAAAAAAGCAATAAAATCTACCAAAATATAATAACAAACACAAAAATTTAAAAAGGAAAGTAATAAGTTTAAAAAGGTCTGTAATTGACAATTTTACTATAAATAATGAATTGAAAAACTATAAATAAATTGTTAAAAGGAATAAAATCTACCAAAATATATTAACAAACACAAAAATTTGAAAAGGAAAGTAATGAGTTGATTGGAAAAAGAAATAAAGGCAAAATTAATATAGATTTATATAAGGTATAATTGATAATTTTACTATAAATAGTGAAGTGAAAAACTTTAAGTAAATCATTAAAAAAATGAATAAAATCTATTCAAATATATTAAAAAACAAACAAATTTAAAAAGGAAAGTAATAATTTGATTGGAAAAACAAATAAAGGCAAAATTTATACATATTTAAATAAGATACGTAATTGATAGTTTTACTATAAACAATGAAGTGAAAAACTGTATGTTAATCATTAAAAAAGCAATAAAATCTACCAAAATACAATACCAAACACAAAAATTTAAAAAGGAAAGTAATAAGTTGATGGGAAAAAGAATAAAGGCAAAATTAATACATATTTATATATAAGGTATGTAATTGATAATTTTACTATAAATAATGAAGTGAAAAACTATAAATAAATTGTTAAAAAATGGAATAAAATTTACCAAAATATATTAACAAGCACAAAAATTTAAAAAGGAAAGTAAGGAGTTGATTGGAAAAAGAAATAAAGGCAAAATTAATACTGATTTATTAGAGATGGCAAATGGGCGGGATGGGCGGGACTTGGGCGGGATTTATTTGGGATTAGAAAATATGGGTCATACCCAAACAGTCCCATATTAGCCTTGGGACTAATATGGGCGGGACTAAAATGGGCTAAGCCCATTTAATCCCGCCCAAATACCCAAATTAATCCCATTTTATTTATTTTTTAAGAAACACTCTTTTTTTTTCTCAATCAAATATCTCAATATTGTCTTTTCTTTTTATATTATTTGGTTTATTTATATAACTTTATAAAAGTTCTACACTCTTTTTTATAAATTATGCGATAAATTCCCAAATTAAATAAATTTTTCTAAATACGAAATTTATAAAAGACCAATTTCATATAAGTGGATGATTCTTTTTGGGAATTCATGTTGATTAAATAAAAATCTATTGATCACCAAAATTTAATTGTCTCCAAAATATATCTACTCATCTACGTTATTTTATTTCTTAACTTTCAAGACCCAGTTTAAAAATTTTTTCAATTCAATAAAATTCTATCAAGAATAGAATTTTGTAATGATGGAATTTTGTAGTTATTAGAGAACACATGATGCATAAGTGCTAATTTACCTAACATCTACTACAACCTTATAATATTAATTTATTAATTTTGAGAAAAAAAATGAAAAGAAAGATTATTTGTCATTTTAATATTATTTTAAGGGATAATTTCAGAAACCTCCCTTGAGATTTCTGACAATATCACTTAGTGCCCCTAAGGTTTCAGAAATATCACGTAGCTCCCTTATTTTCAAATTTTTATATCATTTCAAACCCAATTCAAAATATACTATTAAAATAGTCATTTTAAGAAAAAGAACATAATTTCTTTCCAATATTGCCCTTTCGGTTGCCTTGCTATTACAAATTAAAAAGCATATTAATCAAAATTTCAAAACTAAGGCAAAAGTATGAGGTATAAATATGATGGAACATAATATAGCAGTTGTTACCATAAAAACAAAATTTTTTAAACTAACAAAAAGGAAATTTTTATTTAAAATGTTTTAAAACCAGAAAAATAAAATTTTTTGTTTTTTTTAAGGTTCAATTGTGTCCTAATATAATTGGGGATTGATTATTTTGGCAAAAGTGTAGATTTTTTCTACTAAAGTGTTGCAATCTAGGGGATTGATGATGATTTTAAAACTTTGATGTTGAATACATATTTTTTTTTGATATGCTAATTAGGTACTTTTTTAGGTTTTCTTTAAGGTGCCTTTTGGGTTACCGAATAAAGAAAATTTTCATTTTATGTAAGCTAATTTGAGTGAATTTATAAACTTTATAAATTATTTAATATTTTCATTTTTTTCTATATCAATGGCTTGAAAATTTAAAAAGGAAAAGTGTTTAAAATTGTATCTGTAACTTATTTGAGATGGCTATAAAAATTAATTTGTAATCCTCTCAAGATGCAAAAAAAAAAGAATTATTTTATAAAGTATTATGATGATTTTTATTTGTTTTGTAAATTATTTGTCATGACAATTAAGGAAATACAATAAAAGGGTAATTTTGGAATGAAATTATCAATACACTCCAAAAACTAGTTTTTTAGTATTATATTTTGAATGGGGTTAATAATGATATAAAATTTTGAAAATAAGGAGGTAAGTGATATTTTGAAACTTCAAGGGTGTTAGATGATATTGTTAAATACCTCAAGGGAGGTTTCTGAAATTATCCCTTATTTGAATAAATACCCATGGGAGTCCCAAATAAATCCCATACATACCCATATTTTAAATGGGTATTATTGGGTATATCCCAATAAGGATACCCATATTCTAGATACCCATCCCGCCCAAATTAAATTTGGGTATGGGATCCCAATGGGTCTTGGGTAGTTTTGCCACCTCTATGATTTATATAAGTTATGTAATTGATAATTTTACTATAAATAGTGAAGTCAAAAACTATAAGTAAATAGTTAGAAAAAGGAATAAAATCTACCAAATTATATTAACAAACACAAAAATTTAAAAAGGAAAGTAATGAGTTGATTGGAAAAAGAAATAAAGGCAAAATTAATACAGATTCATATAAGGCATGTAATTTATAATTTTATGTAAATAGTCAAGTGAAAGACCGTAAGTAAATTGTTAAAAAAAGGAATAAAATCTACCAAAATATATTAACTAACACAAAAATTTTAAAAGGAAAGTTATGAGTTGATTGGAAAAAAAAATAAAGGCAAAACTAATATAGATTTATATAAGGTATGCAAGTGATAATTTTGCTATAAATAATGATGTGAAAAACTGTAAGTAAATAGTTAAAAAAAGGAATAAAATCTACCAAAATATATTAACAAACACACAAATTTAAAAAGGAAAGTAATGAGTTCATTGGAAATCTACCAAAATATATTACAAACACACAAATTTAAAAAGGAAGGTAATGAGTTGAATGGAAAAAGAAATAAAGGCAAAATCAATACAGATTTATATAAGGTATGTAATTGATAATTTTATAAGTAATGAAGTGAAAAACTGTAAGCAAATCATTAAAAAAAGGAATAAAATCTGCCAAAATATATTAACAAACAACAAAAATTTAAAAAGGAAAGTAATGAGTTGATTAGAAACAGAAATAAAGACAAAATTAATACATATTTATATAAGATATGTAATTGAAAATTTTACTATAAACAATGAAGTGGAAAACTGTAAGTAAATCATTAAAAAAAGAAATAAATCTACCAAACTATATTAACAAACAGAAAAATTTTAAAAGGAAAGTAACGAGTTGATTGGAAAAAGAAATAATGGCAAAATTAATATAGATTTATATAAGGTATGTAATTTGATAATTTTACTGTAAACAATGAAGTGAAAAACTGTGAGTAAATCCCTAAAAAATGGAATAAATCTACCAAAATATATTAACAAACACAAAAATTTAAAAAGGAAAGTAACGAGTTGATTGGAAAAAGAAATAAAAGCAAAATTAGTAAAGATTTATATAAGGTATGTAACTGATAATTTTACTATAAATAGTGAAGTGAAAAACTATCAGTAAATAGTTAAAAAAAGGAATAAAATCCACCAAAAGATATCAATAAACAAAAAATTTAAAAGGAAAGTTATGAGTTGATTGGAAAAAGAAATAAAAGCAAAATTAATACTAGAAATAGTGAAGTGAAAAACTATAAGTAAATCATTAAAAAGGAATAAAATCTACCAAAATATATTAACAAACGCAAAAATTTAAAAAGGAGAATAATGAGTTGATTGGAAAAAGAAATAAAGGCAAAATTAATACAGATTTATTATAGGTGTGTAATTGATAATTTTACTATAAATAATGAAGTGAAAAACTGTAAGTAAATCTTTAAAAAAAGGAAATAAAATCTACCAAAATATATTAACAAACACAAAAATTTAAAAAGGAAAGTTATGAGTTGATTGGAAAAAGAAATAAAGGCAAAATTAATACAGAGTTATATAAGGTATGTAATTGATAATTTTACTATAAACAGTGAAGTGAAAAACTGTCATAAATCATTAGAAAAAGAAATAAAATCTATCAAAGTATATTAATAAACAAAAAATTTAAAAAGGAAAGTTATGACTTGATTGGAAAAAGAAACAAAGGCAGAATTAATACTATAAATAGTGAAGTGAAAAGCTGTAAGTAAATCATTAGAAAAAGGAATAAAATCTATCAATATATTACTAAACAAAAATTTTAAAAAGGAAAGTTATGAGTTGATTGGAAAAAGAAATAAAGACAAAATTAATGCTATAAATAGTGAAGTGAAAAATTGTAAGTAAATCGCTAAAAAGAGGAATAAAATCTACCAAAATATATTAATTAACACAAAAATTTAAAAAGGAGAGTTATGAGTTTATTGGAAAAAGAAATAAAGGCAAAATTAATATAGGATTATATAAGGTATGTAAGTGATAATTTTATTATAAATAATGAAGTGAAAAATTGTAAGTAAATCGTTAAAAAAGGAATAAAATCTACCAAAATATATTAACAAACACAAAAATTTTTGGCCATGTGTTGGTAGAGTATGGGAATGGCCAAATTAATATATAATTGATAGTTTTATCTTGAGCGTGGGTAGAACCATGTTCAGTCCAAAGTATGCAATTGCATCTTCTCAAATTTTCCTAGAAAGTGTAGAATAACTTAAAAAATATTTAGATTGTCTAATATTGCCTAACTCTTGTCCCATAGATTTTGAGTTTTTTAAAGTGTAACGGTTTGCCTTAAAGATTTTGTTCAAAACATACACTTAAGTTTGATAATAATTAATTACGATATAATGGTTCAAAACTTTAGCTCATAACCTATCCTCAAAAAGGTGGTGGGGAAGGAAGATTATCTTAACTTTTTATTTTTCCATGCAATATGAACGAGTAGACTCAATTTCATGATACAGTCAATATCCTCAATACTTCAATTAATATGATTGGAAAATATTAGTTCAAACACTACTTCATCTTATTATAGAGGAAGGTAAGGGTAAACGATAAAAAAGCCCCCTGTAGTTTGGCTATTTGACAAACGGGCTCCCTGTGGTTTGGAATCATAATAATCGGCCCCTCATGATTTGAAATAACATGTAAAGTCGATGGAAGCGTCAGAATTAACGCATTTGACTTAAACGTGCTCCAAGTGCACGTGTTTATTACAGAATTGAGTATTTTAAGACAAAATTTGACATGATATACCTATTCCACCTTTCATGCCCTAATAAAACTCCAGTGGCTGCAATGCCGAAATGTGCAACTAGCAATTTGGAAGATAATTGCGATAAAAATGAAAACTCTCACTGATCTACTCACACACTTTCTCTATTGATAGGGTTTCGTTGTCCTCTCTCTCTCTTCATTTTTTTTGAATAGAGCAAAACTCTTGAATTTCTACTGCTATTTTCCCTTTTATTATAAGGGCAATTCTGTCATTTCATTGGGAACCGTTAATTCTGACGCTTTTCGTCGATTTTACATGTTACTTCAAACCATGAGAAGTTGATTAGTATGATTTCAAACCACAGAGAACCCGTCTGTGGAATAGCCAAATCACATGGGTTTTTTGGTCGTTTACCCAGGAAGTTAATGTTGATAAATTTTGAGTGTCATATCACAAAGAGTAAAGACTCCGCATTAATGTAGTAAAGGTTGGCTATGGTTTTTCCATTTCGAGCCGTATCTTACACACGTGGGCATGGTGGCAATATTTTTTGCCATTTCGAGCCTAGCCTTGTACCTGCGGGCATGACCCATAGATTCCATCCGATACAAATGGTTTCGGCATTCCAAATTTATCAATAATATATTTGTTAATAAGGGGCCTTGACCTCTGGTTGCATATTAAATTAAGGTTTAAAAATATAAATTTTTATATTATTATTAGTAACATTTTAGTCAAATTAGTGTTTTAGTAATTTTATTTCTTAGAAATTAGTATTTTTTTAAATTTTTTTCATAATTATAAGACTTGTTTACCAAAGTATTTAGTCTATGAATAAAGAGTTTGATTGATGTCATCATCTTGAAGAATAAAAGTTTGATATGCTTATTCTTATAATACTATTGATGTTATATTGTTAATTTATTTCTCTTCTCTCAAACATATATACATATATACATATATATATATATATATATATATTGGTCCTATAAAATTTATCTTGTGAGAATTTTGATGGAAATTTTTAGGTTCTACAACTTTGAACCTCCGATACATTTGTAGCAAATTTTTGTTTGGATTGATATTATTTGACCAAAATTTTTTACATATATCATTGACACAATTTTCACCCACCTTTTTATCTCATATACATTACATCAAAAAAGTATTATATTTTTTTTTAATAAAATTATTCCAAATAATCGACTATCCAAACACATCAACACACGTAAAATCTTGTCGGAGGATGACGGGTACCATCTTACTAATGTGGTGTAACGTGCGATGCGGTGCGGACTAGACTAGAGTTCAAAGAAAAACTAAGTGTTGTCGTATCAATCTATCCACTGTGGTGCGGATTAGGGTTCAAACAAAAACTGCTGTCACATGTGACAGGGGATGATCAAGACTAGAGTCGTGTGGAAGATGCATTATCCATCTAAATTCCAATTGACATGTTTATTTTAAGTGGCTCCAAAACCCTTATCTTCTTTTTGCTAGAAAATTTCGTATTCATCACTAGTTGTGCAAGAATGTGTAGTTATCCAGTGCCTTTTGTAATATAATATAATATAAAATAAAGAGATAGTTGAAATTTGTGTTTATAATACAAGTTAAATAATGTGCAGTGAATTGAAAAGCTTTAAGAAAGCTGAAATTAAGTGCTGTCATGTCACTGTACTACTAGACTTATGTGGAAGCTTAATCCATTCATGTCCGTTGGCCATGTGTTATTCAATTGTTTTGAAGACTTTAATCTAGTAACAAGGAGACCCTAATCTAGCGATTAAAATTAAAATTACACGAAATCGAGTCCTATCATGGGAGTTGGGAGGTGAGTTGTTAGACCAAACGAGTGCACTATCATATTTTTGAGATTTTTCGGACAAAAGAATTACAATAATGCTTCCTTGTAATACATACAATATGGCATGTGAGATTTGAACTCTTGACCTTCTAGTACACTGAAAGGCTTTAAGATGCTTTTTCTGACTATTAGACCAAAGTCTAATGATTATTATATGCTTTAATGCGCACTTGCTTTATTTTGCATTTTATTAATATTTTATTTGCGGAGAGTGCGAATTTCAATTTACGTAAACCATTATTGAACTCCAGCGTCGAATCTGGTATTTATCTATTTATTTATGATAGCGAGCCAGATGTCGTAATGAGCACGAAATTACGACGGAGGCTGCCCAGTGTCCCATGTATGTCGTGGACTCCGCTGAATTGGAACAGCCACCGCCCGCGGGGATGATGAGCTCACCGAGAACGTCATCATATTGCTCCCGGGTCAAAAGAAGGACCCCATCTCCCAGCCCATTCCCATCCTCTATATAAGACTCTCCACCGTCTCCTCTCCTTTGCACAACTTTATACTCTTCTTTGAAACGAAGTCAGTAACCTTCAGGATAATTCGATTCGAAAATGGCGTCAGAAGTGAGGAGAATCAAGCTGGGGTCTCAGGGTCTGGAGGTGTCAGTCCAAGGCCTGGGTTGCATGGGAATGACTCATGGCTATGGCCCTCCAAAGCCTGAGGCAGATATGATCAAGCTCATCCACCATGCTGTCAATAAAGGCATCACTCATTTCGACACTTCTATTATCTACGGCCCCTATACTAATGAAATTCTCGTTGGAAAGGTACATAACCCACTTTTTCTTTTTTCTTTTTTTTTTTGTTAAGTTCAAGGGATTGTATAGAAAGAAAGAAAAATACTTTTGAAAGTTGGAGTTGAAGATCAAGAATGCGTTGTTGAATTTTTTTTTGTTGGTTTGGAAATACTGTAAAATGTATAGATGTGTCATGTACTGATGTTGGTACAACTGCAATTTTCTCTTTTTTTTTTCTTGTGAAATTTTCAATCGATGGGTTTTGTTTCTCAAGATTTTTGTTTTTGTTTTTTATTGAATAATGGAATTTTTTCTGATTTTCCTAAGAACGTACTTCTTTGTTTTGTTGATGGGTTTTTGTTTGTCAATATTCTTATCTTGTTCCCAGTAGTTTTCCTAACTACGATTGATGTGGGAAAAATTCCAGGTTGATACTTTTTACTAACTCAGCTTAGGTAGTAGCTGGAATTTTTTTTTTTTTTTTGGAAATTCTTTTAGGAAGGATTTTTTTTTTTTTTGGGAGAACTTGACTTTGATTTCCCCCCCCTTTTTGTGGATGTAGGCGTTGAAGGGGTTGCCAAGGGAGAAAGTCCAGCTTGCTACTAAATTTGGGGTCAAACCGCTGGAAGGTGGAGCATCGGAAATTTGTGGTGATCCAGACTATGTGAGGGAGGCCTGTGAGAGTAGCTTGAAGCGTTTGGGAGTTGATTATATTGATCTCTACTATGTCCACCGGATCGATACAAGTATTCCTATTGAAATCACGGTTCGTTTTCCTTCTCTTCAATGCTCATTAATCTCCTCTGGAAGTATTTGGTCTGGCTTTTAATTCATAAGAGCAATTAACATTTTTTTTGACATAGCAGACTGCAAATCATCATTTCAGTACTCTGTAAATTCCCTGTTTGTCCCAGGTCTAATTCCATAATTTGTTATTTGTGCAATTCAGCAGCTCATTCTAATTTAGAATATGTTAAATTCTTGATTTTAGTGTTTGTATTGAGAAATGAGTCTTCTTGGAACTCAACTGAAAGCCCTTTTGGCACTTGCGCAATGTTTAGCTTAATTGGCCTCTCTGTAGTGGGTTGGTAGATGTCTTCAAGAAAAGTTAATGGATGAACCCTTCCAAACATTTTGTTTGTGTGTATTTTTCCTTCTGTGACTGCATCTTGTATATATAGATATGTGTGTCAGAGACTTTTCTTATTAAATCCTACCACATTATGCAACTTGTAGATTGGAGCTCTGAAGAAACTGGTTGAAGAGGGTAAAGTGAGATACATAGGTCTGTCTGAGGCCTCACCAGATACAATCAGGAGGGCTCATGCTGTTCACCCTATATCAGCTGTGCAACTGGAGTGGTCCTTGTGGACAAGAGATGCTGAGGAACAAGTTATTCCCACATGCAGGTGAGAGTCATTGAAAAGACATGCACCAAGGAACTTTCTTCTTAGTGTTGGGAAACTTCTTTTAACCCCCTTATCTCACTTCTTCATGAATTTTATAAATTATGCAGGGAACTTGGCATTGGAATTGTGCCATTCAGTCCCCTGGGCAAAGGATTCTTTGGAGGTGGTCCGAAGCTTGTGGAGAACTTGTCTGGCAATGACTTCCGCAAGGTATGTTGTTGTGTGCTTACAGCAGAGAATCTGAGTCTGTTGCTTGTTCATCCCTCTGGCCCATATATTGCTTCCTAGAGTTGGTAACTCCCTGAATTTGTAGCTTCCTCGTGTTCTAGATATAATGCACATCACTTTTCTTGATTACTTTTGGCTTTTGTGTTTGCTTCTGAAATAACTTAGCTGTGTCACTTGAACTTGCTCTGAAGTCTCCATTTCAGAACTAATGTAGAGACAGGTGTTTGTTAGCAATGGATGACTCCAGAATCTATCTTGTTTGACTCCTGGCAACATTCTATTTCGCTTTTTCACCATTTCCTTTGTGTTTGGCAGTGACGCCCTTTATCTTGTTCCTGATTGACTGTTCTGTCTTGCCTCCGTTGATATGCATTATGCTGTCTTGCCCCCCTTCATAAGCAAACACCCCACTGACTGAGATATTTTTATTGCACTATATTGTTCCTATCATCAGTTTAAGTACAAAGTTCTCGCACTCTTTCCTTGTCTTTACTTTGTATGTGCACTGATTGATATCTAGATTATTTTTAAGAAGCAGACCTACATGGACACACTTTGTCTCCAAGATTTGAATGCTGACAACAAACAAATATGCTACCTTTGCAGACTGTCCCTAAGTTTCAAGGGGAGAATCTTGAGCACAACCTGAAGCTGTTCGAGCGCGTTAGTGAATTGGCCAAAAGAAACGGCTGTACCACATCCCAGTTGGCCTTAGCATGGGTTCATCATCAAGGCGACGACGTCTGCCCCATTCCCGGCACCACCAAGATTGAGAACCTGGAGAGTAACATCAAGGCCGTGTCTGTGAAGCTGACCCCAGAAGAAATGGCTGAGCTTGAATCCATTGCTTCGGCTGATGCGTCAAAGGGTGAGAGATACTCAGCTGATCAAATGGCAAGGACTTGGAGGTTTGCTGATACTCCTCCCTTGTCATCCTGGAAAGCTAAATAGGAAGGTGTATTGGCTGCTGGCACCTAATCCCTATTCCTACCAAAGAACCTAATAAGTCCTGTGTCCCCGACCCACCCACCCCCCGGGCCCAAACCAAAAAAAAAACCACCACCACCACACACAAAGAAGCTCATCCCATGTAGTTCATGCTTCCAGATAATGTTTGATTATAGAAAAATGCTACAAGAACTATATTAAATCTGTTGTTTTTGGTTATCTATTATCATCGATTTTCCAATAAGCATGATTATCTTTGAGCAAAAGTTTGTTAGCAATATATTAAAATGTCTTATATAATGGTCCACAAGTAAAATTGTCAAATGTTTTGTCTATGTCGTTGGGGTGTAATTGGCATGCCTTGGACTACGAAAGCAACATCTGATGGAGCTCAGGGCTAAGCCGTGCTTCGCCGCTACTAGCCGTCATGTTCTTTTTTGTTTTTACTTCTTGATGAAAATTAGTTTATTCCGCTTGTAGATCACGCTTATAGCACAATGGTGCGTTTGCAAAATTAGCTTCATATATGTATATATAACATTTCTAATGGATCTACACATTTTGACTAGAGACTTGAAATTTAACTTAATGGCAAAAACAGCCTAAACAGACATCAATCGCAACTTAGAAATGTGCTCAATGGAAATCGCATGATGGCTGCAAATTGTCCGTGCAAAATTTCTCTAACGGGATAGTTCGCCCACATCAACTAATTAACCAGAAATAGGAAAAACCAAAAAGAATTTTGCTAAACTATACGTAAAAATAAGTGTTAGGATTTTTTGCTTGGGGTAGCGGAAATAGAGAATGAAAATGAGATTTGGATCAATCAACTGGGTACTCCAATTGGTCTCAATTTTGTTGTTTAACATTTTTTTCTTTTTTAATGACTAATTAGTCATCATGTGAATTATTAGTCCTTTATCTTTCCTTAAAGTTAGTTGCTATTTTACATTTTTATTTTCAAATTCAATTTAACATGCACATGACTACATATGACTATATTCTTTCAGTAATTAAATAAAAACTCTTCAAATATCCTAAATCTGCTTAAATTGAGATACATTGATGAGTGATTTTGTTTTTGATAAAATTTTAAAAACTAAAATTGCACAGGTGCTAAACAATAGGAGTTTTTTTTCGTAGCAAACCTTCGTCCCCTCTTTCCCTCTCTTGTGATCGGTGACTAAAAGGTCATAAGGGAGGAGGGGAGGGTGGTTGCGGGAGAAAGGAGAGAAGGAATAGAGGAAGAGGGAAGAAGGAGAGAGGAAAGGAAAGAAGGAAAAGGAAAAGGAAAGAGGATGAGAGAGGAAGCAAGGGAAGGGAGAGGGAGGAGACGAGAGGGTAGGGGGTGAGGGCAATGGGGGAGGGAGGAAGGGAGAGGATGGTAATGATGGGTGGTGGATGCTGATGGAAGTCAACCAATTTGAAAAAAATACCCCAATAAAATATTACATGTTAGAGATCTCAAAATACCTCATAAAATCACCTAATTCATACGAATCCATCTACAGTAGAAACCTTTTTCAAATATATGTTATAGTGTAATTTTTCAAAAAATACCTTCTAAAACATCTACTCTATACATACACTAAATCTAAGGATTTGGAACTTTCAGTGTTGTATTATGGATAAGTAAAACGATACTGAGGTATTAAAGTTCAAAAGACAACAATCAATTTCCAAAAGATAATAAATATGTGCAACTCATAGGGCTTTGGATAAATGCAATTAAATCAAGGTGTCCAAAATTTGTAAGGGCAGGTAAGATGAGTACGGGTATATGAAATTAAGTGATTAATTAGGTATAAATTAATTATACCTTGGTTTTGTGATTAGAGCGAAAGTGGAGGTATTATTGAATTCTAATTCTCACAATTATGGGTTAATTTTTTTTATTGTTTTATTACTTTTTTGATCGAAAAGATACTGGTTTTGATATAATCTTAGATTACAATGTTTAAATTGAGAATTAGAAATTGATGTGCGTACTCTGGTGCTTGCGTGAAACACATTTTTTTCTCAATTTGAATGTGCAAAAATTGCACTAATCATCCACCATATATTACTAATGAGAAATTGTAGTCCCTCAAAATCAAAATGAGCAATTTTAGTTTCTTAACAGATATAAAACGCCGGCGGCTTCCCTGCCAACTTTTCAGTTGAATTTTGGCCTGATTTGGTCTAATTCCATCAAAAAATTCCGTTGGCAAATCCGCTATTCAGTCATTCAACTTGGCGTCCGTTTCGATGCAGACTTAAAATGTGATCGTCTCTATTCCAGCTACCTTAAATTCATTTCCCTTCTCTTTTTAGATGCATTTTTCGTTTTCTTTGAATCTTTGATCTCCTTGCCTCAAATTCACCTTAGTTTTCACGTTTAATAAAAGATTTAGACTCGACTGTTAAACTTGGACCTTGGGGTCTTTAAGCCCTCCATTTAGATCTATCTACACGATGATCTAAGAGGCAAGAAGATGGATTTCATCATGCATGGAATAGGACAAGAAGTGGAAGTAGGTTGTCGGGCCTGTAAAGGAAGAAAGTTTCAAAAGGTACAAATGGTGTTGCTATTTGTTTCAAAACAGTAGATGATCTCACACTAGTTAATGGGGTTCTTGGACCTTGACTCATGGGAGTTTGAGCAGATGTGAAAGAACCGAAACAATGGTTGCCTTGGCCCAAGCTTTCTTGCCTCTCCCTTTTCGCATTCCGCCCAGTGAAGGATTTCTAGTCTGTATGGAAGGTATTTTCCGCTGAAAGATATTCTATGGTGAACCAAACACGCCCCAACCACTTGCATATTTTATACTATCTGCAATTACTCCGCAGGTATGAAAAAAATTATAAAATAGAAAAGTTGTAAGAAGATTGTAAGGAGGGAATGCAAGGGAAAGTGAGAGGGAAAAAAAAAAGTGAGTAATTAGTGGAAAATGTGCCATAAGAAAATCAATGTGAATGTATGGATTTGACTAATTGAGAGCAATGTTGACATTTGAATAAAAATCGTTGTGGCAAAGAAATTAGTGCTCTGGCACGATTGCGAGCCCCCATAATACCCTTTCATAGAACAATGTGGAATTTCATCATAATCTTGGGAGTTTCTCAGAGTCATAGTTTGATAAATTTGTATTACCATGAAATGATCTCCAGCCCACCCTCCCCAACCTTCCCAATGTGAGCAGGCGTGTAAAGTTAGTTTCAAGTGTTACAGTGTTCGTTAAATTAATTAAAGGGTTACGGTTTGTTTTACCTTTCCCCTGATGCTTATCAGTCATTTTTTTAATTCTTTTTTCTTTTTTAAGATATTATTGGTCTTTCTTGGATTAATTCGTTCAGATTTTCAAGGATTACTGATGGACCAGAATAATTCATTATGGAGTAGAATGAGGCTTCAAGTTTTGCAGTATTATTTATGTAATCTGTAGATTCCTATTTGAATTTGAGAATCTAATTGTATAACTTGCATTATTGTGAAGTGGATTAAATTTTCCAAGATCAAATTCCATCTTTTGTAATCTATGCAAGTAGAACAGGCCAATTGTATGGTAGAATATGTTCACCTCCTTTTCCCCCTTCCCTTAAGTTTAGTCACGTTTTTACAGTATCCTTTTTGCACTTGTGCATGTTTTATAGCTTAATCAGCCTCTAGTAGTCCTCTGCATTTTCAAGTATTTGACGGAAGTTGGTGGATGACCCCAAGCTTTTTCTTTTATGCTTTTGAATTTCTTGTGAAATTACAAAACAGATTGTATGTTTGACAGATTCGTTAATTGAAATCCTTCTATAACAAGCAACTGGTTGAAGAGGGTAAAGTACGATATATAGGTCTATCTGAGGCCTCACCAGAAACAATCAGGAGGGCTCATGCTGTTCATCCCATAACAGCTGTGCAACTGGAATGGTCTTTGTGGACGAGAGATGCTGAGGAAGAAAGTTATTCCCACATGCAGGTAAGTCATCTAAAAGATATGCTCCACGTGATTTTCTTCTAACTGTTGGGAACTTCTATCGCCCCCTCACCTTACTAATTCATGATGAAGTTTACTCCTGATGAGTTTAATCATAGGGAGCTAGGCATAGGAATTGTACCATTCAGTCCTCTTGGCAAAGGATTCTTCACGTCTGGTGCAAAAAAGCAAGGTGTTTGCTTATGACTTGTATGGTTTGTAAGTTTTACTCCGATCAGAGGTTACAACTGATATCGGAGTCTATTGCTTACCCTTTCGTCCAGCCCATAGATTTTGTTTTCGAATATGTAGCTTGTCAAAATCATGGTTTGCTTTTATTTACTGGATGGTGTATGTAACTTTTCTTGAGCTTGCTTCCCTTTTTCGGTGGTTGTCTATTGAGTTGGCTGTGTTACTTGAACTTGCTTGGAAGTCCATGTTTCAGAACTGAAAAAGAAGCAGTTTGTTTGTTTGTAAGTAAAAAAAATCTGCCTGTCATCTTGTTTTCTTGACTGCCTTGTTTTCAATTAGGCTTTATTGACTATATTTTCCGCTGTGTTTGGTTATCGAATGACTTTGCTACGTTACTTGAATTTGCACTGAAGCGTATGCTTCAGAACTTAAAAAGCAGCAGTTGTTTGTAGAAAGAAATGTCTACCAGTTATCTTGTTTGGTCCCTGGCCACATTTTTTATTTTTTTTTCTTTTAGTTGGTTACTGGCCACATTTCTATACAAGTACAATGAAGAATGTATTTTCCCTTTTCTTTCCGTTTCCTTTTTTTTTTTTTTAAATAATGATCTTTATGCTCATTCCTGGATAGATTGTTCTCTCTTACCACTGTTTATATATATGTGCCTGCTCCAAATCCTTGCTTTAAGATTAACCAATATATGATTTGGAGCAGGCACTGAACCTCAATATAATTTGTGAATCTCATAGCAAATAAGTGTCCATGGCACCATTCTATGGTTAAGCAGATTCCAAAACAGTATCCCTCTCTGCATTTTAAATCTCATTTTCTCGCTTTGGATCTATCTGGTTTAGACTCAAGGTAGCTGCAGATTCATTTCAGATCTGTCGCCATACATTTGCAATTTCTGGCTCTCGTGACCATGTGATAACTCCCTGAGATTGTAATATATTAGTCCAATCTCCACTTTACACTTTCCTGCACTCCTGTTTTGCTTTTAGCTTGGCACGCATGTGCCTGGAGTAATATTTAGAAACTAGAAAGCACTAGTATAAAACATCGCATGTTATTAATTCTCTGTTAGGATTTGAGAATGTACCCTGCTGGTAAATTTAAAAAGTGCTCTTGGTAAGTGATGCTTTTACAGTAGATTTTGACAAAGCACGCTGGTACATGGACGCGATTCGTCTCCATGATTCTAATGCTTATACACCAAATGTTTGCTGCATTTGTAGAGCATCCCAAGGTTTCAGGAGGAGAATATTGAGCACAATCACAAGCTGTTCGAGCGGGTTACTCAGCTGGCAACATGAAAGGGTTTTGCTACATCCCAGTTGGCGCTAGAATGATGGGTTCATCAGCAAGGGGAGGAGGTCTGTCCCATTCCTGGCACCACTAAGATTGAAAACCTGGAGAGCAACATCAAGGCCTTATCGGTGGAGTTGACACCGGAAGAAATGGCGGAGCTTGAATCCATTGCTTCAGCTAATGCAATGAAGAGTGACAGATACCCGGCTGCTATAATGGCAAACACTTGGAGGTTTGCAAAATACTCCGGCCCTGTCATCTTGGAAAGCTACATAGAAAGGCGTATTAGCTCTTAGCACTGTTAGCAGCTGGTTCCTTTCTTGAAGCTCATGTTATATATGTTGCGTGAAGCTCTGTAATGTGTTTATATGATACACCGAAAAGTAACAAACAAAAACAGATAATGAGTGCAGTGAATCCGAGCTGGGAAATCAACCGCATGAATCCCTGACAAAACAACCTCAAAATTTTGCAGGGTTTGTACTAAATGATGTCCAGCAAGCTACAATTTCTGTGATTATAATTAATATGCTTGAAAGCACTAGGAATTATTGGTGGCGCCCAATTCTACCTTTTCGTCCCTTCTTTTACGTCTTTTATGTCGCTATAAAGAAGATGCCAAAATCCATTTTTGCTTGAAAAATTCCTGTAAGGTCAATTCATTTGAACTGAAATATCTTGCAGCACATCAAAAAGTCGGGAGCATACTCCCACACGGAATCACCAGCTGTTTGGATTTTTATATCTTGCTAAAAAAATTTGCTTACATCATCGACACACATTCCAATCACCTTTTTATTTCAGATACATCACATCAAAAAAGTGCTACAGTATTCTTTTCAAAATATTATCCGACGATCTGAATTATGGCTTTCGATTTCGATCCGATTTTGTTACGATCCTACCATTTAAAAATATTATGATAAAAATTTTAATAATTTGATCATAATTTTGTATAGAAAATTCTGCTATTTGTTGCATTAGAAATTAGATTCAAAAAACTTTAAAACCACATAATTATGTTATGCTAATTCCTTACCTATAAAAATTGATGAATCTTTAAAAATTGGTATTTAATTGTCTCATTAATAAATACTTAAATGACACACACACATATACAAAGTCAATTTTTTCAGCTACCTTGTCCAGTAATTGCATTTGGACTCAAAATTGAGAAAGAACAATATTTTTAATTTAATCAGATTCATTTACAATATGTCACATGTAGTTCCAAAATTTTTATTTAATTTTTAGATTATTCCAAATATTTTAGCTAATAAGATTTTAACCTCAATTAATAATATTATACATGAGTTGCATTATTTATTGCTGTATATGTGAATTGCAAATATCAAAATTACTAGTAAGATTATTTTTTACGATTTATGTAGGATCTATAGATCCTACAATTCAATCCTACGACCCGATCCTGCAAAGTAAAAAACGATCCAAGATAGAATCCTGATTTTAAAAACCTTGCAGTGAAGTACTGCTTGTGGTCTCTGTGGAAGATAATTCCTGGTGGAGTTCCAAGTTTACCAAACACGCCTAACTCCGTGCATCTTTTCAATTTGAAATTTCAACTCTACTATGGCACGTGTCAAAAGCAGACCCGATGTTTATCTACAATAAGTCAATAATAATTACTCCACAGGCAGGAGCGAGGAGCTCACTGACTACGTCATCATTCCAGCCGATTCTCTATGTAATAATAATATAACTCTCCCGACGTTCAATACTCTGTACCTGAAGGCTGAAGGGAAGGAGAGAAGAGCCGGCAGGGTTTTGGAAGAGAAAATAAGTAACAGAGCTTGAGAAAAGATCGAAAATGGCGGCAGCAGTGAGGAGAATCAAGCTGGGATCACAAGGTCTGGAGGTGTCAACCCAGGGCCTTGGTTGCATGGGGATGTCTTTCAGCTATGGCCCTCCGAAACCTGAGGAAGATATGATCAAGCTCCTCCACCATGCCTTCAACACTGGCGTCACTCATCTGGACACCTCTGATGTCTATGGCCCCCATACTAATGAAATCCTCATCGGAAAGGTATAATCAAGCCTCATAAGCCAAAATGGCCAGAACCCACTTTTCTTTTCTTTTGTTTTTTCGGATGCCTATACTAACTCAGTTGAGATGTGGCGGAAAAATTGTGTCTTTTTTTTTTTCTGGGGAAGTTTTCTGGTAATGGTAATTTGCTTTTTGGTAATTTAATTTGAGTGTTGTGGATGTAGGCATTGAAGGGGGTGCAGAGAGAGAAAGTTCAAATTGCTACGAAATTTGCCTCAAGAATTTTGCCGAGCGGAGAGCATAAAGCATGTGGCGATCCAGACTATGTGAGGGAAGCTTGTGCGGCCAGTTTGAAGAGGCTGGGTGTTGATTATATTGATCTCTATTATATTCATCGGATTGACAGAACGGTTCCTATTGAAATCACGGTTTGTTTTCGTAGTCTGATATTTCCATCAATCTGTTTGGATTAACTAATTCAGCTCGAATTTTAGTAATTAATAAGAGCAATTTGTTAATTCAGTTCGAATTTTAGTAATTAATAAGAGCTATTTGTGCAAGTTCTGCTATCATTTATGCAATCCATGGTTCCCTGTTTGAGCTCTAGAGTTAGGAGAAGTTCCCAAAATTATGATGAAATGTAAAAACACTCGACAAAAGGGGCGCTCTTTTTTTTTTTTTTTTTGGTCCGCATGGTCCTGGCATTTACTGAAAGTGAGTTCAATGAGCTGACATTTGGTGGATGCGACCCCTGGATGAATGGGACTTTGATCAAAATCTATCTTTTTTACACCTGACATTTACCAAATGCAAGCTCTTGAGATTGCATTTGACAAATGTATCGGGGACCCGCTTGTCCAGAACGTACAGCGAAAGACATCCTTTTGTAGAACAGTGTGAATTCCATCATAATCTTGGGAATTTCTCCAAGATAAATTTACATACCGTGAATGAACCCCCCAACCACAAAAAAAAAAAAAAAAAAAAAAGAAAAAAATACCCAAAAACAAAAGTCTATTTCCTTAGTTGAAGTCTATGCAAACAAAAGCAGCTAAGCATAGTATGGATTACATTGAACTATTGTTGTCAGTACTATTTATTTTGAGAAATGATCCAGAGTATGTGAGCAAGCCTGTGAAGCTAATTTCAAGTGTTACTGTGTTTATTAAATTAACTATAGGATTTCTATCGAAATCAGGTTTGTTTTACCTTTCCCTTGATACTTCTCAGTCCTTTTTTTAATTCTTTTTCTTTTTTGAGATCTTATTGTTCTTTGTTGGATTAATTCATTCAGATTTTCAAGCATTACTGATGGATCAGAACAACTCATTATGGTTTAGAACGAGTCTTCAAGTTTTACAATATTTATGTAATCTGTAGATTCCTATTTGATTTTGAGAATCTAATTGGATAACCTTGCATTATTGTAGGTGAATTAAATTTTCCAAGACCGAATTCCTTCTTTTATAATCTATGACTAATTCTACAATGGAATATGTTCACTTCTTCCATCCCCACCCGTTGCCTAACCTTTAATTTTATTCATGTTTTTGCAATGTCCTTTTTGCACTTGTGTTTGTTTTATAGTTTAATTAGGCTCTAGTAGTCCTCTGCTTTTTTAAGTATTCGACGGAAGTTGGTTGATGACCCCAAGCTTTTTCTTTTGTGCTTTTGTATTTGTTGTGAAATTACAAATAGATTTGCATCAGATTTATTAATTGAAATCCTTCTTTAATCTGCAACTTCTAGGTTGGAGCTATGAAGCAACTGGTTGAAGAGGGCAAAATAAGATACATAGGTCTATCTGAGGCCTCACCAGAAACAATCAGGAGGGCTCATGCCGTTCATCCCGTGACAGCTGTGCAACTGGAATGGTCCTTGTGGACGAGAGACGCTGAGGAAGAAGTAATTCCCACATGCAGGTAAGTCATCCAAAAGATATGCTCCAAGTAATTTTCTTCCACTGTTGGGAGCTTCATTGCCCTCCCAGCTTACTAATTCATGATGATTTTTAATTGTAGGGAACTAGGCATAGGAATTGTACCATTCAGTCCTCTAGGCAGAGGATTTTTTGCATCTGGTGCAAAGGTGACAGAGAACTTGCTCAGTAATGACTTCCGTAAGGTATGTGTTCAAGGTTTGTGCAGTTTGAAGTTTTACTCCGATTGCAGATTACAACATGTAATTTGAGTCTACCGCTTACTCCTCCATGCAGTCCATAGAGTGTTATCCAGAATTTGTAATTTGTTGAATTCATGCCTTCCTTAGATTTGCTAGATAATATACGAAAAGTTTTCTTGTGTATGTCTTCCTTTGTTTTTGGTTCTCAATTAACTTTGTGTTTTACTTCAAATTGCCCTGAAGTCCATGTTTCAGAAGTGAAATGTTAGCAGTTATTAGTAAGAAAAATCTTCCTGTTACCTTGTTTTCGACTAAGTTCCCTCGACTGTAATTCCTTTTGTTTTTGGTTATCGTATGACTTTGCTGTGTCAATGTGAACTTGCTCTGAAGTCTATGTTTCAGAAGTGAAATGTAGCCAACTGTTACTGTGAAAAACCTATGTGTTGTCCTATTTCGTTACTGGCCATATTTCCCTTGTGTGTGTGTGTGTGTTAGGTAGTACTGGCCACATTGTTTTATTTTGCTTTTCATATGCTTTCTGCTGCCTTTCCCTGCCACAATATCTGCCAAGGCATCTTTTAGAAGCAGGCAAAAGCACCGCATCATTATTCTTTTTTTTTTTTAATATAAATCTTGAAGCAAAGATCTGGAACGGACACTGAACTTCAGTATAATTCATGATTTTCTAGTGAATAAATATCATTCCTTGGTCAAGCAGATCCTGAAACAGTATCCTCTACATTTTAAATCTCATTTTCTCGCTTAAAAACATGAGTCTCTTTGGTTTGAACTTAAGGTAGCCGCAGATTCATTTCAGATTTATCATTGAACATTTGGTGTTACTCTGACTCTTGAAAGCATGTGACAACTCCCTGGGATTGTTACATATTAGTTCAATCACCATATTACACTTTCTTGTACTCCCTATCTGCTTTTACCTTGGCATGTATGTGCCTGAACTGATATTTAGAAACTATAAAGCTATAGTACAAAAGATTGCATGGCTTCATCCCTTTTTTCTGTTTTTCTCTCTTTTTATTGTTATTATTTTAATTTACTTCTCTGTTCGGATGTGAGAATGTACCCTGTTTGTAAAATTTAGAAGTGCCTTCTCAATAAGTCATGCTTTTACAGTAGGTTCTGAAGAAGCACAGGTACACGGAAACAATTAGTCTATACGATATTAATGCTTACAGCAATTGTTTGCTGCACTTGTAGAAAATCCCAAGGTTTCAGGAGGAGAATATTGAGCACAATAACAAGCTGTTCGAGCAGGTTACTCAGATGGCAACAAGAAAGGGTTGTACTCCATCCCAATTGGCCTTGGCATGGGTTCATCATCAAGGGGACGACGTCTGTCCCATTCCTGGCACCACTAAGATTGAAAACCTGGAGAGCAACATCAAGGCCTTATCGGTGAAGTTGACACCGGAAGAAATGGCTGAGCTTGAATCGATCGCTTCAGATACTGGAGTGAAGGGTGACAGATACCCAGCTGCTCTAATGGCAAATACTTGGAGGTTTGCAAATACTCCGCCCCCGTCATCTTGGAAAGCCACATAGAAAGGTGTATTAGGTCTTAGTAGCTGTTGTTTTCTTTGAAGCTTGTGTTATGTTGTTTACTTGAAGCTCTGTAATCCGCAAAACAGATAATGTGTGTCGTGAATCCTAGCTGGGAAATCAACCACATGACATGATTTCCTGCAAAATAACAACCAAAATGTTCAGGGTTTGCATAAAATTATGTCCAGCAAGCTACAATTTTTGTGATTATAATGTGCTTGAAAGCACTAGGATTGATGCTACCCAATTCTGCCTTTTCGTCCATACTTTTGCATCTTTTATTTCGGTAAAAATGCAGCCAGAATCTTTTTTTCCTTTGCCAATCTCGCATGACAAACGTTAGTACATTAAAAAAATTATGTTTTTGAATTCCTATAAAATCAATTTAATTGGACTGAAATGTCTTGCAGAACATCAAGAGGTGGGGAGCAGACTTCCACATACAATGAGACTGTTTATCGAAAACATTTTTAAGAAAGTGTGGAATAAATTCTTTTTGCTACTTCTCTGGACTTCTTTTTTTTTTTTTGGGTCAGAACTTCTCTGGACTTCTGACTTACAGTTTTTAAAAAAATAAATAAATTATAGTAACTAATAAATAAATGGATTACAGTTACTAACACAAAAGGAGCTCCCCTAACATACGCAAGCTAATGGTATTATCGCGCTAAGCTCCGTGATTGTCTGACATGATTTGCACTTTTCTCCCAGACGTTATTTTTTGTTGCATTTTGCTCCTCGTGATAAGTCATTAACAGGCTTGACCATTAGAAAAATATGTAAAGTTCTAATTTTACTCTTATTTTTATTGTTTTCCATTCTTCTTCTTATCACCCAAAGTTTTTTTATCAACTCATTTTTGTGAGGACACGTAAGTGTAATTCATTTAATTTTAGTGATGATCATTTAAATTTTGTATGATTATGCGAATAGTTAGGTGTATGTCTTTTGGTGATAAGTCATAAATTGAGTTTAGAGACCTTGCGAAATGATAAGGTCTGTGATAAAGTCTTAAAGCTAAATAAACAAATAGAATCAAGATTCAGCTACAAGAATGAGAAAAAGTAAAGTGGTATATAATCTTCTAAAAAAAATGGAAAAAAGAAAGAGCTTGAAGCTTCATTCACGTACTATCCTACTATAGAGACTAGAAGACTCAGAAAACTAAAATAAAATTTGAAAAGGTGAGAGAGGGACCATAAGAAGAATGGAGGAGGAAAGAAAACTAAAGGAGGTAACGAACCCAAGTTTCGGTTACTTTTCCATTGTACCTATATGCATGTAATTGATTGTATATTATATACTAGATGGAATATTTCTGAAGAATGTTCAGCTTCAAATTTTCTCAAGTACCCCTAATCAAATGACTAATTTTGATCGGGCTGATAACCTGTCAGGAGTTGTATATTTGATTCTCGGTTTGGTTGTGTGTGTGACTAATTCATGAGGGCATAATTAAAGAGTGGAACATAGAAATAAATTCCTAAATGAGGAGGTTGAACTTGAAACAGGAGGGGGGACCGACGGAGCTGGATTTTATATGAAGTCTCCCAAGTTGGGTCATATGTGTAGTTGGTAATGAACATGCTTGATGAGATATTCAAAGGCTATGAAAAAACCCGACGCGAAGAGTGGCGAAATGGTTGGTATTGTGGTGTGATTAAGAAGCTGAATTTGTGCATAAAAGCACGTTTGCATGTGTATTGAGTAATAGGAAGAAGAAGAAGAAGAGATTGTGATGCTAAAGAAAAAGCAGAAAACATAAGCTGACTGCGTATCTGTACTGTAAACAGGGCGGAGGGGGAAGCATAAATCTGCCTCATCTCACTCTCCATCCCCCGTATTATATATGTATGTGTGTGTGTGTACACACATATATTAATTGTACACACACACATGTTATATAGACACACACATAAGCTACAGATGGATGTTCCCCTCAAGAAGTGTACACATGGAAGTTGGAACAACAAGAAACTCTTCGTCTTGTGCAACAGCTTGAAATGATTTAGATGAATTACTTCGATTTGATTATTACTCTAATAATAAAGGTGCTAAGAAGGGAGGGTAAAAAAAAGAAGGTGGGAGCAGGATGGGGGCAAGGGTAAGGGCGAGGGAAGCAGGTGCAAGAGGTTGGACAAGAGGGAGGGGAATTACATAACACCCACCCTATTGCCATCCCTAATTTAAGTTTCACATTTAAAAAAAAAAAAAGAGGAACCGTTGATTTCTAAAACGGATCCGATGATTTTGAAACCATGACCATATCTTCATCCACAGGAAAATATTGTTAAATTGTTGCACTTGTCATGAAATTCTCTATCAAACTAGTTGAATTCTACTTCACTCCCTTTAGTTGATAAATAATACTTATGTAAATCTAATTGTATACTTTGTTGCATGGGAAGAATTGGGCCTATGCTACGTGTGAGTTAGATTTGCCCGTGCCATGAGAAGGCCCAACCAAGCATCAGTTTGGAAGTCAATTTTGTAAGGCCCAAATTACAATGAGTAGCCATTCATGTGAAGAGAATATTTTTTGCCCATCTACTGCGTTTCCTTTCTTCTTCCTTTTTTCCTTTTTTTTTTTTTAAGCTATGTTTGTCGTTTGGTCACACAATTTTACACCCCTAAGCTTATTTACCAACCACGTTCAAGACCTCGTCTCAATTAATAGAGTCTTTGTAAGATATAATTATAAAATCTCCCTCACAAAAAAAAAAAAAATGGAATTCCTGTAAAGTATCAACCAATTACGAATGAAATTAACCCTTATTCCTACTCGCTTCTTAATTTCCACCTTTTTCTTGTTGTAAAAGAAAAAAATAACTAGCCATGAAGTCGATAATTTTTTGGTTTTGTCTTTTTCTAAGCTGCCATAATGAAACCTATGGTCTTATAGGTTGGACGTCCATCACTGATCACAACCTAAACGAGTCAGTTGCAGGTGAAGGAAGACTAGCCAAAATATTGTACTTGATCAGTTGCTATTGATGGTGAACTCCAATTAAAAAAAACCTCAGCATTTGCTGAGCTTGCAACTGCTATTATTTCTTTGGAAAGCCATATCGTCGAAGCAAATGCACTCATTATTGAAACACATTTAGTTTTGAGCAATCTGAGGTACCGAACCAACATGCCGGCATAAAAGCCCTTAATTGGAGCAATCTTCTTCAGCTACAAGTGAGGAGTAATGATGGGATCTGATGCCGGAGGAGGAGGGAGGGGGGGGGGAGATAGCAATTGTGCCACTCTGATCATTTATATGACCAAATTGGACCCCTTAAATTTTGCATGTTTCCATGTACACCTCTCGAAATGTTAAAACTTTTTATCAATCTATCTAGCTTACTATAATTTTGCCTTAGTGATTTACGAGAAATGGCTCGCCCACGAGGTAAAATATTTACCATGTTCTAACACCATAAATTGGGACGGAAATTAGTAATTCAACACACTCTAGTGGAAGGAAATCAAAAATTACAATTTGTAATTTGCAATTACTGATGATTGGATGCCTTTAATTTGCTTGTGCGTTTGGATAGTAAATTATTGTTGAAAAGGATATTGTAGCACTTTTTTTGATATGATGTATGATAAAAAGGTAATTGAAATTTGTGTCGATAATGTAAGTACAAATTTTTAGGCCAATAAGAGCAGTCCAAACATTTAGGAAAAAACAGACAACTTAAGCAGAGAATACCATGAGCCGACAACCAAAAAAAAAAAATGCGTGAAACCACATCAAAATCTCGTGGAAGTGTTAAAGAGTTCACAAGCAAAGTTGTGACATATTAAGTGAAAAAATGAGAGACTTTTTTCCTCCTCCATCAAATTGTGTGATGTGAATAAAATTTCACCAAATTTTCTGATTTCCTTAAAAGCTTGTTTGGGAGATTAATGAACTTGGATGGATTATTTTTATCTTGAAAATACTAGAAGGTTATGGTGGTGACAAACCAAATCAACTCAAAGAGCCAGTTTAGACGGATATACTTTAGAGTTTTGTAGAAAAGTATATGATAACGATTTGATGCATATGAGATTAAAAAATGTGGTCACCAAAAATATAAAAAATTTTTAAAGAAAAGCTGCAACTCAAACAAATTTGAAGTTGAATTTGAGAAAAAGCAAAGTTCAAGGGGTTCAATCGTGACGTGTTAATTTATTGAATTGCCAAACCACCTAATCCAAAAAAAGAAAAAACAGAATAAAGAGGACAGATTGTCAATAGTGAAACATGTGTTTCGCAAAGGAAAGAGGCACTCCTGGTGATTTTATTTTTTTTTTCTGAAACGATATATCCTATTCTAATATAAACCTATTTTATACTAGGGGAGGGGTGGATCCAAATGAGTCGAAAGGGGAATCTGGTGGCACCACCGACAAGACAAGTGCCTATGCACGAGCAATACATCTTACTTTAACCTAGACCCACTTTATATTAGGGGACGGGATGAACTCAAATGGATCAAAAACGGAATCCGGTAACACCATTAGACCAGACAGGTGACTCAGCGGTACTTGATAGCATGAAAATGATTACAAGCAACAAATTACCGCACCACTTCATGATACCTTCAGTCAAAGTCCCTTTGTTAAAGGAGGACCCAACTTGCTAGGTGCTAGTACCTATGTTGACAAGTCACGAAGAAGAAAATTGTGGTGAGATACTGAGATCTTTTTGCTGCTCCACTTGTGAATGACGAGAGGAAAATATTGCTGGTTCCAAGTACATTGAATTGCCTTAAATCGAGGAACTCAGAAGGAATTTCTCTGCATCTTTTTCTTTGAGCTCCATTGTGCTTGGAGTACACTTCCACCACACCTTTTCTTTATCTACTTTAGGCTTGAACAGTAACCAAAACTGAGGGTCAATGTGAATACATCATTGAACACAACTTTGGTAGCCATTTGGATCAAAAGTTCTTCACTTCAACAGTACCTGGGTATCAAGGATAACCATTTCATTCTCATTGCCGGTAGTGTCCTAATTCCCATTGGTAGTCAATTATTCCTATTGGTTTTCAAACAATAAGATACTTAAAGAGTCACATGATAAGATATGGATAGGGTATCACTTCTTTAACAAAAGACTAGATTTGCTTTGAAAAAAGTATTGCCATTGAGTTGATTGGAGGCAATTTTGAAATTTATAATTTGGACAGGTTCCCTTTCCTAGTGTGTGTTTTTCTTGTGCCTTTTTAACACACAAAATAGAGAAAACTAATATTTGATTATGTACTCCTAATTATTCTTAAGTAACGAACTAGAGAAATTTTTAGTAACACAAACTTACTGGCTAGTTTAATTTTTCCATGCATCATGTTTGTGTATCATGTAGTGATATTGCTTTTGATGACAAAATACCTTGTAATGCAATTGAAAGATATTTCTCGCAAGAAAAGTATAATAGCTAATTTCACTTTGTACTTTTTAACTTGATCTGAATTTTTGTTGTGGTCTCTAAATGTCAAAATAGGATACTTTTATTTTTTTAAAATACAAAATTTATCTCACTACATTTTCTAAAGTATAAAATCTGTCATATGCTAGTCCGTAAAGTACAAAATTTTGTCACACTTCCGCCGGGGATTTTACTTAAGTTGGACAATTATTTAGGGACCGAAATGTTACATTTTAAAGTTTAGAAATCCAAATAAAAATTCAAGTGTAGTTAAAGGATGAAAAGTAAAAGCAACCCGGAGCATTGTGTACGGGAAATTTCCTTTTATAGTAAAAGCTAAGCACTACCTAGAGAATGAACCCACCTTTATAAGCTAAGCACTGTTCTTTGGGAGCTGTGTTTTGAGTGTGGAATGAATCAATTAATTCTATCCTACTCCTACGTGTTCAATCTGATGATTCAACAGGAATGGTGATCAAAAGTTTGATGGGATATATTCTGCAATGACTTTTTTTTTTCTTTTTCTTTTTCTTTGTGTTTGAATAGGAACCTTTTTTTTTTTTTTTGCTTAAGAAAGTAAAGATTATATATTTATTATTATTATTATTTTTTTACGAAAAGTCAAAATCTTGTCAACCGCTATCTATTAAAGTCACTTGGAGGAATTATGTGGTTTGACAAATCTGCTGGCTTTGGCGGGCAGGGATAAGGGTCAAGATCTTGAAAGTGCTTGACACCGCAGCAAATGCAATTAAAAAATGGCTTGAAATTGCAAATCAAGAAGAGAAAAAATTGATCCTCATTAGAAAATCCCTGAATTAGGTCATGTGATCACATTTCACAGCCTCTAACAGAGGTCAGATCCAGGCAGTCTTTAAGATTTTTAATAGGTATTTTCAAGCATTAAGACTGAGATTTAACAGGTATTTCTAATAGGTATTTTTTGAAGATCGACAATTCTTCTATTTTTTTAACTCAAGTCTATTTTGTTGAATTAATTATTTGTATTAAATTTTAATGGTCCATGTACGGGTAAGTTGGAAAAGATATCCTTTCTAATATTTACATTTAAGTTTCTATATAGATAGGCTCACTTCATTATATTGAAACTTTAAAAAGTGTAATAATTAAAATTTCAAGAGCATCCAATTATTTTATCTAGAACCTCAAGAGAGGTTTCTGAAATATCCCATTCTGTCAAGCATAAAATTTAGTAATTGAAGCTATGTTGCTCTCTTCTCAATGACCACGTGTTAGAGCATTTAGCATAGGATTTTTCTAATAGTGGGTTATAGCTAAAATATATTTAACTTATAATGCAAAAATGTATATCCACATATATAGTCTCCTCTGCATTCAAATATTTTTCTAAATTAACTTTGTTTTACATTGTACCTCTTAAACGAATGCTTAATCTTAAACGTTTACCCATTAAGCATCTATTAACCACAATTGTAATGAAAAGTTCTACTCGTATTGTTGCATGTGGTCAAACCAAACTACTCACAAGGGAGTTGGTAAACAATCAGTTAATAGTTCTACTTGATTTGATATTGATCGAGTTTGAATCAAAGTCTAATATCTTACTAGTCCTATTCAATCTTCATATGTGCATTTAAATGAAATATTTGGTACCAAGTCAATTAACAGCTTGACTCGATCTAGTTCAAACGAACAACAAATACACTTCAAAATTCAACGGACACTATTTATCAAAACTATCAGACTTGGTCCAGGCATCAGGCATTGACTCTGCAAGGTCATCGTAGAAGCGGATTAGCAATTTAATTGTAAATTTTTTTGGTTGAACCAGTGATTATATAATATAACACAATATTATACTTTGATTATTTGTAGTAGCGATTGACCCACATGATTTTTTGAATTTCACTGGTTGGATTTGCAATCCTTGAATCTCGTTCTTATGTGACTCCATTAGTAACTCTACTCCGTCGGATGACTATTCATCGAATTGACCACTTGAACCTGCGAGCCAAACCAGGGTTCAATGACTAGGTCACTAGGCATGTATGAATGAATATTAACGCATTAACTCAATTAGCATTAACGGATATATTTTCACAGAGATTATATATTCGAATCCCACTGTCAAGGCGATCTGTAGTTTCTCCCTAATTTGTGGTATTGATGGAGGAAACAATTCAAACTTTTTACTAGGGAAAAAAAAAAAAAGAATGAGTAACATCATGAGTGACCTCAACCGACAAGTGTCAACACCCAAGGACACGGAGTTATTATATGTAGGCTCATGAGTGAACTGGCAAACTGTTCTTTATAGTTTATGCTACTTGGTACTCTGCCACCAAATTTCCTTTTTCACACGTAATGCCCCTTAAAAGCCTCAAATCCCACACAGCAGCACTAACCCCGCAGTTTCCCATAACGCACATCATCACAATCACATTACGCAACCAACATATCCTCCGTGCTCCCCACATAAAGGGTCGGCGCAGTTGTCATCAAATCAGAAAGATTTGGGCAAAGAGCCGTAAAACCCATAAAGGAAAAGCCATAGAATTGAAGGGGAGAGGTTAAGGGAGAGAGGAGAGGGAGAGGGAGAAGGAGAAGAAGAAGAGCAGAGATGGGTGTAACCCTTGATGAGTTGAAGGAAAAGATGGCTGATTTTGCTAAAGAAAGGGATTGGGATCAGTTTCATAGCCCCAGAAATCTTCTCTTGGCGCTGGTCTGTATTCTTTTTACTTTGTTTTTGTCTGTTTTGCCTGCAGATATATGCCACATTTTTGTTGTGTTTGTGTTTGTGTTTAAAGAAAAGGTTGGTATTAAAGTCTGAGTCTACCATGTTTGAACTCTCTGAAACACGCACAAAACACGCACTAACCAAAACACATGGATTCTATTAATACCCCATCAAGAAATTTTTGCTTTTTTTCACCTAAAATTGGGTTTCCAGCATTATCAGTCATTTAGTCCTAACTTTAAACATCAGATTGTTGTATCAACTGAGAGCTTTATTCATCTAGACTTTTGAGAAAGATTTGATCTTTTTGTTTTCCGCAGAGCCATTTTCTTTTTTTTTTTTTAAAGTTTCTTTCTTTCTTTTTTGCTATCTTTTATGCTATTGTGGATGTAGTTGAGGACACTGATGATGACTTTCCATTCAATGGAACCCCAGAGAGCAAAAAGGGGAGTTCTTTTTCTCAAGTTCTTTATTGGGAATCAGATCAATTAGGCCTACCCCTCTGTCAATTTATGTTTTAACCAGAATATCATTATGGCACTGTAGTATCATCACTGCCTTGGCTCTGTCACATTTTTGAACTTGTAAACAAGAACTAGTACTTACGAATAAGAAACGTGCTACAAGGACAATTTAGCATTATAGCCCAGCTACCATAATCCCCTTCTTTGTGTAGTTTTTTTTTTTTTTTTTTTGGGGTGTGGTGGTTTGTCAGACTTTTTGATGTAGTACTAGCATTTTCTTAATGTGTTTTTGTTCTCTTGTTTCAGGTGGCTGAGATGGGAGAGTTATCTGAGATTTTTCAGTGGAAAGGTGAGGTCCCTAAAGGATTACCTGATTGGGAGGAGGAAGAGAAGCAGCACTTGGGTGAAGAGTTATCAGATGTTCTACTATACCTTATCAGGCTTTCTGACATTTGTGGCATTGATTTAGGTAAAGCTGTTCTGAGAAAACTTGAACTCAATGCCCTCAAATACCCAGTCCACCTTTGCAAAGGTTCTTCCAAAAAGCATAAGCATATCCACAATGATACAACAACTACCACCTCCTCCAGCATCATCAATGACAGTGAGAATGGTGTAGCTGATAATGTTGTTTAATCTTCCTTTGATTTCATGTACTTTTTTTTGCCTTGTAGACCTTTATCTATTTTGTTTGAACTTATATAGTAGTAGTATTTTTTAGTGACAGAACTGCATATGTTTTGTTTTTTGGTTCTCCATTGGACATGAGTTCTGGTAGCTTCTCATGCCCCTTTGTCCTCTTCTGGATGAATTGCATATTGTTTGTGCTCCCAAATGGTACTAAAGGTACTTGTACCACTCTTACACAGAAAACAGAAAAAAAAGGAGAGAACTATTTGTACATATTTTACTCTTACTTGGTTTATTATTGGTTTGGGAAAGTTGATGTTGTAAATTAAACGGTTAATCAATCGGTCATTTAATGCAAATGTGGGTTGCCCAGGCTAGTAAGATTTTTTGACTTTGTTCAAGGGAAGCTTGGGATAGATTCTGATCTTTAATAACAGCAGTAATCAGTTAGTAAACAGTTGGTAGGCGAATTATAAGAATCTCTGTATGTCTATTAGTAGGCGATGTATAAGAATATCTATGTCATTGAAATATACATTAGTAGCCTGCTCTAACTTTGGAATGATAATCTAGAGAGAAAAAAGATCAGCTTTACGTTCTGTAATGTGAACTTAGTAATTCATATTGTACTACATGGTGTTGGTTCAAAATTTTTTCCATACATTGAATCAGCAATGTATCTAATTTTATCACTTGTATACATTGAATCAGAAATGTACCTAGTTCCCCCCCCCCCCCTCCCCCCTTAAGACCAATTTCCGATTCCAAATAGCTGAGCCAGGATCCACTTTACTCTGGCAAAGAAAGGTGGAAAGATTTTAAAGTTGTGGACATATGTCTTTGTGGGGTTCATGCATGAGCACAATCTAGGGTGGTGTGCCATGACTCTTTTAGTTTTAGTCATCAGAGATTTGGTAACTGACTTCTGAAAAACTGTCAACATTTCTGCCTATAGATATGTGTGATTTCAGTGAGATATTATCCATCTGATATGAGATGTTTGATTCTTTTGGATTTAGGTCTGTCCAATCAGTTAAAAAAAATCTTATTTTTTCCAGAAATGGAAAGCATTTGAATAGGACAACTGAAACAATTATGCTGAGTTTTAATAGCTTAAGAAACTACTTAGTACAAATTTTAGTAGGAAAATGGACCGTTTCTATTATTTTTTATGACAATGTAGGGTGAGAAGTTATTTACGTGTAGACATACAACATCATCGTTATGCTGATAATAAAAGATTGATTTTACCTTCAACACAAGACCAATTGAAATTTTGTTGCCAAGATTAATTGGGACGACAAAATATGCATTTCTTGAATAGTTTTTCTACTCACGAAGACCCTATTTATCGGATGTAATTTTCCAAGTTCTAATACAAGTCTAGGAAGCTCATTTGTTTTTTCAAACTAAAATTTTAAGCTACGACTAAGCCAGTAGACATATCATGTCAAACACCCAATATCTGATAATTAAGACAGGAGACAGGAACTTTTTAAGAGCTGTCTTGGAATTTTCAAATCCTTCTCCATAAATTATTCTGATTTAGACACTTCGTTACAAGTTTCCAAATCAACGCGTTCTATGTAAAGGGACGTAACTAATTAGACTTAGTCTCACCTAGGCTTGCTTTAATGCTGCTAACTTGTTACATTGAACGCAGTCCTTTGAAGTTTTTGCAATTCTGCTGGTTTTGTAAAACATCAAGGGACCATGTTCAATGTAACAGGTTACCAAGATTAAAGCATGATAGTGATGGAAGTTGTTACTTAGTTATTTTCTCTACTTGGATGTTGAAGTCCTTTTCATCTTTTTTTTTTTTTTTTTTTTTTTGGGTTTCCTAACGCATTAAATTCTTTTTTGGAAATCTTTGGACTTAAATGATGTTCATGGTTGCTAATATTCTTGAGCTTTCAAAATTTCTTTATCCCTCTCTATGGGTAATTTATTTATTTATTTTTTTTTTTTACATTAACAATGTAAAAATGTTGTACTCAAGCGGATCCAAATGTATGACACAGGTGCAAGTTGGAGATCTTAAATAGATAAAAATTTTGCTTAACAAATTTAGACTTGCTTATGTATAAAATTACACTAACAGTGTCGGAAACATTAATGCATGACCTTTCTAGCTGCTTGCAGTGTTGAACCTATCCTTTAACAGGTAGACAAATAATTGGATTAAAATTAGTTGGTTTTTACATGTTTTATTTTTTAAGTTAAGGGACAAGCTTCTAGTAGTACATAATACTCTAATGGGTTCAAACAGCACTTCCAAGAACTAGCATTTGCTTTGGAGTTGATGCAAATCTCTGATTAGATTAAGGTAATCTAGTTTAGTAGGATAGTTGAAAATGATAGTTCTTCTTGAGTGCCTTTGTTGACATCTACGTGACTTTAAAAAAATGTGTCACTTTAATTAATAAGCTTAAGAGTGTTTAAGATATGATAGTTTATTGTTTCACGAGGATAGGAGCTGTACACTTTTCATGTTGTCGAATATTTGCTGTTTTGCTTTTCTTCGTTGGCGGCATTTCCTAGCATGGAACCTTTATCTTGGTGAATACCTTTCAACAGGCGTGGGCTTACATAGTTATGCACCGTATTAAATATTAGTATTGTTTCCATCCCCCAAAACAATAAATATTAGTATTGTTTAGTTGGGAAAGGATTGATGCATAAATTATATTATGCTTTTTCTGGCTGTTTGGGTGATGGGTGGGTTCACTTGGTTAGGGATCGAGGTGGCACTATTTAGATTTTCGATCACATAGGATTCAAAGTTTTCCATGATATGTGCACTAAGCACAATAGATATAGACTCCGCAAATTTATGATGTCAAAGTATAAAAGTTGTATTACAATTGCACTAGTAGTATTATTCTATTAATATCGACATTTATTATGTTAATCTTTGTATGCATAGGATTAGAGCGTGCATTATGATATATAACTTTCACTAGTAGTCGTTAAGACTCTAGATTCCTCTACATATATCCTCAATACAAATTATAGAATGTAGCACATAGTGTTAATTATGTTCGTTTCCAAAATTAACGGTAGTGATTGAGTTTATATATTTTTAAAAAGTTGTGAAAAACTATTAATATTTTGCGCCTAGGTACACTGGTAGTTGTTATTTGTTGAGCATGTAGGTATGTTTCTTGTTTTTGTGTATACAATGCAATATATAGTTGGAAAGAAAGTGTTCAATAGTTTTGAGTAAGGCTTTTTCAAAATTAGAGATAGCAATCTTTTCAATCAGCATGTATTGTGCATTGTGTACATGAAGGGCAACAGATCAAGATCTCAAGATCTACAGTATTTTGTTGCCTACCCAGAAGAAATGCCAGGAAGTTCTTATAAAGAAAAGAAATGCTACCTTGTTCAGTGTCCATTACCACGTAGATGTTCAATGCAATCAATCGTTGATTGCTGCTTACACGACATGCTTCCCAAAATTGAATTCAATTAGCATTTTATTGAATAGAAGAGAACCTAACAGCACCTCAGAAATCACTTAGGATTGGAACTTTTTAACATGAAAATTTGCTCTATATTAGATGTAGCGATTGTGTGCTGTGGTGAACCATTCAAACTCCTCGTACAGTAGACTAGGCTTGCATTCTTGAAAGATTGTGTCACCTATGAGAGGGTTCAAAAATAAAAGTAACCAACGGTACAGTTTTCATTTCAAAGTATATTGTAGCACAGGAGAACTTCTTTATTTTTACTCTTGCCAATTACAAGAAGTCAAGTTTTGACTGGGATGAAGTCAGAATTTATTGCTACGATGTTTTCTCATTGATGGCATTGACTACTATGAAGTATATAATTCACAGATTAACGTGGAACTATAATATCTGTTGTGGAAAATCGTTTCTATCAAAGCTTTGAGCAACTTTTACAATTTACAGGTAAATTTTGGTTAAAACTTGTGTTTTTTCTCTGAGGATATTGGTCAGCAAGACATTTGGCACCATTATGTATTATACCGTTAATAGTAGATTTTAGCATGAAAGAACTCTTGCATGGCATCCTACACCAAGAAAAGTTTTCGTGAAGTGGGTCTAGGGTCTCAAAATGACAAAAGTAAGGACTAAAACTGATTAAAAAAAATAAAAAAGGTTGCAAGTGAGAGGTACACAGTTGAGGGAATAGAAAAGATAAGCTCATTCAGAGCTCAAACACATGAAATATATGCACAAAACATGCAAAGTGACAAGAAAGGTAGAGCATTTGAATACATAAGGTCCTTTTGTGCTTGTGTCGGTAAGAAAGGCCAAGAATGTGTTTCTTATGTAAGTTCCTCCTGTACAAATTTATGGTGAATTTGCTCAAACAAATTTCTTTCCTTGATCATTCTGTTGTTTCAGTCATTCATGACTCTTGCTGGACTGTATGCCTGTATCATTGTATTCTTGGAGAATAAGATCATGGCACACGTTCTAATACCCGCTGCAGTGCCCTTTTAATACCTTGTTGATCTAGTGATGTTGTAAGTAGTATCTCTTGCACCTGAAAATAAGGTAAAGTTTAGAAAGAGAGGAGGTTCCTTGGGAGGTTAGGCAGATGAGAAAGTACCTGTCTCCCGGCTCGAGCAAGGAGCGTAAACTGATCTCCAATTGGTGGAACCTGTAAGATGGGGTGTTGAAGGCAGTACTTTTAAGAAACATCGAAAAGTGTATGGTGTGATGTGATCCGACTTACATTTGAAAGCCAAAGCTGCAGATCTTGTGATACTACTCGTTTCTCAAATCCTTGCCGATTGATTTTCACATCTTTAATGCTTGACAAACGAAATTCAGAAAGTAAACAACAAAGCAGAAAATTTTACTCTAATACTGATGCAGACCATGCATAATCCAGCATGTTTATAGAAACAGAGTGTTTGCAGCACTTTAATAGGATTCTAAGGTATACAATACTACCTATATGTTATAGTGCTGTACTTCTAGGAGATGTACCCCTTATCAAGTTCCACATTACAGATGATTTGAATAAACTAGGAAAATAGCTAAGGGAATCTTTTGAGACGCCAAAATCCATAATGGCATGATTTTAGACGCGATCAACCAGACTAAAATGAGCTTGAGGATTTAACCATAGACAGAAAGATCATGAAATAATAGGACTGTTTACATCTTTGCATGTCAAGATGTCAAAAAAAAAAAAAAATGCATTCCATTAGAATAAAAATGTTCTGCATACCCGTCTTCCTTTAGTAGCTCTTGAAATATTATCTCCAGGCCAGGAAGAGGCTCAATTTCATAGCCATTTTCTGAGTAATCAGGACTTGATGATGCATCCTGAGAAAATTCATAAAATGAATGGCTAAACTATGCAAAAAGAACAATGTAGATAAATACAGACAACAAGAGTTACAGACTATCTCATATCACTACCTGAGGCATTACTTTTTCCAGAGTTTCCAGGAGTGGATCTTCCTCAAGTTGCTTTATTGACAATGTAATTCTAGATTTATCCCTGCAATATTTTGAAAGATTAATGTTAATTAAGACTTCAAGTTTAACACTAATGTTATCTCAGAGAATATGCAAGAAGAAAACATACCAAAATACAGTTAGTAATCAAATAACCTAGAAAGGTCTGCAAAAATTCATACTTCTACAAGGCAACAAGATTTTTTTAATATTCGTGCACTTGAAACATCATTCAGCTAAATTGGAAGGCAATACACCTTAAAATGGATAAGGAGTGAGACAACTTGAAGTAAAGCTTTACACAGTTCACAATTCATTCAAGTGGTTGTACAGTACTTTTTCAGCTATAAGTATAGAGATGATTATAAGCTTTTATGAAGTGCTAAGCAAATTTGATAAAGAAAACCAGTCTTGTTGTCAGCATTGGATAAAACTGATAGAAACATACCATGCAGGAGTACTGCATAATTACCTATCTATATTGATAATTTTAACCCTCACATCATCACCTTCAGACAGAACATCTCTTACATCTTGAACTAAATCCCATGATACCTCTGAGACATGTACAAGACCAGTAAGGTGATAATGGCCTGCAGTTCCAGAACAGGTATAAGTACTAAAACAAGAGACATAGCTCAGCTATCGAACATATGTAAAAGATCATTACCATCTGGAAAGCGTAAATGAAGAAAGGCACCATAATCCTCAACAGATCCAACCCTTGCTTGAAAAACATCCCCGACATTTATCTGGTCAGAAAACTTTGACCACAGGGCTTCTTTTTCTGAGAATATCAATTTCCTACTCACCTCATCTGCTTGGATTACCTAACAGAATTTGAGCTGTCATAAAATTTTTGCAGTTTCTAAATACGGTAGGGTTAGCAATGTGCAAAACCAGGTAGAACTGACACCTTAACTAGGGAAGAGATATCAAACTCTTTAAATCAGTTATTTCAATTCTAGTTAACTAAAAATGTGCAATTTTCAGATGATCAGAAAGGAAAACAAGATACTCTGTGGTAGTGGTAAGCAAATGGAATGACACGTAAAAAATCCTTCGAAAATGAATACTCAGAAAGGAAACAAAGTAAGACAGCAGAGGAAAATGATGGTTTAATCCTCTTGCCTAAATAGCCATAATGAGAAACTAATTTGTTCTATCTAAGTAAGATTTGGTGGACTTTAAATTCAATTCCCTGGAAATGAATTCCACAAATAAGGAAGGCGAACAAAAATTTTTAATATGATGAAGAAAAGAAGTAGTGCTATAAGGGAATAATTCCTTAAGTTTATGGATTCTGCAAAAATTTTTGACAGGCTTACATCACTCTGAAGAACTTCATACCTTCACAGGAATTACAGAACCTGTTAAAGCTCTCGCTACCTCTTGAATACTCTTGCTAGGTTCTGCATATTACAGGAAAAATGTGCATCAACAGATGACTAACTACACTACCAGAGGGTAGTCTAAAGACTCTAAACTTGCATGTGTTGGAAAGGAACTTTCAGCCTTAGAATTTGGAAAGAGCAAGTTTGGAATTCAAATTGTTTCATTGTCCAATTTAAGAGATCAGATCCCCCAGAGAGGAATGACAACAAGTTCAATTCACTAACAACTGATATGGACAGATATAGAGAAGTGAATACAAGATTAAACAATAATGTCTCACTAGATAGAGCTCCACACTGCTTGGGCACTTGAAGTTAAACAGAGCTTTTCACAAAAAACACCATAGATAGCAAATATGTAGCAACTTATCGGGTGCAAATTACAATTCATATAGTTATTCAAGCATTTTCAAGTGTCACTATCAAAGTATAAATCCAAAAAAATATAATCTTAACTATAATGAGCGGTGCTAACATAATATTCCATGCACTGACCCAAGAAATATTAACATAGCAAGAAAAGAAAAGAAAAAAAAAAACTAGATGCTATAGAATAGTGCTCACTATAAACCACATTGCAGTACCCCAAGTTTTTCCATATCTTCCAGGATCTAGCCAGATACAAATAAACTCATTTTGAAGTGTGTCAAAAAAACTATGAACAAAGACTTCAGCAAACGTCTCATCAAGATAAAGATTTTTAAAAAAATTAACTATTATTTCCAAACTGAAATGTTTGTATTAGCTATTACTATTGCTGCTTTAAAGCTGGAACATGTCCGGTGCAGGAACTCCAAAGTCATAAACTGAACTATTTCTCCATAAATGTGTTTTGGTGATTTAGGTATTTAGAACTACTGTGTAATTTTCATTTAGTCATCATTTGTTTTGATTCTGAATATTCATTTACATGAAAAAGATGACATTTTTGATCTATGCAGTGTATCATCATAAACAGAGGTAGATGTGATTCGGATATTATATGAGCTAGTGATGTTGAACTGCAGGAATTTAAATTATCTCAACTCTGTAGGAAATAGCATACAAATATTTGGAGGAGTAATACTACAATCTACATTTTTGTGTATGGACAATGCAAGATTATGCTTTACTCTTCTATTCCTTCTCCCTCTAAAAAGAGATGTCTTGCATGTCAGAGTCAATTTTTCCTTAAGCAGCACACAGAACAAAAAGAAAATGGAAGTTGGCATTATGATATAGAAGAGGTAATTAGGCAAATAAATACCTTTACATGAGTGCGAGGGTCCTATCTGAGGGAAAGGGAGAAAACCAACAAGAGAATAAAATCGAATCAGCAATCCTCCACTGTTGAAACCTTCAACTCTGCCTTCAAATATGAGTCCCCGTTCATTGTAAGTACGTGCTGCCTTCCAATCAGCAGACCTCTACTTCTTTGTGGAACAGAATATATCAAAGAAAAAATCATAAGCATATATTGTACAACCAAACAAAACAACTTGATAAGCATAAGTTAGTTGATCGATACATCTCATCTGCTATTATGGCAGAAATGATAGGATCAGTAGGTCAATTTGCAGTTGCAAGGAATCATATGAATATCCTTCCCAATTACACCAAGTAATTGAAAAAGAAAATGTAAAGCCTGCATTATTTTTAACTGAAAGCTATCAGGCACTACCATAAACAAGCACAAGCTTCTTCAAACATGAGACAATTGTTCCGGATCTTCTCCAACTTTACAGATTAGGTTGCCTAAAAGCTTAGTGCAGATAAAGCAACAAATATATCAGTATATCACTACATTTTGTATGCAGAGTCTTGAAAACAGCACAAATATTTGGCACCCTAGAAGTTAGCTCCTAATCCAGATTCCTTAATGAAATTAAACTCCATAATTCAGTGCAACTACAGGAAAAAAAAAAAAAGGATATCTTGGACCATTCTAACAATCAATCAGCAAAGGTGGCTGCCGGAACCATATAATCCAGCACAACATTGACATTTTACATGGCTAATAAAGTCAGCAATCCGACCTCCACCTAAATATCTTTGAAAGCAAATTAAGATAAATCCCCGTTAAAAGTATAGGAGAGAAAGCCGAACTCTCCATTAAATATGGATAGTCTACAGTCATAGCAACATCATCCCTGCTATCCAACTTACGTCATTTACTTGTATATGTACTAAAGTCACCTTTTTAGGACACCAGAATAATTGAGCTCTATCAAAAATTTCAAATCTTAATCTATCATCTTGTCTTCTCATGATCTCAATATCCAAAACCTTGAGATAAGTAATTCCCAGGAGAAAGTAACAAAGACCACGAAAGAACACACCCGAGCTTCTCTAACATCTTCAGGGGATAAAGATTGCTCCTGATCAACACCAACTGCTTCAGCAGCACTGTCACTGGATACTGAGACTTTAGGTGCAAAAAATGCAGGCCTTTTAGCAGAACAGCAGCCAGAGAAGAAAGGAAATCTCAAAGCTGAATGAGGGCTCGTCCTACTTCGATTCACTGATGTGATTGAAGAAAAATACTGCTGCTGGTGAAGATGATTCTGGGAAGTAATGTCACATGCAAAAGGGTGTGAAGTAAAGGCAATGCTGGTTCTTGAAACTGAGCCTAATGATGCAGTGAATATAGGCATTTTGGGTGGGATTTTGGCAAAGGAGTTGATGAAGAGTTTGAGGGGGAAATGGTGGAGGGAGGGCCACTCCTCCAGAGCGATGAGAGGGTGGAGTTCTCCTGGTAGTTGGAATTTGGAAGGTATTGACTATTGTTATGGATTTGGTTTTCCAGTGACGTGTTAGATAATGGAAGGGCTGTTTTCTGAGTAGTTCGGGTTTTCCACTTGTCTTCCTCACATCCACAAGTGTATTTTTCTTTTACAAAAAAGAAAACCTATAAATAAGAATTTTCTTTTCTTATTGAAGAATAAATTTATTTGTTTTCTTTGTTTCCTTTTTGTTTTGTTAACGAAAATTCATACAGTCTCAAAGTCTAACTTAACTAGTTGGTAGCGATATTAATTCACCAGTTTTCTGATTCAACTTTCAAACTCTCACCTTTCTTTTCTTCTGGCAAAATTTGAAATTTTTCTTGAAAATAGAAAAAGGTCTGCAATTGTGTTAGCTAGGATTAGTTGGACAGTCATCATGGAGATGTGTGATTGAAATTAAGCTTGTGAATTCAAGTATTGTTAGTTCTCACAAAAAGAAATCATTTTGTTTAATAAAGAGTATGGGACCGGACGATTGGTAGTGCAATTACCCAACATTTTATAGTTCAGAAGTTAGGAACGTATAGCTGTGATAATATTACAATTGATGATGGTACCAAAGAGAAACTTGAAAACTAGTAAAAATTTTGAAAAATCTACAACCAAGTCATGTATTAGATGCATTTTCCTTAATAGCTAGTTTGAAAGTTATAGTAAAACTATATAGAAAAGAAGCCAACTGATTTGGGAAGATGCAGAGGCCACTATAGTAGAAATATTCTTTCCATCCAAAATCGGGCAGAAAACAATGTTGAATTATGGAAAGTCAACAAAAATTTTTAAATTGCTCATTCTATCCTTTGGAAAGGTATTGAATGAAAGTTTTATTGACCTATATGTCCAAAATCACACCTTTTTTTTTTTTTCCCATAAATTCACAAACAACATTAAAATCTCTTCTCTTCTTTTCTTTCCCTTTCATTTCCCTCATAGCTTAGGATCTCTCTTCTTTTCTTTTCTATTCTCAACTCCCAAACTAGCCATAAAGCTATATTTGTCCCCCAAATACCCTAACAATGTCTAACTTACTTGTTTTTTTAAACCTTAGAACAAAGATGATTAACTTCTACACAATATTTAGATTGTAGGGGACAATTTTTTTATGTTGATTACTTTTATTGAGGATAAAATGATATAACAATGTCTAAGAAAACCCTTCCCTAAAAATTAGATTTATTGCATTTAAATAGTAATTTAATTGTTGCGCTTAGTGAATTATTTATAACACTCCTTAGAACATTCTTGAAGTCATAGATTTTAACTTCTACACATTCTTTTCTATATTTAGATTGTAGCCTTTTAAAGAAAAATTTTTACGTTTTTAAGTAAACATATTTTTCAATCACATTTTGACCTTAAATATTTCAAATTGCTATAACATATTTTTTCAATGTGTTTTGAGTTAATTTATAAAAATTTTCTCTAAAAGTAATAATTCTAAAAGTATATATAAATGTTTGTATTGTTCTAATGGTTATAAAATGTTATTTCTAAGAGTATTATAAATTATTTATAGGTAATTCAACAGTCCAAACCAATGACATTCAAAATTAAGGGATAAGTTTGGTGTATTATAGTAATTAGTAAATCATGGCAAATTAATTGAATTATATTCTCTCACCAAAATAAATTTTTAACATTATATTGAAATGAGTTTCTTTATATAGAGTTAGAGATTAAGAATTGCAACAATTATTAAATTATTCACCAAAAATCATTGATTTTCACATTATCTGAATTTGTACATATTTTGCAAACAATTAAACTTTAGTGAAAATTTGTTATCCAACCCCAAAAAAATAAAATATTACATATGTCTAATTAAGAATCTAACAATTTCAATATTATAATAACTTGTTTGCTGGAAAAAAGGAAAACAAAAGGAATAACTAGAAGATTATTTCAAAAAACTTATACATATTCTTTTTTTTTTTATTTTTTTTTTTTGAATGCATTCTCATTTGTTAAAATTCTCCAATAACTTATATGAATTTATAGAAAATAACTCATTTTTTACTAAAAAATGACAATTAATTAAAGAGGAAAAATTAAATAAAATGAAAATAGAAAATATTGAATTTTGCCAACTCCTCATTATATTATATAGAAAAGGAAATACATGCGTAGTATACATTCCAATCGATGAAAAACAACCCCCTCAAATAAGGAATACTTACTCCCTTCCCAAGATAATTTCTAAACGGTATGATCAATCCTTTGCAAAAACGCCTAAATAAGGAGTACTTATCCCTTCCAAAATACTTCTAAACAGCATGATCAATCCTTTGCAAAATTGAAAATTTCACGGGCTTATAAATGAAATTAACATGCTCCACGTCTATGGTACCATAAAGACGCTTGAGTTTTTGACTTGAAATCTTGTCATATTTGCATTGTTTTGCCAGTTTTTGAATATTCTTTTCACTTCTTAGCCTTCATTGAAATGTCTGGAATGCCCCGGAGCTTGGTTTGGTGGTGGATTGAAAACGCTACCCTTGAAAAAATTGTCTAGAATGAATTGATCTTCGCTAATATATTCATCTTCGTCGCTATCTTCTTCACTATTATCATCTAGTTGCAAGGTGGGGTACAACTGAGTTCATTGTGCAAACTTTTTCATTCAATCTCTTTAAATACATCTCTAAAATGTGGTCTTTCAATTTCTTTATTTTGTTGAGATTTCATTGGTGCAGAGATACCTTTTTTCACTCCATCAATTGGTGCTTGAGAAACTACTTACTTGCTCATCCCTGTGATTTTGGGTGGAGGCTTCTTGTGCTTGATGTTGTGGACTTGTTGAGACGTCAACACCATCTGCCTGCAAAGCACTAGCCTGTTGAGACTTGTTCATCTTCATCTCAATACCATATGCACTTTTTCATCTCTATTGCACGATTGAATGAACTAACTCTTACCTATTTTGTGAATATTGTGATACACAACAACTCATTGAAAAGGTTGGACATATTATTTTGTTGTTGAAAATATTTCATTCGACATTGCTCGTGTCACGTCTGGAACCACTGGCCCGGTGTTGCTGTCAACTCAACATATATTATTTTTTTCACACGAAAATTAAAAATCGTTTGACTTAAGAAGAGAACGTGGTCCTTGTCGGGTTTACGCGTGTTTTTAGCGGCACGCTTCACATGATACCTATGATGTATGCAACGTTGTCTGCCCGGCACGACTCCGACTTTGCCACTGACGCGATTTTACCTTTATTCTTCTTAATGAAAATTTAAGCAAAATAACAAATTGAAAGAAAAGTAGCTACAATTTTATGAACAAATTTGCACTTCTCCATCTGTAGACTTATTAGGAAAGGTTAGGATTTTAGCAATGTAAATCCAAGATACTCAGCTAGTAAGTGCAAATGAATGGTAAGTATTTGTGAGGTATATTATACAATTTTATTATTCTTCATTTTTCTCCCCAAGTGCCTGTTTCTTCTTCTCCTGATAAACTTCTTGATAAATAGTTTATAATTATATATTAATTCTTCTTTTTATTTTAAAATTTTTTTAATGAAGAAAGGATGAAAGTTAAGAAGTCGGGAGAGACACAGAGAATTAGAAGTTCAAAACATATAGTTTTTTTGAGTCTTAATCTTAGCATTAGATCAAAGCCTTCTTAGTCATGTACTAATTCTTTTCCACAAGCATGCTTAATCACTTTTGATCTCACAAACGTGCTTGTGACAAAATGTTAGAGGAAAAATTTCCAAAAAACCAGCCATAGATATGGTAATGGTCCCTCTGAACGATTTTCACTGCACAAAAAGTATTCTGCAGTACTTTTTTTGGCATTTTGTGACAAAAAGCATTGGATCAATAGAAGAACCATATATACCTTACCTTTTACCTTGGAAAAAATAATAAATAAAAATAGAAGCTTAAGGAAAAAGTTATTACAAATTAGGAAAACAAAAAACACCCAATTACAATTCTCCTTGTTTGCAAAATTTTTTTAATATAAATACTCGTTGATCATCTAATTTACATGTAATTTGTCTTTCAAATGCACGATTATATATATTTACCATTTCCTTATATTTAGAGTTTTAGACACTTTCTTAGCTTAAATTTTATTTTCCCCCAATAATTAATGACGTTTTCCCTTAAAATGTCAACATCATTTATGATACACCTCCCTGTAGTTGGGCCCCACCACTTACACCATTCCTCCTCCTTCTTCCTTTTGTCCCCTGCGTTTCTCATTCAACATTGGAACTCAAAACTGAAGTGGGAGCAAGAAAAAAGAGAACTTTTTACCAAAATTCAACTGCAAAACTTGCAATGGATTCATCAGATGAAGAGAGATCAGAGGAGTATTTATTCAAGATTGTGATAATAGGGGACTCAGCCGTGGGAAAATCCAACTTGTTGTCTAGATATGCAAGAAATGAGTTCAACCCGCATTCTAAGGCCACAATTGGGGTGGAGTTTCAGACTCAGAGCATTGAGATTGATGGCAAAGAAGTGAAAGCTCAGATTTGGGATACTGCTGGTCAAGAACGCTTCCGGGCCGTCACCTCAGCTTATTACCGTGGTGCTTTTGGCGCGCTTTTGGTTTATGATATTAGTAGAAAGGATACTTTTGAAAGCGTGAGAAAGTGGCTTGATGAGCTCAATGGTATGTGTGCTTTTCCTGCTGTTTTTTGAGCTATTGGGATGTTGGATTCCAATGAATTTTTATGTTTTTACCGTTTTTTTTTTTTTTTTTTTTAAATTTGGATGCTTGGATTATGTCAAAGTTTATGTCTTTACTATATTTGTTTCTTTCCAGAAATTGGGATGTTTGATTCTAGGAAAGGTTGATGTTATGTTGTTCTAATCTTTTTTAAAGAAGGGGGATGCGGGCTTGTAGGAAAGTTGAAGTTTTGGGATCCTAGGAAAGTTGAAGGGGGATTTTTGATCCTAGGATGTGGATTCTAGGAAAGGGATGTCTTTAACTATGTTTTTGTGGTGTTAGTGCTGATAGAATTATGACTCTGAAGTGGACTGGTATAGTTGGAATTAATTTGATGTTTTCTCCCTTGTACTTGGCATCTTTTGCGTATCGTGGTAATTTGATGAGCTATGCTAGAATGGAATGTTGATTTGTTTGCATTGCAAATGTATGTACATATTAGGTATGGATGAGAATGATTACAGGAAAGTGAATGTGGACAAGGTAAAGTTGTGGTTTTTCTAGCTGAAATTTCCACTGGGAGGGGGCTGCATATTGGGTGAGGAGAGGAGGTAGGTTTGAATTAAACAAGTAATGGAGGGCTTGCGTTTAGATATAACATGCTTAGGATAAGTTCTACTAGATTTTCTTTTCTTTCCCGTTTCAATCCTCAAATGTGGTCAAAAGTGTCTAGGTTATGATCAGAGAAAGAACAGAAAGGAGGAAGGCAAGCAAAAGTTTTGATCTTTGCTCAATTTTGACAAATACTTTTCTGAAATTATGCATGTGGTGTAGCTGGGCAGGCAAGTGCTCGCTCACAACTCAGTAACTGTTAAATTGGTGTTGAATTGAATCATATTCATTACCATTTAACTATAGGCAGAGGGAAGAAAATGAAACAGGACTACTCTGTAATATTGGTCTGGAACTTTTAAAATTGTGCACCATGTAAGGACTTTGCAGAAAACTTTCTAACATCCAACATGAAGAATTTTGGGGTACACTTCAATGGTATTCATCATCGGAATCTGAGCTATCAATTTCAAGACAGAAAATGTACTTGATGATCGAATTTTGTTGATAAATTTATAAGCTTTATTCTACCTGATACAATTATGATATGGAATCTTAAATCAGACCAAGGCAAAGGTCATGGAGATGTCACAGTCCAATGTGGCAGTTGATCTTTGCGGTTATGTGAGTATTTGTTAAGATTGTGCTCCTGCTTTAACCATTCTTTTGGAGGTAATCTGGATTACGGTACAACCAGATCAATGCAGGAGTGATGCCCACGCAATTCAAGTGCATTGAAGTAGTGGGCATATTTTTCACTTGGAGGAACTTTGTGTCCAAAAGTACAGCAGAGGGTCCTGTAATTTGTACACTGCAGGGATCTAGGGTTTGAACATGTTGCCAACCTTGAAGAATGCAATGAAATTTATGGTCTGTTGCCCACTGTGTTATATGATGATAACAAGGGTGTCCAAGATATGCAGGCAACTCTCTGGATGATAGTTGCATTTCTCAATGGCAGAATTAGAACTCATTATGGTGCTTATTTCCATTTGAAATGATTTATGTAATTTCACGTTAAGCATGTTTGACTGCTATGGTGTCATTGCAGTCTGTTAAAGGCTTACAAACTCACTCACTTCTCATTTTTTAGTTTTAAACATTTTACCATGTATAACATTCCAGTGTTTTGTGTTTTGGGTTTATGTAACCTTTGACTTATGTTTAGTTGATAATCATGCAGCGCATTCTGATTCGACTCTGGCAAAAATGCTGGTTGGAAACAAATGTGATTTGGAGAGCATGAGGCAGGTTTCTGTTGAAGATGGGAAGAGTCTAGCTGAGGCAGAAGGATTCTTTTTCATTGAAACATCAGCTTTGGACTCCACTAACGTTAAACAAGCTTTTGAGATTGTAATCCGCGAGATCTACAGCAATGTGAGCCGGAAAGTCTTGAATCCAGATATGTCCAAGACAGAATTGTCTGCCAACAGTGTAAGCCTCGTACATGATGGTGCAAAGGGATCAAAACGAACTTGGGGAAATTATACATGTTGTTCAGGATAAGAAATCTAGAGCTGGATGATTGATTTTCATACAAATTGTCTGAACTACAATTGGCATGGCATTTTTCATGATTGATTTGACATAGTCCAGATAAGATAGTCTGGGCAAAATCAATTTTGTGATGGGAGAATCTACACTCACATGATACAGAAGAGAATGTGGACTACGGATGCATAGTACTGAGCAACTCTTCTCCTTCCTATTGGTGTTCATTAGTATTTGTGCAGCTTTTGCCAAATTCAGTCGTATTATATCTTGCTAAATTCACAAAATTATGAAGTACTAGTTTTAATCCTTCAGGGACACAAGTACTTGAATAGCGAATTTCATATTCACTTGATTTGCGATGGGATTAATGCTTTTAAGCACATCTATGCCTTCATTACTGTTCCAAGATTTGGGACCTTATACAAAGATAAAGAGACTGGATTTATTGCAAAAGCAAGGTCCATGATGAACAACCTTCAATGCTGCTCAATGTTCCTTCACCAAAATGTAGGGTATCCCTTAGTGTCAAGAAGACCAAAATTTGTTAAATTTGTCTATTATAATATCATCTTTGGGGAACATATTAAGTGCGGCAAATATATATATATATATATTATAGATATCGAATCGGTTTCTTTGAAAATTTTCAAAATTGATTTTAGCAGTTATACAGATCCTTGCTACAAAGAAAATTATCTCGAATGTATCTACATAAACAAGGCAGAAAAATCACTTTAATTCTAAAACCTGGCATGTATTTTTCAACAATTTCAGTCTAACAAGTAATTTTAATACACTTTAATTTTATCAGTTATAGCTTGTTGTTGACTCTTCCTCTTGAGTTGAAAAGTTGAAACTAAGCCAGAATTGACATTATTAAATCAGGAAATTAAGCCATCTAGCTTGTTATTAGTTGAATCAATGTTAAAGAATTTGGCGTTAACTAAATCAATTTCGATGTGCTAAGGCAGGCATCTAGTATCAGGAAGACTATATATTATCCGTATTAATTTTTGGTGTATGAAATATTTAAGATCGATTTCAATTCTCTAATCCCCAAACCAAAAGGAAATTCAATCTGCCTTTATATCACGTTGCTGATTGGTGACAATCCAGCAATTTATTCTTATAAATCACAAAACGTAATTAGTATAATGATAACTTTTTAGGGGATTAATTCTTCTAGAACTCCAAGCAAAGAAAAGTGGTTGTGGGCATTGCAATGAACTGCAAGGCAATAATGGGGCAGAGCATGCAGAAGTTGTTCATGATAGCCCCTTTTACTTGTAGCCTTTCACATCTCAACCTAAAAAGTTTTTTCAGGCTTTAACTTGCTTAAATCCTAAACATGTGAGTCAATGATTATTACTTATTCTGCTTGCAGGGCACATGATCATTGCTAATTACTACTAGTAGTTAATGTTAATTTGTGCTAATATGATACTTTTGTAATAATAAACTTGGAAGAAATTTCTTCAACACTCAAATCAGGATTAAGTGGAAGAGATTAGCAGGCATTGATCAAGTGACACTCAAGAGAAAGTGACACCACAACAGAGAAAAATTGCCCAGTTATACGTGTGGAAAAGGCCATGGTAGATTTCTTGCCTTGATCTTCACAAGCACACAGAAGCAAAGGAAAAATTTGAACATAATCTCTTGTCTCATTAGGATAGTAGGTACTAATTAAAATTACTCTGTGATAATTAGTGTGGAAACTTCTGCATCTTCTTCAGAGATCCTTTTTCATATCTTGCCTTTTCCAATTCTACACTTTCATGTATGAAGTTGCCACATTTCTCATTGCACTTTTTCCTCATGTATTAGGTTGCCAAATAACTCACTGCAATTATACTGCCAATTGTTCTGGGCACATTGAGATTTTTTATAGCAAAGAAACAGCATCATCAAGGGGAAATTTCATTTACTATAATAAACACAAGGAGGCTCCAATAATCTGTAGACATGTAGAAGTCAAAGCATGTATAAATAATTCAGTAATTACATACAAATAAAACATAACAACATACACTCTTCAAATTACATGAAAATATAAAATCATGAACCCAACAACAAGAGGAAAATCATAAGCATTTGCAGCATTTTAAACCTTTGTCAAAAGCAAAATCAAGAAGTGAGTGGCTGTTGTCTTCCATTTGAACCTTTCTGGCCATCATATAGCTTAATGGATATGCCTGATTTGCGTGGTTTCCTCCTCAAGATCACTATCCAAGTGATCACCTCCAAGGAGATTGCAATTCCTCCCAATACAGCAAGAAAGAAGATGTATGCAAATTTCCATTTCTTTGGTGGATCTAACATTTCAAGGCCTTTAAACACATTGATGATGCCAAGAACCAGCACTCCATAGCCAACACCATGGTGATAGATGTTCCAGTAGAAGCGGTACTTGTGATCCCTCTTAGGTCTCAAGAAAAGGGCAAGAATCTACAAGCCAAAGAAAGAATGTTCACGCATGTATGAACGAGTAATGTCAGAACATGAACAAAATTGATGAGGAAAAGTTGAATGAAGTGGGAATTGAAATAAAATGCACAATTCAGATTTTGAGCATAAATTGAGACAGGGAAAGGAACAGAAGAACAACATGATATCAACAGGTTACCTCATTTCCAGGATCAAGTCAATGTCCAATTTCTTCAGAAGAGGCAAACTAGTCAGCAAGTAGGCAAATCGATGACATTTTCATGTCCATTTGACGACTTATAATTTTTTGATTTCTGATTTTTATGTTTTTATTCAATTTTAATTCTTTAAAGTCATTGGACTTTCAGAAACTAGAATTGTTGTCTGTAGAAATTAATCAAGAAATGTACCTGAAGTGTTGCAAGGCAGAAAAGGGTGATCCCAAAATCACGATGAATTGTGTATACAACTCCCTTGGATTGGCTTCCTAGCTTTAATCCAGTTGCCCAACCGGCAACTCCAACAACGTAAGATGATATTTGGCATGAAATGTGAACGTAAAACCAGGCCGGATCAGCGAACGTCCTCAGATATCGAGCCATCATGATCCCAATTGGAAACAGCACCCCCCAACTCACTGTATTCAGGGCTCCATGGATCTAAGTCATACATAATAACAAAATTGAATGACTTGGGATATACATTTTGCAGTAATAAAGACGAGCAAAACTCTCTAGCTGATCTATTCATAGCTTCTGCTGCATGCTATTCATGGATAAATGAAACTGAGGTTAGATGCATAGTAAAAAGAAAATTCCACCGAGAAAAGGATAAAAATTTATATGAGGAGGTTTGTACTTGTTAACATGAAATATGATCTTAGTACAAACTTGGAGGTCCGTAAACTCACTTGTTTACTCTTTAAGCCAGAATTTTCTTGGCTTGCACTGGTTAAGCTTTGGCCCTTCATCAAATCAAGCTTACCCTTGGAACTTAAATTCTCTGGCTGAAATGCATGAATTGCAGGAAATGTTCCATTCATAACAGAAGCTCCCACTTGCCAGACCTGATTCAATGTTGTCAATCCATTTGGCAAATTTATGGTAGCGAAAATCATCATCAACCCTCCATGATATTCAGCCTCTAATCTTGAAACATCGTACAAAATCTCAGCTTCCTCAACGGACTTGTATGAGTTCAAACGGAATGTCTTGACTATCATGGAATCACCATCAGGTTTCTTGAATGCAATTAGTGCCTGTGTGCCGATCATTCCAGTTGCATTAGGATTAATGCCCCAGGCAATCCATCCATCAGGTTTAGCAGGTGAGGCTGCAAATGCTAAACTAAGAACGCTATTACTGGAATCATATGTCCAATGAATATGAGCGTTTAGCTGTGGCAAGTCATTACAGTGCTGGAAAATCCTGTTTCTAGTGAACTTGTGAGAAGTGCATGTAGCAGAATATGAAGGTTGGATTTGGAACAGCAGAGATAGCATGCATAGTGCCGGAAATAGTGTTTGAAACAATGCCATATTGTGGGATTCAAATTGAGGAACTGAATCTCTTTTTCTTATATAAGATTTTGAGAATGCATTTTTTGGAACTTTAAGGAGGAAGTTTTTGAATAAAGCTGGGCGGTCTCATGGAGTTTCTGGTGGATTTGCACTTACCAACTACATTGGTAGATGCTGAAATAGACAAAAGAAATGAACAATTTGAATGAAAACAAAAAGCCAGACCATCGTATGAATGACTTTTTTGCATGTGGACTAGCTTTTTCTTCACTGTAATAATGTGGTGTAGGGTCGTTTACAATGCGGAACTAAGTACTTTTTTTTTTTTTTTTAAATTTTCTTGGGTCTTTGAAACATCTAATGTTTTAACTTGCACCTTCCAAGTCTTCTTGATTATTTGATGGACTGTATGAGGGGGATTTATGGGGAATATTTCTTCAAAATGGTTGTTTAACTGTGTCCCTCAAGTGAATTTATCAAATATTAGAACACACCGATTAAGGTTTATTGAAAAAAGTAGATTGAGAACGTTATGTGTAACACGATATAATTTCTCAAAAAAAAAAAAAAACAAAGGTTAACAGATTCTTGTAAACGTAAGTATGGGAAGGGAACCATCATCTTAAAATTGCACAGCTGGAGGGTTAGACTGTTAGTTTTTTTTTCAGAATTTTGCACAATTTGTTGCCTATTGGATCAACTTTGAATGTGATCAGTACGGTAATATTTAATGTTCCAAGAAATGTGGACTTGCAAATGTATAGGCTCAGATTCCACAAGGATAAGAACGTATGGGATAGAAAGTGCCTTGATATGCTTCACCGTTTCAAAATAGAATCTCTCAATCATTGCCCTTGATATGAAAACAAGGAGCAACTAAGGGGAAATTTAAGTGTTTTGTACCATTCAACAATATCCCAAAATTGTGGTTCCAATGGTCGGACCACAATGGACTGGATAAGAAGGCAGGAATGATTACTTAGGGGACCTCCCTTTTTCTCAGCATTTCAAATGAAAGTAGATTTCACGGTTAATCATTGATGAATCCTGCTCAACCCACAATTAGACTGACACTGCCCAGACAATGAGCAAAGCATGCAAAGATCGCCTGAAATGAAGCTTAATCCTGCATGCTTTTAAGGAAATCATCAAGAAAGAAAAAGTTAGGAGAAGTATAATGACTAGGATTCATGCCATCACGCGGGAATAAAAAAATAAACGTTTATTTACAAAAGGCATTCCAGATGGTACTTTGTTTTCCTTTGTGTTTGGAGGCTATGCCGCTACAAGTTTCTCAAAGCTTTGGTTCCAATCTGATGCTCTAAATGAAAGGAAAAACCTTTTTCTTCGGGCAGATGTGATTAGTAAACCTCTCAAGTACGTACTCAGACAAATCTGATGCAATTTTCGCAAGAAAGAGCAAGAGAAGTCATTCAGATAAGGAACAACTGTAACCAGCAGTTGCAAAAAAAGAACATAATTTATCTCTTAACAATTTGTTTATCTCCTAATGAAAAGGAATGCTCAGTTTACAGTAGACTGGAGATTTAACGGAGTATGGATGCTCCCCATCTCCAATCCAGACTTGAGAGGCATCCAAATTGCTTCTATGTCAGAATTTCAACAATACAACAGACAGTTTATGTGGTTGACAGAGTTGAAAACACTTTTTAACGGCTAAAGAAAAGATAAGTGGGAACTGTCTACGCATTTGCACACGCACAATGCTTATGGGAATATGCAGCTAAACACCCACAGAAGCAATTACGCAGATATCTACAGTCCTATCAAATTAAGAATTGCATTATGCTAATTCTAGAAGCACTTCAGAAATCTCGGAAGCTCATTTTAGGATCTTGCTTTATCTTGCTGCCTCGGCCTCTTCCCCTGCCTTTACCCCTTCCTCGCCCTCTTCCTCGTCCCCGCATTGAAAATGATTTTCCATGCTTCATCTCCACGAGTGAATGCAGTAGCTCATCACACAAAATGCACCCACTATGTAAAGTGGCACCATCCTTCAGAGGAGTTGTTTTCTTGTTGAAATCCACCTCTATAATAGTGGAGTCACACTCAGGACACCTATTAGGGGTGGTGGTGATTCTGTGAGCACCTTCAGGAAGGTAAACAAGGCAATTGCACATGTTGCAATGAAGCCTCCATTTTGGAGCACTGATGGGGTCAAGGACCAGTGTCCCACTGCATTCTGGACAGCCGCAAACTCCTAATGCTATCAGAGAATGCTGACATGTAGGGTGTGGACAGAGGATACAAGGCATACCAGCTCCTTTGCCCAACTTATCTGAACCCCCACTCTTAGTGGTGCCATATAACGTGCCAATGCCTTCAAATGGAGGACTGTTATAACAGTAAGGACAAAGCGAGAAGGACTTGCCCTCAGGGCCAGGCATGGAAAAGATCAAAAGCTCAAAGTTATCAAGAGGGCAAGTAAGTTCCTTGTACAACTGCAGAAGAAAGTTTTCCAAAGTTAAAATTTATGAAAGACAGGTTTATTATAGGATGTAGACAAATCATACAGAAGAGGGACTTCAGATGAATAACATAACAGGAGGAAGATATTCTATTTATCAAATCATCTATCTCTAGAAGCTCACAACATATTTAATCGCCTTTTCATCCTAAAGAGAGGGAAAAAATAAATTACCAATGAGAAATAAAACAAATCTTTATCTATTCATTCCATGTCTAAACCTGGCAAAGTCAAGATAAATGACTGAAATTAAGACTACAGATTTAAAATGTACTATCATCAGGAACAGTAATGAAGTTGAGATTGGAAAAAAGAATAAAGCATTATTTGGCACACAATCTAACCCTTTAACCTATTTGTGAATGAATTTTGTCAACATCTACTTGTACTCAAGGAGTAGTATACATGAGGTTTTCCCTAATAGAGGACAGCAGATATTGCAGAAGTCATACGGGAAATATGCAGGAGGGCTTAACATTTATGATGAAAGATCAACTTTTGAGTAATCCAAAAGGGGTCCTGAGATCAGAGATCCTCGATGGTCTTTATTCAGATACTGTCCATATGAGGACATTATCTAACAAGTGGAGTTTCAAGATACTTCTGATGACGAAAGTTATTGGGACTTCTTTTCAGCACTTCAAATAGTCATTTACAATCCTTACCTCCCTTGTTCTGGCTTTTCAGTTCCATATCTGTTTTGCTATTTAATTAATGCAAACAAAACAGCAATATGGATTGACTAGTATCACATAAGGTATTCTGTTAACTGGATTTGCTAGCATCATACAAAGTATCCTTCTGTCCTTTGCCAGGTTTTAGAACATTCTGAAAGTATGGCAAGGAAATTCACTCCACCATATTATCCTCACACCACAGAGTTGGAAATTTGGATTTAGAATGCTGATCTGTTACCTTGATTGTACCTTTCTGAGGAACATAATAAACTTCCTCACATGTACCACAGTAAAGCCGTGATGGCTGCATTGCTATGTACTTCATGTATCTCAAGCATTTGCCACATTTGCTCAGCAAACGTCCGGACTCAGAGAGCGGAGAAAACTGTGCTTCAAACAAGGCATCCATATTTTCAATCTGCATCAAGAAGGGCATTAGGTTCTAGAGGAAACCGTTAAAAGAATTACATGCCAAACAAGCACCCATCCTTGTGGCATACTGCTATGCTAAACTGGACAGAGGATAAAGAAACTTTTGCTTGATCCAGGTTCATTTTTCATCAACTAAAGAAAGAGAAAAAATTATTGGATCAACTAAATCAAGTCATGTAGACTTTAAAAGTTGGCAGGCATGTTTGTACTTTCTGTTCACTTGAAAGAATAACTTTGTCATCAATGAACATGCCTTACCACATATTCAAGCATGAACTGAGAGATTCTAACTTTTACATGCATGCGAAGGAAAAAGAAATAATGATAGAATCTACATCCAGTTCACATCTAGGAAAAGAACTTGCGCTTACAAAACCCTACGGAAGAAAACTTCAAAAAGTTGGCAGGCATTCTAGAATTTTCTGTTCACTTGAAAGAATAACTTTGCCATCCTTACCACATATTCAAGTGTGAATTAAGAGATTCTAACTTTTACATGCACCCGAAGGAAAAAGAAATAATGATAGAATCTACGTCCAGTTCAAATCTAGGAAAAGAACTTACTCTTACAAAACCCTAGGGAAGAAATTTCAAAACTAGTTCTATGGTATCAAACAGACATGATTTACAAGAAACTTTGGCAGGTCAAGTCATCCAAACTCAGTCTAAATTAGAAAACAGACAGAAGACAACTAAGGTGAAATGATAATGTTGTATCTCATCACCTGCTTTACAAAGTAGCTGAACTTCCTTTTGAACTGTTCAAGTACATGCTGTACAACCAAAGCATGGTCTGCTTGACCTTTGGCCACGAGAGAGATTTGGTGCTCAATAAAGCTACGGATGTCTGGTAAACATAAATCTGGATCTATACACTGATAGCCTCTGATCAGAGTGATACCAAGAGCAGTGGGAACCAATCTCCTCCCAGCTTGTACCTGCAGTGTTATACAATAAAGTATAATAACTTTAATAGCATGACATGACATTATTACAATATGCAGAGAGTTGCTCATCGAGATTGGCATGTACTGGATATTAAAGATCTATTGACAAACCTGTACATAATTCCGTTCACATATGTTGTTAATATGTACAGAAATGGACGCATCTGTACCTATTCCGTTCTTCTCCATCAGTGAGATCAACTCGCTCTCACTTAAGTAATCTGGAGGCAGAGTATTGCCCTACATGTTTCCAGAAAAAGTTGTTTGGGTGAAGAGAGAGAAGGGGTGGAGGGAAGAGAATACAGTATTACCAAATGATGAAAAATCCCCCAGAAACCTACAGCTAGAGAAAACAGTACTCGTTGATGTAACTGAAGATGTTGGACCAACATACAATATGACATGACCAACAAAAATAAAATAAATTCAAAAATAATATCACCCTAAAACATCAGAATACGTTGATATAGTAACTTATATCTATAAATCCATACACATAACTATACGTGTTTGTACTTGTAAAACTTGTCTCCGTTGACATGGAAGACAAGATGCATCAGCACTTCCCAATGGGTTAAAAATGTCAATCAACCCCGAATCACCAATCCATGAGGCATGCAGACAGGCAATCTTGTCAATTCTATTACTCTGCAGCTTATTTTAAATGATTGATCAAGAAAATGGTAAAAGGGTCCATATGTAAAATGCAGAAGTTAGTTACAAACAAAAGAATGGAAAATCAACTAAAAAGGAAGTAGTATCTGATAAGACAAACATGATGACCTGAAATAGCATAATAAGTTTTAATGCTTCAATGCAATACCTCGTCAAGTTCAAGTCTTGAAATTGTTAACTTTTCCCCTTCAGTAAACTGAGGAAGGTTCTTCTCAGTAACTGCCAACCACGGCATAATTGATGTGAATCCTTTCTGTATAACATTATATCCATTACAATGAAACAATTCTCCTCCAGCTTCAAATTCTATTTTTATCCTGAAGAAGGAACACGATTGCATGTCATATTTTCAACATCCAGATATGCACATGAACACTCAAGACAATCAAGACTTTTAGCAAGACATTCATGTCAAGTGATCATAATTACAATGCACACCAGCTCAACTATCTTTGTCAATTAAAAATTCTCAGGTAATTGAATTCAGATAAGTGAGGCAACTGCTTAAATTATGTCAAAGTGTTCAAACATGGAGGGTTGAGATTCATTCAAGAACTGAGTTATTTAATAGGAAATTGACAACTGCATGATGCACCTGAAAGGTTGGTGCCATGATTCATTTTAAGTGCACCAAATCATCTGTTTGGAGCAAGGACCATTTAAAAGAAGCCTTCTCATCCTCTCCCGGAGTGTGAAGAATTCAACAGGCTATATTGTGTGATTAGTCAGTAATAACAGTCATATCATAAATTCCTAACCTGTTACATGAGAGAAACACACACACAACATGAAAAGATCACACAATTTCTGACTAAAACCCACACAAACTATACATGTTTTATTCTTGCTCATTGTATTTAGTCATGAAGTTTACAGGAAATAAAGTGTACTTCAAAGTTCCTCACACATTCACATGTATGAAAATACACCTCAAGTTTACAGGAAATAAAGTGTACTCCAAAGTTCCTCACAAATTCACATGTATGAAAATACACCTCAAGTTGTGATACTTGGATGCTCGTCAAAAATGAAGCACTATGTGAATAACGCAAGTTAAATATCAATGTATTAATGATTGGCTTGTTTAGATTTAGATGAAAAAGGAAGAAACTTTTAACAGTCTGTGGAAAGTCTATGGTGATTGAGCACATTCAAGATTGAAAAACATCAATTCATCAGCATGCCAGGCCAACATTTGGCAATAGAATATTAAAAAGGTCAGAAATTTATTAAAACAAGAAAATGCCGGAGAATTGAACAAAAGTGGCACAAATAGTAATCCTTAGAAACAAAATGTGAGACTAGATTATGAGATAGACTTTAGCTAAATAAAACCAAGAATACAGCTCTTACTTTCTGTACTTGCAGTCAGGAGACAATGTCCCTAGAAAATGCTGACAAACATACTGATACAGTCGCCAAGCATCATGCCCTAGCATATCCTCAGTTGCTGAATGCATAGGCGTGATTGGAGGATGATCACCTGCATCAGTTCCTGATCGTGGCTTTGAATAACCATCAGCCAAAAGCTTATGAGCATAGTCACCCCATATTGGATTACGAGCTTGTCCTTCAAGGGTACCTTTAAAGTCAAATGAAGAAGGATATGCTGTGCTCTCTGTACGTGGATAGCTAAAGAGCACCAACAAAGAATGAAACAAGCATTAGTCAGGAGAATCAGCAACAACTGGATATCAGAATCAAAATGAGGTACAGATATATTAAAACTTGAACAAAGTGCTATTTACAGAAGTTGCTTACATTTGCACATATAGAGTGTTGTGTTATTGAATAGAATGAGATTGGAAAAAAATATTACAAAATTAACTGTTTCCTTTCAACAAAATCATAACATAACATAAATTTTCTTGAAACAAGACAAGGAGAATCAGGACAGTTTCAGAAAGTCTATCAGAAGCCAATACCAATTAGATATGATAGCTAAGTTTTTGCAGGTATGCAAGTTGAATGAATAGTGTACTATAGGTAGTATGGCTTTTGAATGCAGTCACAAGTAAATCGATCCGATTTGGCAACCGGTGCACCTAAAGAGCTAGAATGAATAGTGTACAATAGCTAGTATGACTTTGAATGCAGTCATAACTAAATCATTTCAAATTGACAACAGCGGCACCTAAAGAACTAGAACTAGTACAAGCATAGAATAAGGATTTCCATCAGTTTCTCTTACTAAACTCTCTCTCATAACTAACCTACATAACCATCAATCTGACACTCCTCATTTGAAAGCAGGTATGCTGCATCCATCTTTTGGAGGTCACAATTAAAGCAATTAAAGACTTCTTCAGATAGCAGTATGAGCATACTTTGGTTTTTAACAAACAACTGGAAACCAAAAAAAAAAAAAAGTCATATATTCGTCTGCTTTTCATGGGAAACTTCACATAGAAGTTAGGTAGAGAACTTACTTGTTAGACCAAGTGCCATTTATGCTATTAACTATTTTTAAAAATTAAGCTTATAGGTGAATGACTAGATTTATACAACTACTATGTATAATATTTCAAAACAAACTAGGAAATTGAAAAACTGAGATGAGAAGGAAAAACCTGATGAAACCTTGGGTGTATAAGCGCTCAGCTAATTGCATAGCCAACTGAGGTCCGAAACCTAATGCACTTGAAGCAACCTGGAAGTGTTAAGACGCCATTATTTTCATACACGACCCCTTTAGGATACTGTGGAGAAGATCAAGTAAACCTAGACATAAGTTTATATTCTTATTCTTAAGGTTCCAAGGTAATAAACTTTTTCTTTTCCTTCTCCAAAAATGCAAGGTATTAACCCCTTCATTTTGCAGAACTGCTTGACTTTGAAAAGGATACCCATACCAATAAAAAGGGCTCTTTGATGCTTCTGTTCTTCATAGAGATATCAAACAAGAAATCTCTTAAGTCATTGCTGAAAAGCTTCACTGTTGCCCCCAGGGCTCCTCTAATGTGCATGTGTATAGGAATATGTCTAGTCCTATAAAGTATAGACATTTGAAGGAAAAGAGTGGAGAACAATGACATGTGATAAACTAAGTTGCAATTAAATTTCTGATTCTCCGTGTTTCAAGGGGTACTTGTAATGTCTAGATGAGAGTTAATCCTTCAGGTTGCACTCGGTCCTTCTATCCCTCGACTTTCATAATAGCAGCTTTTGCTTTCGGACACTAGAATCATAAAATGAAACAGGACAGCCTTCCTCTGCGGTTTTATTATGGTTAGCATTTTTAATCAAAATGATAGGGAAAAAAGAATATGACAAGGAAGAGGTAATTGGATAAGTTAGCAATTTTATCATTTTCATTTGGTTTCTGTCAATGGTTCAAAATTTACCGCTCTCATAGAATATCTGCCATTTCAAAAAAGTAGAACATGTAAAAAAAAAAAAATGTAGACCATGTGGATCTTGTCACTGGTGACTTATAAGCACCAGTTTGTAAACTAAAGTAGTTATATCCATTCCAGAAGTGATTTACTTTAGCTGCCATCATGAGGATTACACTGAGACTGCTACAAGGGTCTATTAATATCATGCACTACAATGCTCCACACTTTAGCCTGTAAGCCTTGTTCCAGGCTTCTCCCATGTTTCCTCTTTCTAGCTTCTAATTTTTCTTCTTTTTCACTGTTCTAGTCTGTATAACCATTTCTAATGTTATTTTGTACACTGAGCAAATTATTGGACCCATTGTAATGGGAAGACAACAGTATGTTTGTAAATTAGTAAACCTAGCATATTAGACAAAAGAGATCAAAGAAAAGAAAGTGCTATAAACTACTTTTTAACTATTATCTGTCATCGCTCTTACCTTTAGAAGGTTCACTGTATTAAGACCAGAAGGACGAGTTTTACATTCATCTTTCTCTGATATCGATTTGACTTTTAGAATTCCATCTTCTGCTACTAAGTTGCGAAACATGACAGCAACCTAAGATCAGTGAAAAGTATGGTAAGCATTAGCATGGACAAAAAGAAAAAAGGAATAGTTTTTACTGCAAAAATCAAATTAGAGTGATCCTCACATCAATGTCAAATAGCCTATTGCGAGCCCATTCCAGTTTGAGTTCATAGCCCCTGTGTAATATATGAGGATGCAAAACCCAAAACTTTTCTGGTTTGAAAGAGGTAATTTGTAGATACCGTTGCACGCAAAATCCAAGGGTAGGCGTTTGACAGGGGCCATAACTGAAAGAACAATATAAAACTACTAAGTTTACTACTTAGTTGTGTAAAAAAGAGGACTTAATTAAATGCAACAGTAGAGTTTATAGATTCACATCTTCAAATTGTAATGCTGATGAAGACATAGAAGAAAAAAAGAATGTGTAAATCCAAATAGATGACATCCTAACTGCTGCACCTAAAATGGGTTGTATTACTTCAGAAGTTTAATAGTTACATAGTTATTACAGCAGAAAGTAATCAATTCTAGAGGAAAGAATGATCCATTGAAAGAGATTTTATGTCTTTGACAAGCCCTAGGGCAACAGTTTATGATAAAATAGATGAAGTTTGTAAAGGTGTTGAGGCTATGAAAGACAATTCAATTGAGTTTATCGAATCCAGCCAAAAAACTCATGCAGAGTTTACTATTAAACTACACAATTCTGTGCTCCTGTGCTAGAAAGAAGAATGAAAGGAGCACTGTGCTGTAGGGCAGAATTGTGAAGAGCAATAATGTTGGCACAATTTCACCAAATGGCTGGCCATGCAAACATAAGAAGACCTTGCAATTGTTTATAACTGTTGAGCAGTACCCTTATTTGGTTAAGATAACATCAGTATAAAGAGATAAATCAAAGTAAACCCCTTGTAATTTCCAAGAAAGTCAGATATGAGAACTTTGTTGTGCTTTGGACTGAATTGGGAAAAGGATGAAAACCCTCCAAACTGATAGATATTGGACTACACAGCATGAGATGCGATTATGAACATCAAAAAAGGATTTCTATAAAGAGCCAGACAATTTTTTTTCCCACGAACCCTAAAGCCTTACAGTTTTCTTTCCGTTTCATATCTATTATTTTGATGCTTTTCTTCTTGTTGTTCTACCTCTTGTACCTCCATCTAAATCCCCTAGTAACATCTCTCCACTTTAACCTTTCAGCCATTACCAACTGAACACTCGGTGTTCCCCAATCCTTCTACTCCTACTCTCTCTCTCTCTCTCTCTCTCTCTCTTTGTGGTTGGGCCAAAGCTTATTCATCAGAGGATTGCATCCACATAACGCATCAATCCAGAATCATTTGAGCTCCGGCTTTCACAGATTTTGACTCCCCACCAAACAAGGTTCAGCAAGCAGCAAGGATTTTTGATCTAGGCGTGCATGTATTTAGGAACAATGCTTTTAGGATTCACAATTTTTGGCTTTAATTGGTTACTCTTTGGGGCTATTTTTGGGTTCAAGTTGTGGTGGGTTCATAAATATGGCACAGTTATGAATCTTTCTGCAAAACCTATGAACTTTGGAGCAAAAATTGAAGAGGAGTTGAGGGAGCTACTGCTGCTCAAGACCAATTACGGCGTTTTGAATAAAAGTTTCAGAAAAGTAAAAGCTGATTTGAGATCAATGCAAAAAATGAAGCAGACCACGTAATGTAATCCAAAAGTTGTTAGCAGAAATGGGGTGGCCGCGGTGGTAATTGGCTGTCAGTCACCGACGGTCACCAACAGTGCTGCTGCAATTCCATTGCTGCAAGCTGTTTAGTTTCTGACAAAGGAAATGGGAACAAGAGGAAGCAAGACAGAATAGAACAAAGGGAACAAAGTTCAAGAAATTTTTCGTTAAGGCTTGGAAAAGGAAAAAAAGGAAAGGAAAAGATAAGAAATGAAATTTTAAAGAAGAAAAATGTTGAGGTTGATATAGACATTTAAAAAATTGTTTTGAGTCAGTTTTTAACGATTCCCTCCATTTTCCATTTTAATCCATAGCACCAGGAGACACACGCTACAGGGAGTTATCTGACTTTTATGGAAACTGCAATGGGTTTTTTTATACTCGCACCAGCATAATTTTTAAAGCTTAACTGAAAGATTGAAGACAGATGCACTATCAAGAAAGAGAAGAAAAGAACTGACGATATGACTCTGGAATCAAGATTGCCATATTTTCCATTGAAGTAACTAGTCTGGAACCGAGTAAAAGCAACTCCAACTTTCAAGTCAATTTCTTGACGGGCATCTACAGCCAATGCTTCATCTCTGTTGGGTTCAACAAGGTTCTTCATCGCCTTAGAAATATCTTTCTCAGTGACAGATGAAAATCGCGCACGATGAACTCTTCTATCATCATTTACATGAAATCCAGTGGACTCAATAACTGGAATAGGAAACACAGGAACAAAATAAACCCTCGAGTAAAACAGACAAACTTTGCTTTGTGAAACTCATCTCTGTAGAGTTTGTTGAAAGGTGCCTCAGAACAGCACTTTCAATTTGCGCCACATAATGGAATATAATTGCAACCATTTACTGTCATTAACCGAGTATGAGAATGAATTACAAAAACATAGTTAACCACATACCTTCAAAGCATATGTTTTCTCCTTCACGGTCACAATCCAGCCATAACACCAGGTGTCCACAACCACGAGCTTCTTGGCTTAAATGCCTACAAATGTGAGCCTTCCTTCAGAAGATTAGTGAGCAATCCTCTAATGCACAGCAGGAAAATATATAACAAATCACATCACCAAACAACTAGATGCTACACTCTCCAGTTCATGTTTAAGATTGATTTAGGATGCCCATGATTAAAAGGAAAGCAGAGATAAGGCCACAAACATTTTTTCTGAAACAAATATTCCCACTGTAATATAAATATGGATGTCAGATTCAGAATCAAAAGTTTAAGGGAAAATCATTGCCATTTCAAAACATTTAATGGCAGAAAAAACCATTCATAAGTTAAATTTCTGAACAGAAACTGTCCAGCAAACAACAAAATATACTGCCATCAAGAAAATTATTTATGTTTCAGAAATTGAAAAAAGGACCATAACAGGCCAAGCCTTTCAGAAGATATAGTAGAGTTGACTCTTATTTCTAATAATCCAGCTACTTTTACTTGATAAAAATGGAGAATTAATTCTGTAAACTGTGACCTGAATATAAACTAAAAACAATACAGAGCTTCTAGTATTCCAAGCAACCATGAACTAAACCAAAATAATAGAGAAAGATGTTGATATTGTCTAATTTTCTTTTTCTAGTTTGTCTTTGAACCCTGTATTACCATCAAATTCATGCCAAAATTTCCTACACCACCAACACCTCTCCTCTGGCCCGAGAAATTGAAACCCAAAAAAAAAAAAAAAAGAAAAGAAAATTTGCCACCATAAAGAGGGAAATTCAATCAAGCTAGTAGACTAATATAAAGAAGTTGCTCTGGCTCAGTTTATGAGATGCCAATCATAGAATCAATCTCACATCATTCAGGATTTTTAAGATATATACTGATAGTTTAGTGAAGTTCCAAGCCGTTTGGAACCAGGAAGATCCTCCAGCCTTCTTTATGAGGATTAGAAGAATGATATGAGCACTGGATGTAGAAAGCTCACATCTTCTACAGACTTAGTCGCATAAAACTACTCAAGTTTCATATATAACTGAATACAAACACTTCTTTTCAAAATGAGAACAGGCAAGAACATGACTGGTGACCTTTTCAAACACCCCAAAAGCTAACATGTCAAAATTTCTTTCATTACTCAAACATGAGAGAAAGGGAGAGACAGGAAAAACAACCATCTTTTTGCAAGTATTCATTTTGGGTTGAAATATAACATAATTTTTTTTAGATAAAAAAAAAAAAAGCACATCTCCCAGTTTCAAACAAATATAGTGCAAACAGCAATATATCCGAATTTCTAGAAATATGAAATATGACGATTCTATTGCATGAAAGCAAAGAGAAGAAATTTCAGATATAGTTTCAGAAACCAAGTGCAATTAGGGATAAACTGGAAAGGTGTTTTCTTTTTAAACAGTAGTTTCTCAATTTGCAATGATAGATCAGCAGCTAAACCAGATTTAAGTGCCACAAAGATAGAAGGATAAATCAATATCCACAGCAAGAGCAATATTTACAATTCAGCTGACAAACTCACCTTTGGATTAGCTTCTGTCTTACGAATTGGTGCCTCAAAAAGATCCAGAGGATCTGTAGCTGTCCAATCTTGATAAGCTGCTGGGAAGTCTACACTAGATTTTCACAAGAGATCACATTCAATGGTGACATCAATCCGCAAACGCAAAAGCAAAAGCAAAAGCAAAAGCGTTGCGTTAACACGAAACAGTGATGCTATGAAAAGTGTGAAAAGTGTATCAGGACATATGGGATGTAACAAGACATGAAGAGAAGCAGAGTTTGCCAACTGAAAACATCAAAGGTTTATATAAACATAGTCCCACACCGTCGCAGGGTTCTTTTTATTGATTATAACATCAGAATCCCCAAAAGAAAATACAATAACTGACATTTGACAAGGCAGCCATCTAAAAGAGAGGGCAAACATCAACTGCCAAAAACATTTTGTTCGCATATTTTTAGCATATGAAACATTGTACACTTAAAAGTTCTCAAGACAATTGAATTAGCATGAACTGGCTAATAAAAAGCCAGGGATTATTATCTTTTACACCAACCTGAAAACATGACCAATCACAGAAGTCACTTTAAAATGAGCCCGAGATCCCAAAAACATCCCATCAAACTCATGGACCTCTGTGGTACCCCTTCGTGTTGACATCTGCATATATCACTGAGTGAACGTCAGACCTTTTTTTTAAACTTATTTACTCTTTGAACAACACATTGCAGCAGATATACAATTGGAAAAGCATGACAAACAAATGGAAATGACTAAAGTTGAAGGTCTGTACACTGCAACAGATTGCCATCAAAAAAAGTTATTGAAGAGATCACAGAAATTACACAGGTATAGTGGACATTCAAGTTGATATGAGTAAGCTGACCAACTCAAGCACTCCACCTCTCACGGGAAACTATAACAACAGTATCAACAATAACCTTTTTATGCATTACAACTTTACTCCAAATAAAGGAATGCTCAGTGGTGTGGATCAAAGCCTTGCACCAAAGAATGCCATAATCAATAGAGCATGACACTAACAGGCAATCATCGAATGCATAGCGCAATTGACAACCAACAAAACTTAGCTGAAAAAGATGAGAGAAGGGGAAAAAAAAAGATAGCTTGAAATGGTATTTTATGCATTTTGTAGTATAATATCAACATATAAGTAAAATGACAGAAATGCGAAAGAAAATACACTATCGGAACTGCATGAGCTGAACACTTTCAAACCAAGGAATCAAAAAGTATCAGAACAGTGGGGCTGGGTTGTCTCCCCGTCAAACCCAGCCTCACTTCTCTGACCTCCACACCTAGTCCTCATGGGCACTACAAGACTTGTAAAAGCAACGCCCTAAAAATATTTGCACTGATAACAACCATGAAGTGAAAAAATTTTACACATGCTAATCCTCCATGAAAATTTCCAGTCACAATTTTTTATTTACATAATTATGTAGGGCTTGAAAACAAACAAAGCAACTGTATATTCGAATCACACTCGACTTAATAAAGAGTTCATTTAAGCCTGGTTCGCCAGCTACTAAAGCCAGATATCAACACAGGTTAGTGCTTTTTACAGCTTCAAACTTACTTCCATAAGTAGAAATTTTGAATTTATGTGCAAACAATTCAAACTGCTGTAGCTTGGCTCGATAAAATCTCGTTTCTGTTCCACTAAAAAGAGATAAAAAGCCAAGCTTGAACGCAATTTCAAGCCCATTAAAGTAGAAAAACATTCTCGAAAAAGTTATTGGGCTCATTATACTGAAAAGCAAGCTTGCACACTAAAAAGTGTTCAACTTGATTAGACCTGTTTATACCCTAAATTTACACACCAAATCCAGTATATCAACAAATTGGACAACTTTATGCCCTGACTTATACATTTCAGACATGGGTGGGTTACACATTAGTATTTTCTATTCCTTTCCATCGGAATAATTCATTAAAACAACAAGAAATTTAAGTTTCAGCTCAGAAATAAGATAAACAATGAAAATTGGTAAAGGAACGAAATGAATACACATACCTGACCATTAGCCAGTACTGATGCAATTGACAAAGCTATGCTTGGTTTTTCTGCTACCTGAGAAAAAAAAATCGCCAAAATACATATAAAACAGCTCAAGATTAATAGACATACAACTGGAAAAACTGAAGGCAGAATTCCACTGACCATCAGAACTTTGGGCGCCATGCCGAAGCAAAAACTAACGCTGCACTTTTCTTTTCTTTATTCTTCTTCTTCTTCTTCACCTTTTTTTTTCTTGGTTATTTTTTCTTTTTCTTTTATTCTTTTCTTTTGGGGTGTGCGGGCGGAAGCAAAGCTTGTGGGCGGTCGATTTTCCATAGTGAATTAGCAGTGGCATACCCCTGTGTGGGTTAATTACACTTAAACCCCTAAATCTTGAGGATGTCACATTTTATTGCCCGGAACTTCAGAAATATAGAGTTTGTCCCAGCTTAAAGGGTTTTTGTACTTTCATATCTATTACTCCTCAGGACCTCAACTTAAGCAGGTATATTAGAACGTAGAGGAGCCGGAGCAGGGATGGTTGCCGGGGGAACTGTTTTTGGACAATTCAGGGCTCATATTGAAGCAATAATGTAAAAATTCAAAATGTACAGTTGAGATAACGTCATGTAGTTGTGACACAATAAAAAGATAAATACTCATATGAATGATACTCGTATTGACACAATAAAAAGATAAATACTCATATGAATGATACTCGTATTTAATATCTTTATTTTATAAAGTTGTACATTTTATTTATAGCGAGTTACAATCGGTTAGAAACTATTAACACCATTTAGGGACGGTTGCACTGGCAACCAACGGAGGATCATTTCCACTTGAAAAAAAAAGTAAAAAAAGAAGAAAAAAACTTGTGAGAAGGCGCAAGACAAAGAACGAGGAAGAAAAGGAAATTGCGATTTAAGACTAAACAAAGAAAATTAAAAAGAAGACACAAACTAACTGCTGCAAAAACATGAAGGATAATGAAGGGAAAAGCAGAAAACTTTAAAAAAAAGAAAAGAAAAGAAAAATGATAATGCTCTTGTCACTTTCCTTCGCTGCTTTGCTGCTGTAGATCACATAGGATTAGTTTGCATCACCAGTGACCAAGCCATTTCCTCCGTTTCTATCACTGCCTTCCCTCTTTCTTCTCCCGTCGTTTTTTCAACTTCACACACATATTTAAGTAGTAGCTCCGCAAAGAAACGAGCACATACACAGGCAAAAGCAATACGAAAAAATGGACAGTATTTATGGATCTGGAAGCCCATGCATGACTATTTGTTAACGCATCAGATAATCTTTTTGAATGATTAATGGATACTGAAACGGGTTCCTTAAATTTATAAACAACCCATCTTCTCTTGTTCACTTCTTTTCCGAGAACAATTGCACAATTGGGTTTTGGAAAATACTCTTCAAAGCTTGGGCTAGCAAGCTTTGATATCGGAAAGTGAAACAAAAATAAAAAAAAGTCTGAAAGCGGAAATGCATAGGCAGGCAAGCTAGGCATATACAGGGACGGACCAGGTGGGGGCTTAACCCCCCACCGAGCCGTCGGAAAACCCCCTATATATAGGGGGTTCCCTGCAGTTCCGGCGGCCAGCCCCCACCTGAAGATAGAAGACAGGAACTCAGGAAGCAAGCTGGAACAGAACAGGGGAAGACGAAGATGAAGAAGATGATGCTGCGATTTTTTTTTTTTTTTTTTTTTTGCCCTTTAAAGACAAAATGACGTCGTTCCATTAAAAACTGGAATGACGTCATTTTGCCTATTTGAAGCAAAAAAATAAAAAATAAAAATCAAATGAAGCCCTTCATATGACCATTGGGCGTCTTTCTTAATCAGAATCACATCAGGAGCCTGCAAGCATGAAGCCTCCAAGGACAAAGTCTCCAACTTCATTCACTGATTCAAGCGAATCAAGCCTCCAGCCTCCAAGCTCCAGGCTCCAACTTCTCTCCAACTTCATTCAAGCCTCCAAGTTCCAAGTCTCCAACTTCTTTTAGGTTAGTTTTTCAGTTTAAAATTTTAAATTACAATCTTCATTTTTATATTTTTGTTAATTACATGTTTAAATTATTTTTGAATTTTGAGTATCTTGATATTAATTTTGATTAAGATTAATTTTTATTTATTTTATGTTGATGTAATTTAAGAATTTGAAAGATTACATTAAGAAATTATGGATATTAAATTTAAAATAGAAATTAGTTTAGAAATTGTATAGATTTTAGGTTGTATTTAGTTGCAAGATTCAAGTACCTTATACTATTAACATCTCTCACGCTACTCAACTTATTTGAAAATTCATACATTTTAATAGCTCAATTATTTATAATTTTATTGAATTTAACTTCAATTATTTAATTGTGATAGAAAAATGGAGAGATTCTTTAAACCTAAACGAATCCGTAGTGGTGAATCTTCAAATGAGCCTAATATTAGTGAACCAGTTCAAAATCAATCTCGTGTGGAATTGAATTTAGATGATATTGTTAATGATCCGAGATTACAAAAACCAATTGAGAAATTTGATATTTTTCTTCAAGACCATGCCCGAAGAGAGTATTTGACTAGGGGACCTTGCCAATCGATTGGCCATATGTATCCAAAAACATCATTTGGTAAACAACATAGAAGTTTTCAAGATGTTTGGTATAAAAAGTTTGTATGGTTAGAGTATAGCATATCAAAAGATGCGGCATTTTGCTTTTGGTGCTTTCTTTTCAAAATACAAAATAAGGGAGGTCGATATGCAGAGGATGCCTTTACAAAAACGGGATTCAAGAATTGGAAAAAGGCAATGGAAAGATTCAATGAACATATTGGAGTTGTGAATAGTTGTCATAATGATGCTAGAATACAGTTTGAAAGTTTTCAAAATCAAAGGCATAGTGTGTCAAATATGTTACGAGCAAATGCGCGCGAAATAAATCTTGCATATCGCACCCGTTTAACTGCTGCTTTGGATGTGATCCGCTTTCTTTTGAAGCAAGGATTGTCTTTTCGTGGAAATGATGAGTCAACTAGTTCTTCAAATAGAGGCAATTTTCTTGAATTGTTTGAGTGGTATAGCAAGCGAAATAATGAGATTTTGAGGTTGTAAATCAGAATGCTCCTACAAACAATCAACTGACTTCTACAAAAATTTAAAAAGATCTGGCACATGCTTGTGCCTCAGAGATCACAAATGCTATAATCAATGATATTAGAGGCAATTTTTTTCTCTAATGGTTGATGAGTCTCGAGACAGTTCAGTGAAAGAGCAAATGGGAGTTGTTTTGAGATATGTGAACAAAGAAGGGCGTGTGATTGAACGTTTCCTTGCAATTGTACATGTGTCTGACACCACATATCTTTGTTTGAAAGATGCAATTGATTCTTTATTTGTGCAACACGGATTATCATTATCCAAATTGAGAGGTCAAGGATATGATGGAGCTTCAAATATGCGAGGTGAATTCAATGGTTTGAAAGCCCTTATATTACAAGAAAATCCCTATGCGATGTATATTCACTATTTTTCTCACCAACTCCAGTTAGTTATTGTTGCTGTTGCTAAGGGAAATGTCATTGTTAGTGAATTCTTTGTCTATGTCTCTATGATTGTCAATTTAACTGGAGCATCATGTAAAAGGAGAGATCAATTAAGACAAATAGAACATGATAAGATTGTTGCACTTTTAGATAATAGAGATATTACTCATGGAAAAGGCAAAAATCAAGAAACTAGTTTAGCAAGATCAGGAGATACTCGTTGGGGATCACACTATCTAACATTACTTCGTCAATCCTCTATGTGGCTTTCAGTGATTGAAATATTGGGAAATATATAAGATGATGCACCACTCCTGACAATAGAGGTATTGCCAGAGGTTTGATTGATAGAATGAATGATTATGAGTTTGTTTTTGCGTTACACCTGATGAAGTATTTATTGGGAATCACAAATGACTTGTCACTTGTTTTGCAACAAAGGGATCAAAATATTGTCCAAGCAATGAGTTTGATTGATACTGTGAAATCTCAATTGCAAGACTTTAGGGAAGATGGATGGCAAATAATTTTAGATGAAGTCAATAATTTTTGTGAGTTGAATATGATCCCCATGCTTGATATGGAAGACAACATAGCAATCCGTGGCAATGCCAAGCGCAGTCGCAGAGGTCAAACCATCACTAATTTTCATCATTATCGCATGGAGATTTTTTGTCAGGTATTATTTTTAAAATTATTATTTCTTACATTTGATAGCAGATTTTCTTAGTTATTAATTTTATTATCGTTGTGATGTCAGGTTGTTGATTTAATTATACAAGAGATGAATAATTGTTTCTCGAAAGTTAGTACGGAATTGCTTAGTTGCATAGCATGTCTTGATCCAAAAAGTCCTTTCTCTCAATTCAATGAGCAGAAACTACTCAGTCTTGCTGATTTATATCTTGAAGACTTCTCAAGTAATGATTATTTATATCTTGAGTCTCAACTTCGAAATTATATTTATAATGTGCGACGCGATCCTCAATTTTTAGAAGTTGGAGATTTAAGAAGTCTTGCTCAACAAATGGTTAAAACTGGTAAAGTACAGCTTTTTCATTGGTTTATCGTCTGATCCAGTTGGCATTAGTTTTACCAGTTGTGATTGCTTCTGTTGAAAGAGTATTTTCTACAATGAATACTGTGAAGACTGATTTGCGTAACAAAATGGGAGACCAGTGGATGAATGACTGTCTGATTGTATACATCGAGAAGGATATTTTTGCAACAATTGAAAATGAACAAATATTGCAGCATTTTTAACGGGTGAAGACTCGCAGAATGCAATTGCCTCCCCTTCGTCATTCAAGTGCAACAAATGCCACTACTTCAAGTGTTAATCAATAACAAATTTTTAGGTATGTATAATTATATGTTTTTATTGTTTTTATAATTATTGTTTCGAAATTTTACTTATTAAATATATTTATTACATCGCAAAAAAAAAATTAAATGTAGTTCAGCCCCCACCAAAATATATTTCTGGGTCCGTCCCTGGGCATATATGTTGGTTGGTAATCACTCTTCACCATGTTCAAAAGCCCGATCGGCATATTATTTCTTGGCTATCTTGTGTTGTTTATGGTTGCTGCGGATCGGGTAGTGTTATTGGCGTATTAACAGGGATATTATTTATTGGTATCAAATTTTATATCGCACTAACTGGGAGACTTGATAGCTGCAGAAGTTTTCTTGAGACTGCTGTCTTCAAAGCTTCCATTGCCTGAGTTGCTTCCAACTTAGGCAATGATACCGTTGCATGCAAATTAATCATTCACTCATTAACGTGCACAGGCAGAGAGATGAGAGAGAGATAGAGAGAGAGAGAGAGAGAGAGAGCTCAAATTACCAATAGCAAAGACGAAGAACATCAGCACCAAAATGGGTTGAACTGATCTGAAGTCTTCGCCATTTCTTTTTCTTGCTGTTTGTTATATTATTCTTACCAGAACCAATTTTTGAATCTATTTGCTGGGATATGAATAAGCTGTCGCAGCTGAATGAATGAATTTACAGGCATGAACTCAGAGTTAAATTGTGACGGCTTCGAAAAATCTCGATTTTATTTTAAAAATGTCAAATATTATTTATATTATGTTTATTCATTGAAATATGAGTGAATATATGTTTAAAGTGAATATTTTCTAATTTAGAGAATTTTATACGAATTATTTACTGGTGTGTGGTTTCGGCTGAATTAAGTGTTCAATTTTGTACCGGTGTGTGATTAGTGATTTTAAATTGAATCGAGCATATGTAGTGATATTATGGAAATATTATTAAGATTGGACAGTGTTGGGATGGAGTAAAACAGTGTAAGTTGGACTATCGCGCGCGACGCGACATAAAGTGCTCAAAAGGCACTTTTCCTTAAATTAAGGAAAAGGCTTCTAATTTTGTCCCCTTTTGTCTGGACTTCTTGCACCCTTTGAGCTTCATTTGTAGCTGCAACATTGAGGGAGTAGAGAGAGAGTGAGCCGAGAAAGAGAGGGAGAAAAGAGAGAGAAATTTGCTTGGTTTCTTCCATTTCTTCCACCTTCCATTCTTGAAGCTTTGAGCACCATTGAAGACCATCATCTTCTCCATCTTGGCAGCCGTGAGAGAGGGGAGAGAGAGAGAGGAGTTGGTCCGATTCTTGAGGAAGAAAGAGAGGGAAGAACTTGTGGCTTGATCTTTCAATTTCTTCCTCATCTAGCCACTTGAAGTTTTGGAACTTTGGTGAAGGATTTTGGGTGGTATTTCCTCCTCTTTGACAGCCGTGTGAAGGGGAGAAGAAGAGGGGGGAAAATCCGAAAATTGGAGGAAAGAAAAGAGGGGAAAGAAAGCTTGTGGGTGTGTCTTGTTCTTGCTCTTGAAGTTTTGAGGGAAATCACCAACAAAGTTAGAGGATTGTGGGTAAAAGTTGAAACTTTTGGAGATTGCTAAGCTTAGGAGCATTCTTGGGAGAGGAACTCACAAGATCTACCTTGATCTTGTTGGATCTTGATAGATCCGAAGGTATAAGTTTTAAAAATACTAGATATAGTTTTATTAGTGTTAAATGTCATAGATCCATGGTTCACTTTGATAGAAATGGTTATATTTGAAAAGATAAAGTTGGGCTCTTGAAATCCCAACCTAGGTAGCGGATTTGAGGTGGCCTCTAGGTAGCGGACTTGAGGACCTGATTGTGGACTTGAATGATATTTGTGAAATTTGTCATGATATGGTTAGAAAGTAGGGTTCTCTTGTTGGAAATTTTGATAGAAAAATGTATGAGATGGCCAAACCCATACTTGGTAATTTCCATGTTTGATTTCGAGATTTTGCGATTATTCTTGATGCATTTTTGTCCAAGAAAATACATTTTATGTTCATTTATGAGTGTTTGAATTTTAAAAGATGAAAAGTGAAATTTCTCGTGAACTTTTGAATGAAAAATTGTCATTCGAATGAATTTGAGGGTTTTACAATATTGTGACCAAATCTGATGAATTTTGAAAATAAAGATATGGTTTGAAGTGTCCTAAAGTTATGTTAAAATATTGACAAAGAGTAAGTGTTGAGTTTTGGTGATAAAAGTGATTTTGAGGTGATAAACCTCACTTAAGTGTCATATTAAAGAAAATGTGAAAATAGTGCTTAGTGAGTACATCGGTGGCGTGTTATATTTGAAATGATATAGTGATCTTCAAAAGATTCATTTGAAACGTTGTATCATGTGAAATAAAAGCTTTTCCTTGAGGGAATTTTAGGAAAAATATTGATTGAAACTAAGAAGTGAAAGTAAAATGTTTTAGTTAATGAGTAAAAGAGTGAATCTCAACTATTGTTTTTAAATTATTTTAGGGGGTGTACAAGAAAGTGAATTTGATCCTTACGTGGAAGCCGAACCCTACTATTTCGGTGAGTTTCCATGCATGATACTTGACTATGTGCATTTAATTTGAAATGTGTCTCATTAAGTGAATTGTCGTGAAAAGCAGATTTTTCATCCATCAAATGGACTAGTGTGTACTTTATCGCACTTACTCCCATTTGAATGGTATCATTTGCAAAAGTGTTGTCATGATATTTCAAGTATACTTTGAATCTCTTGGCTTGTGACATGAATCCTGTTTTGAAGTATATGAAGTAATGTGACGTGTCTTGTATTTCCTGTTCTCGAGAATTCTTAATCCCCTTGGTAAGTTATTGACTCGAGCCGTTAGGAAGACCCAGGTCGAGGAGATTTAACAACCTTGGGCTATGTGACCAGTTGTGTGCTCTGGACTTGGCATATGACCCTGTCCCTGTTGTAGAGCAATACACAAATATAAATTTCCTGTTAGGCTGGCGGGCCCGGTTGGGGGTTTTGGTGGAGAAAAGAGTAAGTGGTGTTCTACTTGGTTTTAAATATGAAAGTTGACGGAGTGTCAACTACGAGAGTTGCGCACCGGTCCAGGAATGTGCTCCAGTTTCGAGGACCTTAGCCCCTGAGGGCTACTCGTATCCTACTCTTGTGTGATTATTGGCTTTCCTTACTTGTTTATTTCCAAGTATGAATTTTGAAGTGAAAAATCATATGTGTTATGTGCTTTGCATGTTTTTGGGAACTCACGGGCTTTTTAACTCACCCTTTTCTATTTGTTTTCCTTAACAGGAAATGAGTACCCAAGTGGAGAAGCCAACCCTTAGAATTAGGGTTTACTTATGTTGAATATTTTGAGAACTTTGGATTGTGATTATTGAAAACTTTTGTAATATGAAACCTGATCGTATGGATGGAGGATTTATGTACTCTGAGTTTGTAATTTGAAGTTATGGATTTGTAATGTATTATTCCTATTATATTGTGTTCGGAGTTTTAGTTGATAAGTTGTATGCTGGTTGAGTGAATGAGTCCTGGCGAGAGCTAGGCAGGCAGCCACTGATACTCTAGGGTACGCCCTAGGGAGAGGTGGGTCGTCACATAAATATTCTATTAAACACAAGAAATCAAGGCTCAGAAATTAAGCGCCATAATTAACATTGTTGCATTATCTCTGAGACTGGTCAACCCATGTGAATTAGTGGATCTCAATAAAGAGTCGAGCTGCAATAACAATAGATTACCAAATCTGCCGGGATTCTACTTCCAGGCTGACGAGCTACTTGATACATGTAACTTACGTTCGTGATTCTTTTTCGACGGATAGTGAATGATTAAGATACTTACTAGTAGTTCTTGTTACAAAGCTATTATATAAATTTATTTTATGTGGAGGAATTTACTTATAGTACTTAAGTTAGTGTCTGTCTAACGATTACCCAGTTAATTAATAATTATCATTAGTTATATTGAAAATTAATGATTCAAGAGTTATGCCTTGCGTAAATTTCAAGGAGATCCAAGGTTGGAAAAGTACTAGCCCATAACTTGCGTCACAAAATGCCAATTCCTGATGTTATAGCGGTGATATTGTACAAAATCACATTCATAGGATACTCCTAACGCTTCAAAATATTTTGAGGTGTGGAAATTCTAGCCATCACTCATATCTTAATCCAACTCCTGCTTCTCTAAAAAAGAATTTATCTAATTGAGTCTCGTGGGATGAATGTTAATTAGCGGCACAAAGTGTTTAACTTCTTTGAAAATGTGAATTAGAGAATTTGCAAAGTGACTACAATAGGGAGACAATAACAAATTTGAAGTATGAAGTTTAGATCTATTAAGTTACTAAACTATGAAATACTAAATTTAATATATCTAAAGGTGTGTTTGATAAAAATTGAAATTTGAAAATTAAAATTTGAAATCTGAATTTATTAAGTAATTGAATTGTTAAGTACTAAATCTAATATATTTGAATGTATATCACATTAAGTGATAAGTAAATAGTTTATCACTTAATTTTGGGAGTAAGTTTTGTCTCGAAAATTTAGTGCCACTTAAGTAATTCAGATATTCTATTTTTTGTTACCTAACATATTTGAATGTATTAAGATTTGAATTTATTAAATTTAAGTGTTAAATTGAATTATCAAATAGGGTCTAGATATATATATCATATTACATTATACGTGAATAACTTATCACTTATTGTTTGAAACACGTTTTGCTTAGGAAATTCAATACCATTTAATTAATTCAACTGTTCTGTTTTTTGTTATGAAATGTGTTTGAACATATTAAAATCTGAAGCCATTAAATTTAAATGTTAAATTGGATTATCAAACAAGAGTTTGGACTGCTCAATAATTTTTGGTCAAAAACGTTTTCACTGGGTGTTAGGTTGAAATCATTTGGATAAATATTTTTGCAAACATTAGTGTTCTAATTGGGACTAAAAAAAAAATCTGATTAGCCAGATTCACAATCTATTACGATTTGAATGGACACTCGTTAGTTAGATCCTGAATCGATAGATGGTCGTATTGTTAGAATGTATGCCCTAAAACAATCATTTTGTTTAAATACATTCCTTATTAAGTTTTGTATTTTATGAACTTCCACTTTATCTATTAAATGTTAGATATAATTGATAAAGTCCTTAGAATATTGACTAATGTGATGATAGTCACAAGAATTGGTGACTATGAGATATCAAACACATTTATAGTAATATTCTTAAAATTCCCTAGTCATGATACTAATGAGACAGAACATCATTAATACGGAAAGGCTAGTACACGATTAGCTTCTACTTAGTGTAAGTAGTGGTTGTTCTCATCAACCGTGGTATAGGGATACCCAGGCTAATGTGTAGATAAATTGTAAAGTACAAGTTCATTGGAGCGATCCACTCAGAGATCCCATTAAGATATCTATCTAGTACCAATGGTCAAATCTCTTATGGGAAATTGTGTAAATGATCCTAGATTTGAGATCACCATAGTATTTTGAGTGTGAATCACTGCTTTTTGACTCTATTGCTTGTTACTCACCAAGAGTCATTTAAAGAATAGAAATTGGGGGTAGTGTGAAGCATGGAAAGATAGTGAGTGATCATGAAAGGATTCACTACTCCGATAGTAGGAGTTGATATCCAAAAAGTCCACTAGTGGGAAATCAACCTTAATAGTTGACTACATTAGGTTAATTGAAGAATATCTTCAAGTTAACCTAATCTAGGGTTAATTCCAGGAACTAGCAAATTAATTAGTCATTAGGGAATTGGCAATTATTCCTTTCACCAAATTAATTGAAGAATATCGATGGTGAAAGGATAATAATTACATGGTAATTTTTCATGGAAAGGTTAGGTCAAAATTCTCTTGAATAATTTCGAGTACTTGGGTGGTTGTGATGTGTTGCTAGACACCGCTCACAATCTATAATTATGAATGAATTAATTATTGTAATTAATGATAAAATAAAGTTTTTTATTTTATCTAATTCTCCTTGAGAATTATAAGTCATAATTATTACCAGTGTATTTGGAACCTATTAGATCACACGTTTAGAGACTGAATTCTGGATTAAAATTGTGTGTCCAAGTAGGGACTTGAAAATAAAATCTTTTGGGGTCTAATTATAAAGAAAAATAAATCCTGGGGGGTTATCTGACAGATAGAATTAATGTCAGATATTACGTTGTTTGATTTTGAATCAAACAAACTGACTCTATCTCTTTCTCTCTCTCTCTCTATCCTACCAATATATACAGACTATACGATACATCTATTGCTTGATAGATAGAATAGCAGAGGCTAGGTTCTATGAAAACTGACGTAGAGAGAAACCAAAAAGAGAGTGTGAGAAAAAGGCTAGCACCTTCTTCACCTTCACACACAGATCGTAGAGATGATTCAGACTTCACTCTTGCGTGGATATCAGTAGAGGCAGGACGACTGGACTGCTCAAGGGCTGACCATCCTCTACAACGCTACGAGGAGATGCTGCTAGGATTAAGGTAATCATTTCATCTCTCTCTTTAAGTCATACATAAAGTCTAGGGTGATTCCTGATGGGTCCTTGGGGGTTTAAATTTTTTGTTTTTCTGTTGTGTTGCTACCCCAAAACCTAACACGTATTGCATTAAGGCTTAAGCAAGGTCCCATTTTAAAGTTTTTTGACACCATGCGTATGGTAATGCCTTTTCAATCATCTTCACCTTTTTTTTTTCCCGCACTCAAATGATCTGACCAAACCAATACATATACACATGTAGCTGAATCAATTCGCACCCATGAACTGAGAGTTGAACATTCTGTTAAACAATAAATAAGGCCAAGAGAGCACCATTAGTGCTGCACTAACTCTAATTAGTCAGGTCTATCCATGTGAGTGGATCCCATGGTCGCATATTGTAAGCTGCTACTTGACTTGATTAAAAAATCTGAGCTGCAACAATTTGAGATTAAATACAGAATTATCATTTCATTGACTGGATCTCGTACTAGTGTATTCTAATCCAGCCAATGCAGAGACACTTTTGGTTTGCAGCTAACAGGGCAAATATCAGGGTGGCGGATCCTGTTTCGTTGACCCAGGTGATATTCAATTAAATTAGATGAGTTTTTTAGTGGTCATGCGCATGGTTTGCACTTTTTAAATGCCGATCTCAGTGAATTGTCATTCCATTTTAATATTTTTAACATGTAATTTGCAAGTGCCTGGAGAGTCGATTAGAGAAGGAAGGGTTGGTCATGTCCCCAGCCCGATAGGCTCGTGCACCAAACTTGTAAAGCTCAGGCACCCCAGGCCACTCTTATTAATCTCAAATGATGATGTTTAACATGAAATTCGAAAATCTTAAACAAATAAAATTCCAACATGAACGAACTAAATATGTACTTCCCATAAAGGGCCGGTTACATCAAAACAAATAATTGTTTTCAATACAAGTTGGTTAAATTAATAAGGATAAGTCATTTTCTCACAAAAAATCATGCGTTTAAATCCAATTGCTGATGTGAGAGTATTGTTGATGAACGATTTGTAAGAATCCCTATAAGCAACTTATAGTTCTAGGAAAATGCCCTGACCACGGTGATGATCGGAGCCGAACCTGTCAAGGCTTTTTATTCAAAAAAAAAAAAATGCAGCAACAAGTAATCTGGATGTCTTTCTACTGCCAAAGTGTTTACCAAACTCAGTAATCAGCACCGTTGCCTTCATCGTCACATATTAACTCAAACACTAATTGTCAAAATAATAAATAACGTGGGTTGAGCAACATTTTGCTCAGCAAGTAGCTTATATCATCTTTGCTGGACCTTCGGAGTTAAGCATACTATATATCGTCATAAAGTATTGACATGTCCACTTCTCATAGAAAGGAACGAGCAGGTCTTCCGTCTTTCTGAAAGATAAACCAACATGGCAAACCAAATCTGAAAAAAAAAAAAAGAAGGTAAATTACATATAACCCTTTGTAGTTTTTCATAATATCACATAAACTTGCTAAAGTTTAAAAATAGACATATAACCTTTACATGGTTTTATAAAATGTTAAAAATGGACAGAAAGTAGTATCAATTAGGGTGATTGAATCAAAAGGCTCCTAACATACATGTGATGAAATCATAATATCGGCATAACTTTCCTATAATTTGTATGAATATCTACTTTACTCCCTTGCATTTTTTATATTTATTAGCATAATCTCCTTACAGTTTAATGCAAGGTAGTTAGGCCATTATTCAATTTAGTGTTTAAGTATGGACAATACAGATACTTCACCTAGTAATGTATAGAGTATCTAAAATAAGTGTAATAGATGAAACTACATGCAGGATTATGTGTAATTTACCTTGAAAAAAAAGTACTATTTACTGGCCCATTGATGGTTGATAACCTCCTAATTAGAGACTTATGTCTTTCAATTTCTTAACTTCAAACTCAAAATCACGCTTTGGACATGCAACTACATATTTTGGGAATCCCAGCAAAAAGTGCACATCCCTTTAGTTTTGTTTTTGAATTAAGACACTTAATTGAAGATGCCTAAATTAAGTGTTAGTCGATCACTTGCCTCATTATTACTCATTGCTTTTGCCATTGCGCGAAAATGCGTACATGTACATAACATAGAGAAAAGGAAAAAGGAAGAGAAAAAAAAAAAACACACACACACACACACACACAGAGTGAACAAGAAAGTGAGGAGTATAAGACACATTCTTTTGTTCTCTTTACTGAAAATAGAAAGACACAATCTTGAGGACGATAAGGATCACACATAAATATATATGCAACTCAATCAAAACCAAACAACAAGAAAGAAATAACGAACGAGAGAGAAAACTTGAGCTTCCTCTATCGTCACTCATTACAAACTAAAAATAAAAAACTCAAAAACTGATAGCAGAAATGCATAGGCAGGCAATGCATGTTGACATGCAGTAATTCTTCACCATGCTCAGCTACGATTCACAATAACCACCATCATCATCTTCATCATCATGATCCTCATTCATAAGGCAATTCCTTTCAACTCCATCGACTTTTGGACAATCTGAATCATCAAACACCGAATAACTTCATCTTGCTGAAGTTTTCTTGGGGCTGCAGTCTCCAAAGCTTCCGCTACCTGTGTTGCTTCCATCACTGGTATTGATAACGGTGCATGCAAATTATGTCCAACGTTAAAAGTTCAGAGAGAGAGAGAGAGAGAGGGAGGGAGAGTTCAAATTACCAATAGCAGTGGCGAAGAGAATCAGGACCAGAAATGTTTGAACTGAAGTCTTCACCATTTCTTTTGCTGTTTTTGATCCTACCGAAAAACCAATTCTTGAATCTGTTGTGATTACAAAATACACTGTCGCAGCTGAATCAATTTGCAGTCTTGAAATTAGGAAAAAAATATAAGCCCTCATCCTTAGGACATTGAATTGTAGAGGAAGGCTCAGAGAGCACCATTACTATTGTTAATTCCAAGACAGGTCACCCCATGTGAATGGACCTCAGTATCTCATTACTATTGGAGTATAAATTTTTGACTTACCTAATTACAAATTTAATCTGCAAGAACAAGAGATTAATTACATAATTTTTGGGGAACTCCAAAGTTGACGAGCTAATTGATTGCTCAAAGATACATTGCATTTATTACTCAAAGATATTTACTGGTTGTTGTGGTTTCATTACTGCATATAAATAAATTATATAACCTGATTGAATTAATTACCAACCAATTAGAATTAGAATTGCACTAACGGGGTGCCAATCAGGTACCCATTAGTACGCTTGTGAACAAACTAGAACCACGATTATTGCAACTCTGTAATTAGATACTTTTCCAAATTAATTGTTACTTGTCGAACTGGTTGTCATTGTTATTTGGGTTTAGTCCATTTTTGCAATATTCGTACTGAGTTTGTTTTTTATTACCCTCATTGCTGAATCATTATAGTGACTATTTATATTTTATATAAAAGTACCATGATTTTTGGTACTCTAAAGTGTAAGTAAACAATAATCTTGTTTTCATTATTATACCCAAACTATCCTTTGTCCAATAGTCATATTCATTGTATTTCAATTGTGGAGCAATTACAAATGTGCAATATTAAATTTAAATTATGATAATTAGTGATGGTCATTTGTCCAATATTATATTCATTGTATTTTAATTGTGGTAATAGTTACAAAATAGACCGAAGAGGCTTTGATCCATAAGCTATGGTTGAGATCTCAAGAATTAGAGATCTCAGGTTCAATTCTCTCTTTTACTTCTTAAATACCATCCTTTCCCTACTAAAAAAAATTTACAAATGGAACATCAAATTGAAATTATAATAAGTAATAATTGCTATTGAGATAAAAAAAATCTAAATAAAAAACTCTTTGACTAGTTTGCAATCCCTCAAATTTGCTTGGTATATTTATCTTACTCATAGCAAATATCATTATCTTTACCTGAAAAATAGTGCTCTAGGACACGAGTCCTTGCTTATACTTTTCTAATAGAGTCTTCTAAAGAAAAGTAAAATACAAACAAGTGAAAACAAAAATAAAGTCAAGAAAAGGAATGTGAAATTATTTCTTTCATCAAATTTCAATTTACAGATCTAAACAGGAGTAAAGAAACAACTATATGACGGACCATTTACATCCCATTATTAACAAAAAAAATTGAAACGAGTACAAAGAGTCATTATCTTTGTCCTTATGATCTTTATTCATTTCTTGACTCGTAATTGGCTTGTAAAAGGCAATGCCATTTGGACATATCCCAGCTATACCTGGTAAAAAGCGCTCTATGACAATTCAAGACAAGAATAAAGATAAAAACCTGAGGTAATTGCACCCTAACTATTCAAGACAAGAATAAAGATAAAAACCTGAGGGAATTGCACCCTTTTTGGAATTAATTCTCTTTGTCTCTGTGTGTGTGTTTTTCTTTTCTTTTCTTTTTTAATCATTAGGACTTCGTACCAAATAAAACATGACAAACTTCATTAAGTTTGCTTGTATTGATAAAGCTTGTCAGTTTATGTTTGTTATATTTCACCTCTTTCCAATTTATATCATTGATGGGAAGCAATTTCCACTTAAATAAACATCAAAATGGAGGCCGGCCAGCCCACTCAATGGGGAATCTTGTATCATCCACATTGTATGCAGGAGACAAGCAAAGGGTTCCAAGCTTTCTAGACGACTAATCTCATGTGACCATCTGCTTTATAGTTCCTGATATTTTTTAAAATCATACCATTACAAATTCAATAATGATAATCATATAGGACAATCACAAAGGCTAGGATTAAATTTTTATGATGAGATCTAAAAGATGATATTAATTCCAATTCTTTTTTTTTTTTAATGATAATCCAATTCAAATAAAATATGAAACTTCTTCTTCCTTTTTTTTTTTTCAAGAGCTCCAAGTAGTCCTGAAACTATGCAACCAAAATGATTGCTGGATTCTCTGCCAACGTAATAGTACACCTAATGGTTTTGTTCTCTTCTTTCTTCACACGGATAACATTAGCACCCATTCTCTTCATCTTCCACAAGTGAAAATAAGAGGATCTTTATGACATTTGTGTTTAATCTAACGAGGCAACAAAGCACATCTATACTTGGCCCAAAAGAGAAAAATGTCCAAGATTGCACATCTCATGGGGGATTAAGTGCACTGCTGAAGAATAACAATTCCTGAAAGGAGAACTACTAATATAAAGTCATGAAAATCCAACCACATCATGTTTCAGAGCATCAAAGAGGATGTGGATACTATTCTGATGCAGGCAATCAATTGTGAATCTAGAAACTGCCAGGTAAATAATCCACTTGTTAAGTTGTATATTGTCTTATAATATTTCATCTGAATCCAGAAGAATAAGAAGACAAAGAAAGAACTACTATATTATTGTTCCTATTAGTGTGTATAATTGGTGGCTGAAGTTTCGGCTGTCTTGTATCTATTAGTATATATCTATATTTGGTAGTTTTGGTAATTGCACATAATTAGGTAAATTGGGGCTGAAGTCACGGGAGCTTGGGGTGCACATTACTTGTATAAATAGAGTGCGGATGGCAATGAGAAAGACAGGAAAAACTTTTCCCAATTCCTCTGGGTTTTACATGGTATCAGAGCCTCCTGGATCTGAAACAATACCAAACCCCTAAACTATAAATCCTAGGACGATGTGATCAAAAGCTTCAAGTTCAGAAGACCATTCGCCGTTCTTATTGACATGAATATTGTGAGCAATTTAGTCTGAGACACAATTCAAAGGACCAAACTATGAAGAAATGGGCTAAGGCCATGAGGATTTAGTTGTGAGCAAAGAAGAAACAAGTTTCATTGATGGCACCATTGAGAGCGAACGAACTCGATGAAATTGATGATTGGGTGGGTAAACTCCATGATTGTGTCATGGATCTTTAACACCATCGGAGCAGGGCTTCGTTCCCGATTTCATACAAGGAAGCGGCAAGGGAATTATGGGATGATATCCAGCAGCGATTCTACTTGTAATGGCGGCGAGTTCATCAATTGAAACGGAGGTTGCAAATTGCAAAACAAAGTAGGGATCAGTCATGGTTTATTATGGTCGACTCAAGAAACTGTGGGATGATTTGAATTGATTATGATCCTACTTGTTCTTGTGGGTGCAAATGTAACTTGTTACGGCTTCAACGGCGATCAAGAAGGGAAAATCGGAACATCAATTCCTCATGGCCATTAAATTTATAGTAATGTCCGCTCCAATATCACCCACTCTTCCAAACCTTCATAGGTATATTCTCAAGTTACCAGCAGTGCAGTAATGACCTCGAAGACCCCAATCGGTCCTGATCCGGTGAGCTTTGCTATGAAAACAATCAGTCCGTGCCCCTCAAATTGGGACCGAAAGATGATGGAGTAGTTTGCTCAGCTAAAACCGTGACATAGTATTGACACATGCTTTCGCTCCATGCTATCCCGACCGGTGGCCAGGAAATCAATTCAAGAGGCGTGAGGACGTGGGTAAACTGTGGGCGGTCGTGGTGGAGTAGTACCCAGCTAACAAGTTGTACTGCAAAGGGTAGTAGGGCGGCTACACGTTCCCCATGGAGACCACTCTGATGATTCTCGGATAAAGCTGGATTGGAGACCTTGAGCAAAGATGATTGGGAGACTTTGAAGTCTCTTAAACACCACACCAATAATACATCGCCAGCTCACCAAGGTCAATGGTAGGCATATTTACAATGGTTGTTTGACACAGTGCTTCGCATCATATGACGGAGAGGAACTGCATTTGTAGAGCTTCAAGGAATACCTCCCTGTCGCCAAACCTAAAGAATATCAAGTATTAACAGGAGAAGGAAATCAGCCTTGTGGATTATTTCAGTGGTGTTTTATATGTCCCCAAATACATGGTTTGATATCGCTTCAAAATTAGCCCCGTATTAAAGTTCTATTTTGAATTAATCACCGCTTATGTGTTGTTCGTGACCGCGACTCGAGGATGCTACAAGGAGTGGTGAAGATTTGAGGCCGTATGGTTCCATTTGTGGAGCTTCCTCGTCAAGGTTCGGAGCCGCTAAAAGAATATGGGTTTATGGCATAAAAGGTTGACATCCCCAGCGGAAGCCGAAAAGCTCTACAATACGGTAGTATCGAGATAAATAAAGGTGTTCATGAACCTTGTGTATTTGTTCCCGCAAAACAAACTCGTGATTCCTTTCTACAAGACCATAAAGCTAGTGATATTTTTGAATTATTCATTGTGGATTTGTGGGGAGTTTATCGAGAGACTAGTTTTGGTGCTACCTATTTTCACTCATTGTTGATGATTGTTCTCGCGGTATGGGTTTATTTGTTGGGAAACATGAGGTCCCATGTGTTGTTAAGAATTTTACATGACCGAGAGAGATAATCCAATAAACAAGTCAAAATTATAATGCAGGACAATGTAAGGTGAATTTACTTGTTTAGGTGATTATTTTGAAGTGGGATTATTCATCGACCATGGTTGGGACACCTCAACAAATGGAAGAGTTGAGAGGAAACATCTACATTTTAAATGTTATAGGGTTTTCTGCTTTTAGGCTAACTTACCTATTCAATTTTGGGGAGCAATGCATTCTCACCGCAGTGATGTTTAATTAACTGACCCATCATTGATTTTTGGAACCCATATGAAATTTTGTTTGAAGTTCTCCATCTATTCTCATCTTAGAGTATTTGATGCCTATGCTATGCTAAGAACATTAATCGAAAAGATAAGTTTGTAAGTCAAGTCATAAGTGTATATCTCATGGTTATCCTTATGGTAAAAAAGTAAGTGTAAATGATCTAGATAGGAAGGTTTGTTTGAAAGTCGAGATGTTGATTTGTTGAGCACTGTTTCCTTTGCCCATACCTGACTGCAAGTCGGTTGGGTGGCAACTGTATTCTACCCATCACATGAGTCACTATATGAGGAGTGTATTGCCTCAGATCAAAGGCACCAGCCCTCCTCCGGCGACTCGGGACAGTCCTGGAAGAGGCGTGACAGCGATGGACTGCACTGTCTGGTTGCAGAGGTTACGGTGTAAGGACGATCTTGTCTGCAAACGAAATACGCCTTCAATTGCTTGAATTATGTGTTACATACCAGCTCTCACCTCCGAGCTCTTTCCTCCGCATCCTCAGCACTTCCCACCCCATTTCAAACTATGTGAATTGAAGCAATTTTCCTTGTCACATCGTCGATCTGGTATTGCAAGAATCCAGTATTGAACCAACCGCTTTAAAGAGGCAATGCAAAGACTGTTGCGCGTGAGGTAAATGAAAAGGAGGTCGAGGCTCTGTGAGGATAATGGGACATGGACAAATTGCTACTTGTCTTGCAGGAAAGAAGGCTCTGGTAGTAAACGGGTCACAAAATCAAGTATCATGCGTATCGAAACAACGAAATGCATACAAGGCACGCTGGTTGTTTTCTGGAATCAACGCACGAGGTGGGTCTTGACGAATACCGCATCCTTACCGAAGCATGGTCACCGTATGCCCTCTGCGTAGCAATGATCCGTAAGTGGAATTCATGACCGGGATGGATGTGCACAATGCATTTTGCATGGTGATCTTGAGGAGGAAGTTTATAGCGCTTTCCACCGTTGTTTACTGCACTTGAGCGGATAGCAAGGTCGTTCAAGGCAGTCTCTAATGGCTGGGCCATGCAACCAACGGTGGCGCTATTTGCTGTCGGTCGCGCGGCTCGTCTAATATGGATTGAAAATGGGTCGACTATTCTTTGTTCACGCTTCGGTGATGGCAAAGTTCAGCTTGACCATTTGGTTTATGGATGATGTGATCTGCTGGACCGATAGTGATGCCATTCATGCTTAAACTTATTTGAATGATTGTTTCCACATGAAAGACCTGGTAAATTGAAGTACTTCATGCCTGAAGTAGCTAAATTAATCGATTTTTCTTTGTCGAGAAAGTATGCTCTCATATTTCAGGAAGCCAGGCATAAACCCGCCAACACACCAATGGAAAAAAATCATCACTCAGTGAAGTAAGGGGACAAGACTCTTCCGATCCCATGCCTTTATCGTCTGCCTTATTGGTCGCTTATCTACTTGACGATTACCAATCTTGAATTATCTTATTGTGTGCATATCTTGGCAATACTTTTATGTGAGCTAATGCATAGTCATTGGGAGGCGTCCTCTGGTTGTTCGCTTCTTAAAACTTCATCCTGGTAAGGTCTTTGCTACGCCCCATTCCTCTCTTCATCTTACCGCTTTTATTGGATGTGGATTTCAAGGAAGTTGCTCCCTTGACTTCGACGCATTTTACAGCATATTCTTCTCTCTTGGGGATTCTCCACTCCTGGAAAACTAAAAACAGCATACCGTATTCGATCTTCTACCCAGGCGTAGTATCGATCTTGGTCAAGGAATCGTGAATTGAAATGGTTCAAGGGTTTGTTAGTTTCTCTTGGCATCCATTCACCCTCCTATGGATTTATTTGTGATAGCCACCCCTTTTCACCTTGCTCAACCCCTGTTTCATGAACGCACAAGCACATCAGGTTGATTGTCACTTGTTCGTGATGATCTGTCATGGTATCATTCTTCCTCAATCTGTATCCCTGCCCACCAACTAGCTGATATTCTTCCAAGGCTCTGGCAAACGCTCGTTTATTTGGCCCTGTAAGTTATTTCCAATCTCATGCCCAAACCTGAGGGGGGTATTATGTATAATTGGTGGCTGAAGTTCAAGCTGTCTTGTATCTATTAGTATATATCTATTTGGTAGTTTTGGTAATTGCACATAATTAGGTAAATTGGGGCTGAAGTCAATGAGCTTGGGGTGCACATTGTACTTGTATAAATAGAGCAGATGGCAATGAGAAAGACAGGAAAAACTTTTCCCAATTCCTCTGGGTTTTACAGTTCCAAAGCTAATGCAGCATCAAAAGGGACCAGCAAGGCAGAAGTTGGAATATCATCATGTTTTACAAGCTGTGGTGAAACTTTAAGTATTTGAAACTAAGCAAGTCAGAGAACTTCCATCTAGAAAAAGAAACAGATCAGGGGATATGGAGAAGCTACAAGCAGAAAGATGCCGTCGCGTTGTGCTAGTTCCGTTCCCACTCCAAGGGCACTTGAATCCAATGCTTGATCTAGCCAGCATCCTTCATTCCAGGGGCTTCTCAATCACAGTTGCGCATACCAAATTCAACTTTCCCAATCCTGCCAACCATCCTGATTTTCAGTTTGTGCCAATTTCAGATGGTATATCCAGCTGGGATATCTCTGCTCCCAATCTTGTTGGTTTAGCATCTGCTATCAACACAAACTGTAAAGATTCATTCAGGGAATGCTTAAGTCAAATGATGCAGCAGCAGCAGGAAGAGAAACAAAACGATCAGGTTGTGTGCATCATCTATGATTTTCTCATGCATTTTGCAGAAACTGTGGCAAATCACATGAGTCTTCCCAGTATCATTCAAAGAACAAGCAATGCCGCCACATTGCTAGCCTTCTGTAAGATTCCCAGGCTTAAAGAAGAGGGCTATAACTGCTTGCAAGGTAGGCAATAGCAAATAAATTTCTCAATTTAAGGATGAATGCAAAATTTATTCATGTTTCCAATGTAGTACTAATAGTAAACACATTATGCTAGATAATTCTGAACAGAGATAACAATGTCATATTCTTAATCTCTATCATATCATATTTGACATGATCTCTTTATCACAGATTCTACATCAGACGAGTTGGTTCCAGGACTTCATCCGTTAAGGTTCAAGGATCTACCAACTGCCAGCATGGGTAGCTTAGAGAGCTTTTTACAATTGATTGCAGTTGCATGCGACACAAGAACTTCTAGTGCCATCATCTGGAACACCATGGACTGCCTTGAATATTCCTCGTTGACACAGCTTCAGGAGCATTACAATGTTCCATTTTTCACATTAGGCCCTATGCACAAGATGGCTCTTGCAAAACCAATCAATTTAGTCATCAAGGATGACAAAACCTGCATTGGATGGCTTGAAAAGCAAGCTCCAAACTCAGTGATCTATGTAAGCCTGGGAACCGTCGCAAGAATGGATCAGAAAGAATTAACAGAGATGGCATGGGGGCTGGCTAATAGTGATCAACCGTTCCTCTGGGTTATCCGGCCTGGCGTAGGCAGTGGCTCAGATGCACATTTGCCCGAGGGGTTTCAGAAGCTTACTGGTGATAGAGGCTGCATTGTGAAATGGGCACCCCAAAAGGATGTGTTAGCACACCCTGCAGTAGGGGGATTTTTGAGCCACTGTGGTTGGAATTCGACGTTGGAAAGTATATGTGAAGGAGTACCAATGATATGCAAGCCATATTTTGTCGACCAAAAGGTGAATGCAAGGTACCTGTCTCATGAATGGGGTATAGGCATAGAATTGGATGAAGTGATGCAGAGAACAGACATTGCAAAAGCTATAAGAAGAGTCCTTGTTGAAGAAGAAGGCTCGAGAATGAGGCAAAAAGTGATTGATTTCAAGGAGCAGATCAAACATTGCGTCAAGGAAGGTGGTTCTTCTTACAATTCTTTAAATAAGTTAGTGCAGTTCATATCATCCCTCTGATTTTCAGACCAATGCAGTGTAGCTAATAAAGATCCAAGCCGACTTTACATCTTTTGATGGAAATGGGAATTTCATGGTTTGACAGGTAGCCAACGTTTTTCAGATTTGTCGAATTTTGGATTGGCAGTGTATTGGGTTCTGTATTGAACATTAATTGGCATAAGATGCCAAAATTAATTACTGGTTAGAATCTTTACCGAACTCTCTTGACTCTTCTTCAGTTTGTTAAGCAATTTGTGCTATACTATCTCGAGCAATTTCAATAAATTACTGTCTTATTATGAAAATATAGAATTTATCAATTATAAAGTTAAATTGATAAATATAAAAACTAAATATGGAATAGCAACATAATTGTCACATCATTAGGATGTCAGAATAATTTTTGAACCAAAAAAAGGAAACAAAGTTTATCCATCAAGATTTATTAATTGGGTTTGTCTATTTGGTATGCTTAGCAGCTTAGGGCACCAAATAAAAGTGTGTCTTTTTATGTTTTTGGTAAAAGAATAAAAATCTTGCATGAAAGTATCGTAACTTGCAATTCAGGGGGTAAGTGATAATTTTCAAACATAAATAGTTGACACACTTTTCTTTTAAAATATTTAATTGAGTCTCTTAAATAGCCAAAAAAAAAACTTATTGAGTTAACTAATTAACGGGTGATAATTGTAGGCGTGACAAACTTCAAGCCCACACAAATCCAGGATCTCCGGGTTGAATTTTTTTAATTAATGTAATTCTTATAGTGTTTGGTTCAAAATCGTAAAACTTTTGTATAATTATAAAATTTATCAACTCATACAACTATTAGTGTAAAGTTTATAACTGCATCAAAATTATACGAGTTTACAAACTATATTATAAAAATTACATTAATTGGAATAGACTGGACACAATTTAATTGGAGAGGTGCCATTTACCTAAGGATATTTTATCATTATCATTGGTAAGGATAAGTGTAGGTGAAGCTGCGAAAGTAACAGTGCTTAAGATAAACAAGTCACATGACCAAAATTTATTGTGTGTACCGAGTAGACCTGAGATTTGTATTAACAGGGTATTGGTTTCATCACTGGTGAAGGTTTAATCGGGGATACTCAAGTGCAAATTAAGGAGCTTAAGCAATTTTTGGTTTAAATAAATATGAGCAATAATGAAATTACTTTGGGAATGAATTGGTTGGACAAGGCTCGTCACAATTGTATTCTGTGAGATTCCGATCAATCATTATACATGTTTAAATTTTTGATACATAAATAATATTGTATTGAATATATATCAAATATTTTATTCATATACATCACTTTTACTTCGAATACAATAATGTAATATCACTGTGTACCAAGCAATGTAAAAAATATAAGATCGGACCATATTAGACTCCTAACTGCACTAAGCCCTCTAAGGAATTGGTTACATATGAACTACTTCCAACTGGATTGTGAGCGGAAAACAGTAGTCGGTTTTGTCTTCTTTACCATCTCATAGACCACAAACTTTGTTTGCTGTATATGTCTGTGTTTTCATCTTTTTCATTGATCCGACGAAAAAGTATTACAAAGCAGCATCTTGCTTGGCAGCAGGTTCATTAATCCTGCATCACATCTGCGAATTTGTCATGATCAAAGCACTGAATTTCTGGGGTGTGGAGGAAAACATATGCTCAAGAACTGTAACTTCTCTTAGAGGGCTTTGAATCTGTTCACCCAGTACTAGAGCATTCAGGTAAGATTTCCAGTTCAGAAGATGATTTACATTCTTCACGAAAGAGCCCATGAGCTCCACCATGATTTCAACACTCATCTAGGAGCTGGATTAAAACGTGTCCTCTAATTGATGTCCATAGGCTTCTTTAATTGCTGCCCTACATAGCTAAAAGTTTCAACAGTAGTAAGCTGAGTATAGTAGTCTGCAAGTGCACATTCATCATCTTCAATCTGCGCAAGACAAATGTAGAACAGTTCCACTTTGTTCAGATCATATCTGAGTTGATTTGATCCAAAAGACTTTCCAATTTCACATCTTCATTTTGTCTCTCCAAATTCTGTACTACTCACTCCTAACAAATATACTCAGAAATCTTAACTCTGCACTAAGGAATTCTGTAGTCTAGTTCAATGAATTCTTCGCAAATTAACCAGATTATTGAGAGTAATGCTCTTGCTCTTTGAGTGATCAACAAGAGGATAAACCATGATCCTATTCAGGATCAATCCTTTTTTTCCTTCTCTACTTTTAGACAAATAATACTTCGCGAGGCAGTAATTAAGTACTATCATTACAGACTACTTTGGTTCCGCTACACTTGAGTTGAAGCTGATCTCCAAGGTGATATGAGAAGATTAGCTAGCTACCTTTACTGGTCACAAAAAAATTTTTAATTTGGAGGAAGAAAATTCACAAATCCTTCAATCAAAAACAAATAAAAGAAAACCACTGATTACTGATAAATATTAAAATTTTGTGAAGCTGTAAGATCAATGGTTCAACCGCATAAAGAAGTGGTTTATGAGCTGAAAATTTGTCAAACTAGTTGTCATTGTCATTTGGGTATAGTCCATTTTGCCTGTATTTATATCAAATTTGTCTGTTTGTATTCTTGTTACCGACGCATTACGGTGATTCTTTCCAAAATGGAAAAGGCCAAGCTCTACTTTGTTTAGTCTGCCAGTCTCCATACACATTAATCTATATGACACGTAGAATCATAAACTGCCTGTCAATTTAATCAGAAAAGGCGAAGAAAGAGTTGAATGGTAAACACAAAACAGATGAAAAACTCACCTTATCCTTATCCAGAGCCAGAGGTGATACTGCCAACAAAGTCTCTTTTTTCCTTCTCCATTAGATTACTGTAAAAATTGAGTTGTTCAGGAAAATGATACCTACAGAAAATGTAAATTGTAGAAAGCCATCAAAATAGTGGTCACAATGTTGATTATGCAAAATCCAACAAAAGAGGACGAAAATTTTCCACCAGGCGACAAGCACTTCGAATTCTCTGTCCAAGTTCCTGTCTAAATTCTGTGTTAACTTAAAACGATGTCGTTTTATTTAATGAAACGGCATGTTTTATTTAACGAAATTACTGACTTAATAAAATGACGTCATTTTAAACTAGATACAGAATTTGGATAGAAACCTGGACAGAGGATCTGGACTTGGCGACAAGAGAGTCACCATTTCTGACCGGCAATCTTACCTTCTATGGTAAATTAGCTAAACCCACTCATAATTTTGTATAATATCAGATGATCCACCTGAGGTTTTAAAATAGCTAAAAAAACCCTCTTGCGATTTTATGTAAAGTAAAAAATAAACAGAATACATAATCTGTTATGACGATTACGTCACACGTGCTTTAAAAGTATGTGTGATGAAATCATAATATCTACTTAATACCTTTAGAATTTGTATAAATATCCACTTTACCCCGAATGATTTTTACAACTATTCACATTATCCTTCTATGATTTTGTACAAAAGTTGTTAAGTCATCATTAGATTTGGCACTTAATTAAGGGCACTATTGGTATTTCAACAAATAACGTTGCACAGACTATTTTCCATTAAATTTCCAGCATACATGAATTCATTGGGGGGGAGGTAAAGATTTTGAAACATTAAGGGAGTTATATGATAATAAATGAAACCATAGGGGTTTTAGTAATTTATGCTGCATTCTATGATTAGCAGCATTGTGCAAGTCCATTGAATTTGGATAACAGTTTGTGAATTATATTATCTTGAACTATTGTTTCCTGAAGTCCAAAAAAGACTGCTGATCACTGCTGAAGACTAACAAATCCTGAAATGAGAACTACTAATACAAAACATGCCAACCACATCATGTTTCAGAGATCAAAGAGATTTTGGATGCTATTGTCATGCAGGCAAGCAACTTGTGGATCTACAAACTTGCCAGGTAAATGATCCAATCCTTAAGTTGTATACTTTCTTATAATATTTCATCTGGATCCACAAGAATGAGAAGACAGAGAAAGAATTATTATATTAATGTTTCAAAGCTAATGCAGCATTAAAAGGGACCAACAAGGGAGTAGTTGGAATATCATCGATTTTTACAAGCTGTGGTGAAATTTCAAGTATTTGAAGCTAAGCAATCCGAGAAATTCCATCTAGAAAGAAGAAACAGAGCAGGGATATGGAGAAGCTACAAGCAGAAAGATGTCGTCGCGTGGTGCTAGTTCCATACGCACTCCAAGGGCACTTGAATCCAATGCTTGATCTAGCCAACATCCTTCATTCCAGGGGCTTCTCCATCACAATTGTGCACTCCAAATTCAACTCTCCCAATCCTGCCAACCATCCTGATTTTCAATTTGTGCCGATTTCAGATGGTATATCGAGCTGGGATGTCGCGCCGTCCAATCTTGTACGTTTAGCATCTGTTCTCAACACAAATTGTAGAGAACCATTCAGGGAATGCTTAAGTCAAATGATGCAGCAGCAGCAGGAGGAGAAGCAACAGGATCAGGTTGTGTGCATCATCTATGATTTTCTCATGCATTTTGCAGAAACAGTGGCGAATCAAATGAGTCTTCCTAGCATCATTTTTAGGACCAGCAATGCAGCAGCATTGCTAGCCCTGTGCAAACTTCCCAGGCTTAAAGCAGAGGGCTATAACTGCTTGCAAGGTATTTCAACACCTAAAAAGTTTCTCAAAAGGAAGATTAAAACAACAACTCTCGGGGATTCCAATGCAGTACTGAAAGTAAACACATTATGCTGCATATATCTGTAGATATATAACAACATTACATGGCTAGTGTATATTATGTCATACATTTCATATGATCTTTTTTGCAGCCTAGCCTCCAGATGAATGAATTCCTGTCATTTTCATATTCTGAAGTTTCTTTATAAAGATGTAACATCAAAGTTAATAGCAGCTTTTTCTTGACAAATACTATTTACAAGATGCATTATTGAATAAGAATAAGACTAATCTTTACCACAGATTCTACATCAGACGAGTTGGTTCCAGGACTTCATCCGTTAAGGTACAAGGATCTACCAACTGCCAGCATGGGTAGCTTAGAGAATTTATTACAACTGGTTGTAGTCGTATGCAACATAAGAACTTCTAGTGCCATAATTTGGAATACCATGGACTGGCTCGAGTATCCCTCGTTCACACAGCTTCAGGAACTATACAATGTTCCATTTTTCACATTAGGCCCTATGCACAAGATATCTCTTGCAAAACCAATCAATTTAGTCATCAAGGATGACAAAACCTGCATTGGATGGCTTGAAAAGCAAGCTCCAAACTCAGTGATCTATGTAAGCCTGGGAACCGTCGCAAGAATGGATCAGAAAGAATTAACAGAGATGGCATGGGGTCTGGCTAATAGTGATCAACCGTTCCTCTGGGTTATCCGGCCTGGCGTAGGCAGTGGCTCAGATGCGCATTTGCCCGAGGGGTTTCAGAAGCTTACTGGTGATAGAGGCTGCATTGTGAAATGGGCACCCCAAAAGGATGTGTTAGCACACCCTGCAATAGGAGGGTTTTTGAGCCACTGTGGTTGGAATTCGACATTGGAAAGTATAAGTGAAGGAGTACCAATGATATGCAAGCCATATTTTGTTGACCAGAAGGTGAATGCAAGATACCTGACTCATGAATGGGGTATAGGCATAGAACTGGATGAAGTAATGCAGAGAACAGATATTGCAAAAGCTATAAGGAGAGTCCTAGTTGAAGAAGAAGGCTCAAGAATGAGGCAAAAAGTGAGTGCTCTCAAGGAACAAATCAAACATTGCATCAAGGAAGGTGGTTCTTCTTACAATTCTTTAGATAAATTAGTGCAGTTCATATCATCCTTCTGAACTTCAGACCAGTGCAGCGGTAGCTAATAAAGATCTAAGCCTACTTTACATTTCTTGATGAAAAGTAGCTTTTCATTGGTTCGACATGGAGTCAACATTGTACAATTCATCGAATTTTGGATTAGCTGTATTTTGGAATCTGTAATGCACATTGATTAGAATTTCTATCAAACTCCCTTCTTGAATTTGTTAAGCAATTTGTACTGGACTATCCGAGCAATTTTGATGAACTTCGTTTTGTCACATTATTATTATTGTTATCTCGAGCAACATAATTGTCGCATCATTATTATGTCAACCGGTGCTTAACCTAGAACCATATTTAAGAAATTGAAAAAGAAAATGAACTTTAGGACTTGAAGATTCAAAAATGGGTGCCTCAGTTTAAGAAATTCAGTTCCAAAGTTATCTCCTTTTCATCGACTTTGAGTATTCAATCCTCTCTTCTTTTTTTTTTTTTTTTGGCATTGTCCATACTATTATTTAGGAGATAACAATTCCTTCATTTTAATTTCATCTCACCAATAAATTAGGCTGATCAATTCCCATAATCTTTAAATTCTATTAGACAGTTTATGTAAATTTAATTAGAGAAATAAAGTGTATAGTGCAGACTTCATCATCTTTAAGATAATTAAAATATTGAATTGTTTTACTGATTTAAACCATAACTTTGTCTCTTTAAAATGAAAAATGCTGGCCATAAACTTTGAGTGCTGAATCATCGAGGACCATGAACCCTTACGAGTGACCTATGATCTGAAGACATTTTTTAACTTATGGTATAAAAATTTTTAATGCAAAGAAAAGTAAAAGAATTACTACTATTTGATCAATTGTCACATTGCCTGTGTTAAATACGATTGAATTTTTTTTTACCCAAGAAAGGTCAGGTTGCAGCATATTTTTAGAATGTCATTGGGATTACAATTCAGAATCGAAAAATAGAATTGGGCTAATCTCATGGATGCTGGAGATCTTAAATAAGGAGATTAGCAGAACGACATTGTGAAGCAGTGGAAGTTTGGGCCACAGACTTGCTTCTGATGTTTCAAGTGAGAAATCGAGTGGAAAAGTTTTTTTTTTTTCTTCATGGATCAGCTAACTTCAATTTCTTGTAAGGTGAGTTTTATTTAGGTACCAGTACCACACTAAAACGATAAGAGCCCATATTTTTCTTAATAAGATTGGTTTTATTTTTCTTAACCTAAAACATGACATCATAAGTACTCATTGAGGTGGGATAATTTTTATATAAGTTGTGGCAACTTGTATTAAAAATATTACACCTGTATTTGTCTCTTTTCTTCTCTTATTAATTTGCTATATTGCAAGTACTTAGCTTTATCCACCTCATTTTCAGTGGAATCCTGGATTGTAATGCACCAAAAGACAGCTAAGAACTATTAGAATGAAAGAGACTAATAATATAGCAAATTCTTAACAAAAATTATTTGTTTATATTATAAACATATCTTTTAATCTTTTTTTTTATCTCACATACATCATATTAAAAAATTGTTACAGTATTTTTTCAAAAAAAAATTATCTCAAATAATTTTCATAAAGAAAAACTGCCAAGGAAAAAATGAAAAAGATAGAAAGTAGAAGGATGGATGACACAAATTCTACACGTATGTAGGTGCCGAAATAAACCGAATGACAATCACTAAAGTCAAAGAAATGGAAAACTTAGTCATGGGAATTCACACATTTGGAATAATTTAGGGCGACTTTTGAGGTGTATTGGTAATTAAAAATTGTTACTACCCGTAAAAGCAGGGAAGTTTGCCGGTTACATCCTTAATTATTACTAGAAAGTATCATCAACTGCTTGTCTAGAGCCAACGAATATTCCCCCATACTCCTATTCCTAGGCTTCTTTTCAACCCTTATTTTATCTTTACTTCTGTAGTGCTACACAATCCATGTCTCCACTTTACTTCTCTCAAAACAAACAATAGAAAATTCCATTGACCACAAGAAATAACTTAGCTCAAATTTCAAAGTTCCACAGCAATGAGATTAAACAATGAGATAATTTTAGTCGGTTTTGGATAGATAGAGGTGAGTGGCAAAAGTGTCAAATGCAATATCATGGTGTTTGCTTACATTGTAAAAAACTAAAAAGGTAAGTATCGTAACAACATAAAGTCTACGATTTCATACTTACCAAGAGCAAATTTTCAAGGCAACTTTCATAAACACAGTCGAATTAGCTAGGGTTACGAGTTTTATAAAACCAATAGTATAATCGTGCGAAAATGATCAGATTACGGATGTATTTCTTCGTTACCCAGAGAAAAAAAATGTTGTTTTCATGAATGAAAGAAAAGAGAGTGTGTAATTATTGTCAGATTAACTTTTTCATTTTCTGTTCCCTCATAGGAAAGTTCATTATTTGCTGATCATAGTCTAATAGGGTCTCAATCAACCGAAGAAGAAATTGCTCCATGCATGGCAAGGTTTTCGGGGAGAAGGATAAGATAGACGTAGCTTGCCCATATGGGCCTACTATTAGCTTGGTTTCGCGCATTAGGCCCATGCTATGGTCTTCATAGCTAATAGCCTGGTACAGATGCGGGTAAGGTTTGATCCAAGCAGTTCAAGGTCAAAATTGGCCCACAATTGATTATTAAATGTGTGTCCTTATAATTTAGAATTATAAATCGGGTCCCAAGCTTTTTGGGTTGTCTTTTTTTCGGTTCAAGCTTCTGTTTTTTTCACATAAAATGGTGTCTGATATTTACATTAGAGGATTTAGTATTTAATTAGTTTTCAATTTCAGAATGTCATATATGTACGTACCTATTTGCTTTTATTGACATAACTATCTACATTGAGTTGAAGAAGTTAAATACAAGCTCTTTTATCATATAGAAAGTACTTGCAAAAGCATTTCATCAAATTGGATCACAATTTAGCAATTATGAAAACTTCTAATTCTGATGAGATTATCAAATAAATCACTATGCCTTTTCACATTAAATCCTGCAGCAATGTAATTTATCTACCAAGGAAGTTCTTCAATTTTTGTAAATGTGTCTAAAATTCACAAATCTCGTAAATTTGATAAGAGCTTCATTTTTCCCTACTCATTAATTTGTTGCGCACAAAATTTGGATACATAAACATGCATTGAGCCCTTTTTTTTTTGGAATTATGATGTATCTTTTCACGTAATCAATTAGATAGTAGAAAATCCATAAGTTTTTTTTCTCTTTAAAATAAATGGGAGGTTTTACTATTTCTCTCACTTTATCGTCTAACTCAATCCGCCACGAGCACGTTATCTATCTTGACGAGGAAAACTTATAGCTTTTCTATAGCTTGTGGCAGAGGCCTTATCCACTTTTGGCATTTTGGAAAGACATCTCAAATTGCAACATTCCTTCCAGGAAACCTCAGATTCCTTCTATCCATTTTCATTTTCTGACTTAATGAGTTTCAAAATTCACCCTTAACTGGAATATAGGTAAATTTTCAAGGTCTACTACAAATCTTCATCCATCAAATTTTAATTATGGATTCTCACATAAAAAATTCATTAAAGTCTGACACATTTGTCGCAGAAGTTAAATCATATTACATTAGAAAAATTGGTTAATTAATTAACCTTAATCATTAAGCTCCTGCTGTCTGTGATTCCTTCAAGGCCTTTGATTGGAAGAGAGTTGGACTTTCTTTTTTGCATATTTAACTTTTATAATCTAATGGAAAAAATGTTAAAAGAACTTTTAAGTGTCAGTTACCAACTCTCGAATTTGGTTAAACAATGTTTTTACCTCGGTTTTTGTGCATTTTGACCTATGAGAAAGCTGCACTTGTCCATCTGGATTTTATTTATTTGGTCAAATAAAGGAAGTTGCCTATGTTGGTGCATTTCAATGATTGATAGTCACGTTAGCTCTGTAGAGCGTGTTGTATTTATTGGAGCTTTAATTAGGTAGGGTTTGGTAGCAAACAAGTTTTCTTTTTTTTTTTTTTGGACAAGCTGAAAATATATTGCTTTTTCACTTGTTAAAAGTAAATAGATATTGCTTTTCTCTTATTTTCGGCAATTTAATTCATGCAAGAGGATAATTTCGAACAACATGAAAAGTGTCAAATCCATATGAAACCATAGGAATCCCTATTCTTTTTAGTAATTCCAATCAATTTTGAAGAATAGAGATTTTGAGAGTTAAATTGGAGTTCTTATTTCATGGTTCTCCACTTTCCCCCTTCTTAAGTTTGTACCTAGCCTAATGCCAATAGATTGTTCTATAACTTATGTTTGAATTTGGCCCAAGTCGATACTTACTCAATCAACCAAGGCATCAACTCTCATGTGTCACACATGAGAACACCTACTTATTTACCAAACGAATAGATGAATGAATGAATGAACAAATCAACTCATCTACCTCATAAGCAAGCAAATATACACCTAGGCCAAAAATAATTTCTAATAACTTTCGATATCTTCAACACCAAAAAAAAAAAAATCCTTTGAAATCTTTACCGTGGGAAAGATATAAATGGCCTACGCTACCGACCTATACAGAAGCATCAATGAAGTTTGAAGTTGAAGTGAATAAATAAATTAAATCAAGAATGCATGAAACCATTTGCGGGTTCTTTCTGTATACTTCTTCATTACGTCTGAGTTCTGTCCACACACACACACACACACAGAGAGAAGAGAGTATAGAAGCCACACAATTTGATGCCCATTCAAATTTGCATATTGTATTCATTGAGGGAGGGGGCAATGGACCAATAGAGGGGCGGTGGAAGAGGGTGGTGGCTAGCTGGTCAACAAAGGAAAGAGATGGGAGTAGAGTTGTACATTTTAGGAGGTTTGTTAGATCTTGCCTTTATTATATTTGGGAAGTTGGACTCGTCTATGTATCTACATGCATGCAGGCATTTCCTTGACATAAATTATTTCTTGGACTGAATTCATGTCCTGTTACTCTTGTTGGTAGCTCCAAATTCTTCCATCTTTTGTCCTTCCTTTTCTCTCTTTTGTGGTCTATTTTGCTTTCCATCTCTTGGCGAAATGTAGAAAAACTTGCGTAAATTTTTAGAAGTATTAATTAACCTTTTGAGTTTAACAAGAAATGGAGGGACTTTAACCGAGTTTGAGCTTTGCTAGTAGGCAAAGGTAATTTATATCTAAGAAGATAAAGATGTAGCCAATATATATATATATATATATCCATCTAAAGTAGGAGAAGAATTTAGAACTATGGTGGGAGTGCGATTAACAAAAATGGAGTGCAAGTAATAATTTTCAATAAAAATACTATGGACTAATGAACTCACCAGACTTAATCAAGGAGTGACTTGATAAGTTTGAAATTTTATAGAAAATTTATTTCTTTTTTAAATATTTTATCTAGTGCCTTGAAGGCTCAATTAGAGAAAGGCTGCTATTTTCAGATTTAAATTTCCATTGAAAAATTGTCTTTTGCTATCTCGGGCTCTTGCATTTTCTTAATCAACCTAACAAAGAAATTGTGACAATTAATTTCTTAGATTTACCCTAGGTGAATGTTCAAACTCAATAACTTTTCTAAAATCATTACCCAAGCCCTTTAAATTGTTTTGCTAGGTTGAGTGTAAAGTTTTTTTTTTTTTGACATTTAGAAGAAAATCATAAGATATGAAGGCCAAATTGAAATGTAATTATTGTACGGAGATAATGGAAGATGCACTGTTTTATTCCTGATTCTCTAGGGTCAATTTTGGTTTGTAATTCTTTGTTAATAATTTTTAAAAAAAAGACTGATGCATGTGGTATTAATATATATATCAGACCTGAATTAGTTGTATTTGTTGGAATAGACTGTCAAGTTGAAAGAGTACACATGTTAGCATAAAAAAAATAAAAGCAAATTCCAGGTCTTTCTTCAATTATTCTTTTCCCCTTTGGATCGGAGACTTATTGAGTAAAACACAATAATTGGCCAAGTTAGCTAAGAGTTCATAAGGTTGGACATCTAAATCCATTAAGAATCTTTCTTGGACTAAAAGATATTATCACCTAAATTGGAAGCGCTGCATACATCTTTTTTGACTTCAAATTATGCTAAAATCACAACAGTCAAAAGAGCTAAAAGGGCACTAACTCAAATCAACAAAAACAAGTGCACTTTATCCTCAAAGGAACAAAAAGAATGACACTAATTTTAAATTCTAGCTGTCTGAACCAAAAGTGATAACTACTGGTAGAATGCAAATGAATTTTACAAAGTATCAACTTTTATTGTTCTCCCAACCATCAACTGTTCCAGAAAGATTAAAGATTTCGTCCAAAATGCCCAGAAAAGAAAAAAAAAAATTTTTTTTCCCAAAGTCGAAGATAGCTTGAATAGCATTCCCTGATTCATTCCTTGTACAATGTAGAACAGCTACATCTGATAAATCCGCGTAAGAACAAATCAACGTTTTGGCTTCAATTTCTTGAGCTGACCGACTGACTTACTGAACCGACACAAATGTAGTAATCACTCAGAATTTCTTGAAGACGCCTTGCCCTTTCCTGGATGAGGGGCCTTTGCAATTGAGTACAGGTGCAATTCATAAAATAGATTGCAAATTTTTCAACTAAAATTTCATTATGGAATTTTTGTCAAGAAGTGTTGTTTACATGCAGAGGTAGTTGTTTTTTGTTGCTCAAGTGTATATAAAAGTTGTGCTTGTTTGTACAATTGTTGTTTTGGGACGTACATAACATTCTACAACTGTCACCGGCAATTGTAGTAGTGTTTCTCATCCGGTCTTTCGTATTGGTTGATAACTCTAATAAATTAACTGTCCTAGTCTTCTGTTCTTTTTACACAAAAAATTGGTGATCAAACTGGTCTGGTGATTTTCTTTATTTCATGAAATAATTTCCACTTTGCTCGTATGAATTTATACCGCCTTTTCACTTTATATTCTAAATTTCATTTTGGAATACTTTGCTCCCTAAATTCTTAATTTTGAACACTTTACATTTTAAACTTTCAAGGTTGCCATTTTAAATCAAATTAATAATAATGTCAACGAATTAATGAGACAAAATATATGTGTTGTAAATGTATAACAGCGTATCATTTTGTTCTAGTTGCTATCCCGTGGTTCCTTTTGACCACTTTTAGCATATTGTCATTGATTTTTATGGTCTCCATTACTAATGTTATTAGTAAAATTAATAAAATAAAAGATGATATGAATCAATTATAAAGTATCATTTTGTTCTAACTGTGATATCTTGATCTCTTTTAACCACCTTTTGTAAATTATTATTGATTTTTAGGGTGTTCTACGATGTTAATTTTACTAACATCATCATTGATTGGATTTAAATGCGACATATTTGAAAATCCAGAATTCGAAGTGTTCAAAGCTAAGAGTTCAGGGTGCAAAGTGTACAAAACTAAAATTTAAGTATAAAATGAAAATGTTTTACAAGATTAGGTGTGCAAAGTGAAGTTAATCCTTTTTTTTGGGTTGATCGTACTGGTCTGATTGGTCCAATCTAGATTTTAATTTTTTCAGGGTAGGGGGCAAAAAATCTAATTTTCTTTCTCAATCTTTTCGTGCTATTATTTGATGGCAAACATACCCCAAATTGATGTTGTGCATTAGCTGATTCAATCATTTTATGTGGTTTGTCTGCATTTTCTACTGCTTAATATTGGAGTCAAGATTCAAGAAACCATGAAAGATGAAAAAAAAGACAGTAAAAGAATAGAGAAGTATCAACCAAATGCCAATATATCTGACATGAGCAAGAACGTAAGAATGACAATTACATTTCTGAACTCTTTAATATCATCAACCGCACATTCCTAACATAGCTGTATCCTACAACTTGTTTAGAAGAATCACATTTCTGCCATTATCTATTTTTAAGTAATTGTGGGGGCCTTTGAGACCCTCTAGATTCCCTTTTCTCATTACCCCATCATATAATATGTCCATCTCAGTTCATGGTTTATATATATATTGGAGTTCTTTCAATAGTCTTAAAAAAAAAAAAAAAAAAGAAGGCCACAAAGTATGAAACAAACAATAAGTTAAAAAATAAAAAAAAGGAGTTTATTTAAATGTGCACTCTCACTTTCTCCACATTGCATCTGTACATCAAAAAGCTGGTGGGCACACATAGACACACACACTCTCTCTTACTCTATGTTTCTCTCACAGATACGAACACAAGAACAAACAACAAAACCCAATTGTAAAACATTAATCAGCACTTCATCACACTAATCATCCTAATTAACTGTGCACTAATCATTTGATTACACCATTCTTTACTGAGAGCTGTGGCAGTGTAACATAGCAGTGTGTTAGTATAAAGCAAAGCTAGTAATGATTTATAAAACCACCTCCAAAGCAAAAGAAAAAAATATTAATGAGGGGCTCAAACAATCCTTCCTGTCAACTTCCTCTCTCAACAAAAAATGAAGGAAAAAAAAAAACCGTAGTAAACCAGAGAAAACAAACTCACTCATACCAAAAATGGTAGACAGGAAGGTAAAAGAAGTAAGGTTATACGGGGAGATCTTGAATTTAATTCGTAATTGATAGAATTTCATGAGTTGAGAACGTGAATTAGTTTTAGATAAATCTATAGCATTTCATGAGTTGAGAACGTGAATTGATTTTAGATAAACAGAGAGTTTCATGAATTTGAAATACATGCAAACTGGAGCAGATAAACAGAGTTTCATGAATTCAGAACGTGAGCTAATTCTAGATACATGCAACCTTACCAAAGAAACCGTCGAGCCGAAAAGGAAGAACATATGCTTGCTCACCCTCATGGCTGCTATTTAGCTTTCACGGCATGGTGACTCAGGAAAATACACAAGTTTCATCACCATAACGGAGGGAACATCAGCTAGTTTGACATTTAAGGCCCGGCATTACAGCAATATTACACCACCTCCACCGCCTATTACGGAGGTCTTCGGCTGAGATTTTTCTTTTGAGTACTGTGTACAGAAAACACAAATGCATTAATTATAGGATTCTTTTTTTTTATTGGTCCTTAAAATAAAAGAGGTCAAAGAGACAAATCTTTTCTTTATCTTTCTTTCTTGCTTCCTCTTCAATTTCCTCCATTTATCTCTCCCTTTTCTCTCTTCCTTTCTCTCCCCTGCTTTTCGCTCTCTGATCAGCACATATTAACCATCTACTACTACTTCTCTTTTTCTCGTTTGAGTGGATTTAAAGAACAAAGTTATCAACTTTTTTCCTTCCAACTTCAGCTTTAGTATCACTTTCTGTTACCTTATTTGTTCCAAGAGAACATCACATTCGCACAGTTTATGCTTTATATTCTTCCTTAACTGAAGTACTAATAAAAAGTAACAAACTGCTGGATTGTCTTGGTTTGGGATTCTTGATATGGAGAGGGAGAATCTTCAAATGCCTTATGGGAATGGAATTGGAGGATTTCCGAACAATGAGCTGAATTGCAGCAGCTCAGAAGTGCAGTTTCAGAATTGCTTTTTTAATCCCGGTTGGGACAGTTCAATGGATCAGAATGATCCCTTTGAGTCTGCATTGAGCTCAATGGTGTCGTCTCCAGCTGCATCGAATGCTGCTGCTGGAGGAGGAGGAGGAGGAGGAGGAGGAGGAGTTCCTGGCAGTGGTAATGGAGGTGAGACTGTTGTGCTGAGAGAACTGATTGGTAGATTAGGCAGCATCTGCAACTCTGGTGAAATTTCACCTCAGTCCTATATTGGAGGTGGAAATAATAGTACTAATAATTCTTGCTATAGTACTCCTCTGAACTCCCCTCCTAAGCTCAATCTGTCAATGATGGATCACCAGATCAGAGGGAATTTACCAATTCCTGGTCACCATTTGCCTTCTCATCCAAGTTTTGCACCATTTCCAACGGATCCCGGATTTGCTGAGAGGGCTGCAAGATACTCTTGTTTTGCCAACAAGAGTTTAGGTAGCCTGAATGGCCAAATTGGACAACTGAATGATTCTGAATTGCCAAACAGATTGGTGCAGAAGCTGGATTCTGGAAAGCTTTCCCGGGTTTCCAGTAATCAGTCCATCAAGATTAATTCTGGATCTCAATTTGATGTTCAAGACAGCAAAGATGGCTCTTTGCAGGATGGTATCTCAGCTTCTGATAGGAAATTCAGTAAATTGTCAAGGTCTTCGACACCCGAAAACACAGAATTTGGTGATTCCAGGGAGAATTCTTCAGTCTCTGAGCAGATCACAACTGGGGAAACTGGAAACAATGGCCAAAATGATGCTAATTCCAGGAAGAGGAAGTCAATTGCGAGGGGAAAAGCAAAAGAACCACCCTCTTCCTCCAACCCTGCCAAAGATGCCAACGTAATGAAAGCTTCTTTACTGAATTGTTCAATTTTGTACTTCTCACTATGCTTTTGGAAACTAAATACAGTTTATCAAATGCAGGGTGCATCAGAAAGTAATGAATCAAATGCAAAAAGAAGCAAGTCAGGGAAGAAAATGCAGATGAAAAAGATGCCACAAAAGCCAAGGCAGACACAAATGGGACTGACAAACCTACAGGGGATGGAAATCAGAAACAAAACAAGGAGAATTCTAAACCACCAGAGCCCCCTAAGGACTATATTCATGTTAGAGCCAGAAGGGGCCAGGCTACTGATGCACATAGTCTAGCTGAAAGAGTATGAATTATACCAATAATGATATTTTAACCAATTTTACTCACTCTTTCTGCTGTCAAATCTCAACTTAGTGATCCTTTTGGATCTTAACCTTGCAGGTTAGAAGAGAGAAAATCAGTGAAAGAATGAAGCTTTTGCAAGATCTTGTGCCTGGTTGCAATAAGGTACTTCAGAGGATGTTAACTTTGCAGCTTTCTGGAAACAAATCACTTGTACTTGAGATTTTTCTGACAAAAACAGTAAAAGTGCAGAATTTTAAACAGTTTCTTGAACTTCCGTTATAGGTGACCGGAAAAGCTGTTATGCTTGATGAGATCATAAACTATGTCCAATCTCTGCAACGCCAAGTTGAGGTGAATTATATATCCTGATTCCTAACTAAATAATCCTGACTTTTGCCCAAAAAGATCTTTCTTGAATTTTACTAACTTGTTGAACTGATTATGATCTTGCAGTTTCTTTCAATGAAATTAGCAACAATCAATCCAAGAATGGAATTTAATGCAGAAGCACTTGTATCCAAGGACGTAAGTTTACAATTTTTTCGTACATTGTTTCTATTTGTAAACTTCAACTTTAGAGTTTAGCCTTAAACATCTACTTCTTTTGACATATTCAGGTCCTACATTCTCGTGGATCTTTACCTCATAACATGTATTCATCAGAGGCCTCAGGATTCCCTTATCCAATGCAATCCCAAAATGGTACAAATTTGCCAAGTGCAGCCATTCCCAATGGCCAAGAGGTTCCCTTCTCAATGAACCATTTGAATGCTGCAATCAGTCGAAATCAAGGCATTCCATTTGCCACCTCTGGACAATTTTGGTGAAGCAGCTTCTCAGGTAATGAAAGAATGCTTCACTTGATCATCGAAGAGAACAAAGAAATGTGTGATCTTGATTCTTAAAAACTGTTGGCCAATTTAATGTTTTTCAGATTCCATCTTTCTGGGAGGATGATCTCCATACGGTTGTCCAGATGGGTTTTGGCCAAAACCAGACACAGAATTTTCATGGTTAGTTAACTGATATCAGTGCAAGTTTAGCAAGTTTTTGTTCAAAGAGAAAATCAGGGTCATATGTAGATTGATCAATTTGAAGGCAAAATTTTGATCCATGGCTTGTTCAATTGCAGGTATAATGCCCACAGCTCAAATGAAAGTTGAGCTATGAAAAGTATTTATCAGTATTATTGAATTCTATTGAAGCCCCAAGGGAGAGAGGCTTCTGTACATAGGAATATGTGGCAGTTCAAACCAATTGGATCGCTATTGAAGAGAAAATTATTTTTTCTCCTCCATTCTGATTTTGTATCTGGCTATTAATTTCAGCAGATATTTTTTTTTGGAGAATATTTACAATCCTTTTTAAAATTCAAGAACTAATTGCACCAAGTGGTGTGAGGACTCCTTAGGTCCAGTGTAACACGCTGTAGCATGGAGAGAATTGTGTTGAAGGGCTGATCAGAGGGAAGCCAATCATGTATCCTATTATTGCAACTTTTTTTTTTTTACATGTTCTCTTACCAGTCAGAACTTAATGACTAATTTATTGGAAAACCTTAGTATTGTAATGTATCATTTATTCCCTCCTTTTCTTCTCCCTGATTGTTACTCATATCTTTCTATTTCTTCATCTTTATTTTTGTCCTTCATCATTACAAAAAATCACTAGTCTCACCAGAGGGTCAAAATTAAAAAAAAAAAAAATGGAAAGAAAGAAAGATAATCCCCAATCTGTTTTTTGCTTTGTTAGTTACTCCCAGTGTTCGCAAGACAATCTAATAAGGCCTCATGATTTGAATAATGCTACTAATTAGCTCTCTTTGGGGGCAATAATCAGTAACTTTTAACCAGCCAACAATAAAGCAATCACTAGGATTAGTCACAAATTGATAGAGTTATTTGCTAGTTTGTCAACAAGGTGCCGAACAAGCACAGTGCCAAAATTGGAGGTTGAAGTTTGTGAGGGCAAATCTAGCAGAGAAGTCATTACTTAATGGGGGCATCCTTATATTTTGTAAAAAAACCATGGGGCAAAGTATAATATTTAGAAGGACGTAACTGAAAAACTTCTAACATTTTAAGGGATTTCAAAAATCTCAGGGGACAAAACTTTAATTTTGAGGATATGAGCAAGAACTTCTAAGTTTTTTCTATCGGGATATACAAGAATTTCTTAAATCTTAGCGGTGGCTGCCCCTCCTCATCCCCCATTGCACCCGTCGGTGCAAATAAGGACTCATTAAGGGGAATGACAGACATTAGCTTCTTGAAAAAAAAAAATTAAAGTTAAGTTAGGCAAAAATAGCTAAATATAAATGGAAGATAGGTGTGAGTATTTGCATTTAAACAGTAAGTTAAAAACAAATCCAGCACAATAATGACAGGCCATTTGGAACCTCTTCAAGTAACCCCTATCTAGTTGAATTAATATAGGTGGATAATTGGCAAAAATAAGACCCTAAGGCTTTCTTTTTGGACCTTATCCCCAAAAGAGAAATAGAGAAATAAACCACAAAAGATGTCATAAAAGCGTTATTTATTCATTGTCACTGTCAATATGAATTAATAAGTGGCGATAGGTGCAGATGGGAATTCCTGTTGTGCTTTAAAATTTTTTCTTCCTGCATATGTCTTAATCAAGAAAAGCTTTGCTTGTAGGGCATAATAAGATATGATATTAACCTTAAATCGCGTGACTTGTGGAGGACTGGATTCTTACTTGTAACCAGCTGTTGGTGGGGACAAATTGTCACTCGAGTCCAGTTGTTTGATTTAAGTATATGTTGACAGTACTTGTTGTAGTAATAGTTGTACCACACTTGAGCTGGACCCAAAAGGGCACTTTGACAACCCCTCTAATTCACTGTTTATAGTCTAATCTGATGAAGATTTTTAGTGTCCTGGCCTCAACTTTCAAGTATCGACTTGAAGAGATGCTAAATTACGTATATGCCGGCAAAAGTTTCCCTCAACTTTTCTGACTTAATTAACAAATATGAGATCGGTGTGTTTGGACTTTGGATAGTGGTTTATTTGCCAACTTGTGTTTGACTATATCACAAACATGTTTTGCAATAACTTGTTTATTTTTCTAATTATTTTTTTATATCGCATATATATCATATCAAAAAAGTGTTACAGTGTTTTATCAAAACGTTATCAAAGAAGTACTGTTAACCATTTCAGGGTTAATAGTACTTGAATTTAACCATACTTGTCCGTTAATTTCTAGTCGCTCAACATCTAGTAGAAATTTAGAATATATATTTTCACCTATTGACATACTTGGATTTTTCATATAATCTTGCTGATTGTCAAAACTTTGCCCATTTGGACTCGTGTTTGTGTGCATAATTAAGCGAAAGAAGCCCATCTTTTACTCATACTGAAATGGTGAAAAGAAGATTTGAATTCAATCATTCACTTTAGACATTCTTGGAGCAGTTGATGCCTAGAACTTTTGTTTCTTTGTGATGGCTCTGAATGATTATTCTGTTTTGCATGATTGAGGGGTTAATTTAGTGCACACCTCTGACAGTTCTTGAAGGGGAATTTTTACCCTCTGAGAATAAAACAACATTGAAAATGGTACAAGACAGCAAAGATAGTTGATTTTTTCCTAAGTAACCTTTTGGTTGGGGGGGTTTTATAATGGGAATGATGAATGAGAGCATTGTAAATCCAGGTTGGCAGTAATGAAGTTATGACTTGGCTAAGGACTCAGAGAACATTTGAAATCCTATCTACTTTACAAAGTAATGGAAAAGAAAGTTTAGTGGATAAGTAGAAGAATAAAGTAGTGGATTTTAGATGGAGACAGGCACTCTTGAAAGATTAGACAAAACCTTTCCATGAAGGAGGCTGCCAGAGAAACCAAAAAAAACTTTATAAATGACAAGAAAAATAATGTGCAGCCTTTGCCTTAACTTCTCTGGAGGCTGATGAATATGTTCTTCTTATAAAGTTGCTTTTTGTATGAAAATTGCGCGCATATGGTACCACAGAAAAGGATGCCATGTTTTGAAGAAACCCCAAAAATGCAGAGTCTTCTATTTGGCACATTTTCTGTGGAAATTAAACATGTTCATTTATTCCCAACTTTTCCCAGCCCATTTCTCTCTTTTTCTTTTGTTTTTTTTTTTTGCCCCGCCGGGGGCAAAAAATAGTGAAAAATTTAGGTGAAAGCAAGAAAAATAGTGAAAAATTTTCCAAGAGAATGAAATTATATCCCAGTGTCAAACATATTTTTCATATCTTAAATCCATTTTGCTAAGCCGATTTTGAAAGACTAGTTATAATGAAAACGTACGCTCACTCTCAGTAACTGCACGTTCAAGTGGAATGATAATCCAAACTTTGTTGAGTACAGATGAGATAGAAAGTTGTCCAAAATTTTTGATAGATACATCTCAACTGTCAATGATACAGCAGAACTTTCCTTTTAGTATGTGTTTTCTCTTTAAACCTTGAAGAGATTGTTCCTAGCCCAGGTAAGAAGATTCTGATGGAAAACAGCTATACCAGCAAACTGGATTAACAATTCTTTTTTTTTTTTTGGGGATTTTACAGAAAGAATTAATTGGTGTATCATGTCTATACTTAAGAGAATAAGTGAATTCTCTTGTTTCGTAGTCTTTGATAATTTTTCCCAAGTTTTTCTAATCTCAATCCACGGGTAATTAACTTTTGCAAAGAGTCTGGTGGATTGGTTAGACAAGATTCCCATCAACAAGAAAGTCAAGGTAAAAAGGCAATAAAAAGATGACAAGTATGGTAACGAATCTCCCCATAGAATCCTAAAAAAGTCAATATGGTTGGTGAAAACAAAAACACAAGAGAAAAATCTACAGTCAATTTATCAAATTTATTGAGGGTGTCAACCTACTAATAATACATCAACAGGGCCAAAAGACAGTTGATTTTTGACTACAATGCAACGTGAAGGACTTTTATTTTCTTGTGGTTTTCCCTGATTTACTCCTGACATTGTGAGGGAAAATTTGGTCCACATTGATAGATATGTTAGGAGGGTATGATGGAATGTGTTTTCTTGGTGGGGTTAAAAATAAACTTATCATTAGATGGGGGTCCAATTACCAGGCTGTCACTCTTCTTCACATTGGTGTACATATCACACCCACCCTTTTCACTTTATGTCCCTTTCTTTCAGCTTAAGAAGCCTTGGCCTCAACATAATATTGGTTGGTATGATTTTGATTAGGATGAGAGGAAAGACAGGCTGTGAAAACCATCATCATTTTGATTTCACAAATCAGATCATGCAATCCCCCAACAATAATTAACTACCTCTAACTAACAAAGATGTCTTTAAAAGACCATAATTAGCAGTTTTGACAGTAAAATACTTTGTAATCATGCCTTACTAGTGTGTGAATTGCAGCAGTAATTCGTTTACCATCATGTTTTACGAGTGTGTGAATTGCAACAATGATGTTAGTTCGATTATTTGCTATTTCATCTTGTTTTTTACTATAAAATTACCGTGCTTAATTACTTACATTGTAGTGTAATGTCATGTAATTATCGCACTGGTTTACGACATATTCTGTCAAATCTTGCAAATCTCACCAACATCTCCAAATCCTCTAGAACTAGTGAGTACATGGCCCATCTAAAAAAATTGGATACTTTTACAAGTACTAAACAGTTATATGATATTTTTGTGCTAAACAATATCACAAGGCATGATACAAGTTGTTTTCTTGTACAATTTGCTGTCCTATGTGCTGGAAGAAGTCTCAATCTTCATTATTGATATCATCGGGTAATTACTATACAACAGGCATGTAAATTTTATCAAGAATGTGAAAAACAAAACTTTGATATTGAGATGCAGGGAATTGGTAAGATTAAATTTGTTTGCGACCTTAGACGGGAAATGGCTCTTACAAATATGGCTAACCTTGCCTTAACAGATATTGGTTATATTCATGATTTGTAGCACCTAACTCATATGTGGGGCATGCCTGAATTTGATTCGCCAATGATCTCTATTTTATTCATATACAAAACACTTTGTTCTTTTTCTTCCTATTGAGTGTAATGGTTGGCATTGTGAGAATATCACTTTCAAAACCATTCCCACCATTGAATTGTGTGTATAACAGGCTATTTTCCTGTCTTCCTGCAATAAAGAAAAGCTGGGTATATTTCATTCCCATCCAAGAATGAATGGCTCGGGTTGAGTTGCCCTTGTTTGCTTCATTTCCTATCTTCTCTTAGTTATAATTTGCCTCTGATCAGATGGTCCACAGGTAGGGAGAGATACTAGTCATAGAAGACAATGCCACAAGCTCCTTGTCTTATGGTCTTCATGACATGATAGACTCCTACAATCAGGAGGCTGCCAAAGTGAGCAAGTACTTGTGGCCTGTCTGCATTTGGCTTCCATATTTTTTCTTCACACTTAGGAGCCAAGAATACTTCCTATCAGCCACTTGAACATTGCCCCCCATCCTCTTGACACATGAACCAAACAAATAAATGATCTAAGCTACTAGCAAAGTTCAGTTTTTGTTTTGAGATCTTTCCACTGGCCCACTTGCCTGTGCTACTATAGGACCACCCTATCCATTCAAATCTTTTTAAAATTTTCTTTCATGTGGGGAATCATAGAAAACCCTGGTATAGTAAGAGGAGCAAACACAAAATTAGAGTGCCATCAAAGCTTGTTGGTTTAGAATGTTAGGCCCTCAATACTATAGAAGTCACCACTATCCAGGTTACGGAAGGCCTTGCCTTCCCACGTCCATTACCACTCCATTCTCTTTGATGTATTCCATTTCTCCATTTTTCTTTTTTTTTAACCTTCACTGAGATCTGAACTTTGTAAAGATTCTAATGGTAATAGTTAGAATCTTGGTTTAACGTCACAGATGCAACCACACATTTGCAGGTTAGCTTCGTTCTGTTGTGACACAAAGAACATGAGAAATGTAAGAGCAAGAATGGTTCAGCCACAGAGTTGAAGAGTGAAAGAATGAAATGGAATATCATTTATATCTTCTTTGCCAACACAGTTGAAATTGACTTCACATTGGTGAGACAACTTGAATTACATATGTAAATCAACAACACACTGTAAGATCTGTATAAACAAAACTATTATTACTACATACAACATTGGCATTGCAAAAGTAGGATGCCTATACATTGCATCGGTCGTACCCAGAGAACCACAAAGATGGGTCTAATTTAGACAGCTCCTCTTCTTTGGCATTATAATATGGTTCAAACTCCTCACGCCATTTCTCACCTGTACCCTGTATCTCTTCAGCATCACCTGTTACCAGTTTGGATACATCATAGACAGGCTTTACTGCTTCTTTAGACAGGTGAGAATTTGCAACTAACTGATTGAACACACTGATCTCCTCTTCATGTTTTCTCTTCAATTTTTCTATGGTTTCGTAAGCTTTCTCAGTTTCTTGCTGTGCCTCTATGGCTCGCTTCTGCACATTCATAAAATTAATTAGAGTGATTGTGAATGTAAATCAAATCCACAATCCATAAATGGATTTCAGAGCTCGAACATGCTAGAAGGGAACATCTGCAAGGTCGAACCCCAAGGATATATACAAAGGAGGTGAATATAAATTAGCAGCAGAAAAAAAGAAATCAATATCTCTAGCTAACAACATGTGTAGTGATTCTGATAATAAAAGAAACTCTATGTATCTTAGGTACTGAATACGTCACACAATCCTGTGGGATGAAAAATGTAACAGTGTACACAACGTCCACTTAATAAACAAATTCGACCTTCCCTCGTCCCTACCCAAAATGACCAACTAACTTTTAGCCAACTATTTTTCTTTCTATAATGGTAACTAAACTCTGATAGCTGTGCAGATTAAGCCATCACACAACAATTGACAATGCTAAGTTCTGGCACATCGGGGGAAACTGAGAGGCCACAAATACAGTGCAATTTCTGTCTCTGCCAGCCAACCCTCCTCTGTTGGACTCTACCTTGCATCCTTAACCTCCTCTCTCTTCCCACCAATTTGCAGCAGCCAGCCCACCAATCCCCATGATCACACAAGCCCGGAGTTTGACAATTTTAATTTGTGCATGCAATGATTTCCGCTCTAAATTGAATATGAAATTTATGCCTAGTGGGTTAAACTTTTGGTGGCAATGTAAAAGCATGATAAATGCCAAAATCCTTTTGCATCCATTAGTCATTTTTCAGAAATGGTAAGAAAACCCCAATACTATCTTGGCTTGTGGACAGGAAAAATGTTATTTAACATATTTATGCTTAAAGGCTCCATGCGCAATGCAGAGGTCTTATTTTTCATTTGGTACAACAAGTAAATTGGATGAAATAATCAGAAATTTACCTTCGGAAGTTGAATGACCATTTCGGAAAAACAAATAATTTAGTGCAGAAAACCAATCATATAATAGTTTACTGACTCATTGTGCATTTCAATCATTTTCATTTTGTGATATCAATAATGGCAAAGGAAAACCTACTCTGAACAGTAATGCACCTCCTAATGTACTATAGCTTTAGGTGATATGCTTCCAGCCATGGACAAGTGATAAGGATCATATTGCAAGCTTGAAAAGAAGTAAAGCATTTGGAGGTGAAGCATTGTTTAAGTAAAATAGTAAGAACTGCAAACACTGATAATGCATGTAAAAGACTAGCCTCAATGAAACAAATCTCGTTATACTTCTTTGGTAAATTCTATCTGTTCATTATGCACCAAATATGTTGCATCATCTTGTCCAAACTAGTTCACCATCTCCTCCATCGTTTATGCATGCACGTTACATCAAAAAGGGTGATGCTAATAAGAAGAAACGCATAAAGAAAAATATATATATATTAACAAACTTCATTAGTATCGTCTACTCATACTCCAAAGACAAGAAAATTTCAACACCCAGTTGACAGAAGATGAAAAAAGGTAAATATTTTCTTTTCTTTCTGTTTTTCTTGAGGATTTTTTTTCCTGTGGTTAGAATTAGTATTCTGCAACTACCAAAGGACCTCACGGTAAAATAATGGCAAAGTTGAAGAACCATGGTAGAAGGTTAAGAAACTTTATGCATGTATAGAATCAAGCTGGAAAACTTAGCCGAATATCTTCTTTTTTGTTTTTCTTGAGGATTTTTTCCTTTGGTTAGAATTAGTATCCTACTGGTTGGGTCGAGCAACTACCAAAAGACCTTACAGTAAAATAAGGGCAAAGTTGAAGAGCCATGGTAGAAGGTTAAGAAACTTTATCCATTTCAAGAATCAAGCTGGACAACTCAGCAGAATTTCTAAATGCACCTTCCAATGGTGCCAATAAAGGAGAAACAAGGAGAGATAATCCATGCACCAAGAGCTAAAGAGAGAAAAACATCAACTCAGCATGCAAATTGTAAACTCACCTCAGCCACAGCAGTTGCTTCTTCAGCATCTTTAAGCCGTACAAGTAATTCACCAGCAGCCTGTACAGCTTCAGCAGTATCCCTTAGTTGAGCCTGAAGACCTCTGTTTTCATCCCTGAAATATCTCCTCTCCTTTTCCCTTTCAGCCTTGAGGACTGAAATTTCTGCAGCAAGAGCATTAATGAACTTGGATTCAGCACCTCTTACTCCTGCCTTGGCAGCAGCTTTCTTGACATCTTCTATTCCTTCCTGAATTTTCCTATGCCTCGCAAGTAGCTGCATATGTTTTTCTTCAAGTTCAGCATACTGTTCAAGCATGCGAGCATGCCCCTCCATTGCCATCCGCATTGCTTCTTTCAGCTCTTCTGAACATTTCTTCTCTGAATCTAGTTCTTGCTTTTCCTTTGCCAGTAGTGCCTGGCAAGCTTCTAATTCTAATCTCAATTCTTCAACCAGAGAAATCCACTTACTCTCTGCTTCAGTCCATTGAGTCCTTTCCTGTTCAAGCCTTTCTTCTGCACTCTCCTCCTTAGACTCTGGAACTGTGCACAAAGTTGAAGCCAAGCTAGGCTGACATGAATATGTTAACTGCAATAAAGGACTTCTTTTTCTTGACAATTTTGGCGAAGTATCTACATATAACTGCAGTTGGTTTCTCAAGTCTTGGATCTCTTCCAGTAAAACATCCCTCTCACCCATATCAAAGAAATTTCGATATCTTTCCAGTTCATCTTGAGTTCTTTTCAATTCAATTTTTGTCCTTAAAATTTCTGGATGATTTTCGTACTTTTCCTTCAGAAGCTACACGTATGAAGTACAAGGTAGAAAGATACACATGAGAAGAGAAAATCATATTGCTATGAAGTCTGTAAATGCAATATGTATGTGTCAAATGCTGCAAACCTTGTGCTCATGAGTCAGAGACAATAATTCATCCTCCATGAATTCTTCAGTAGGTAGGACACCATCCATGAGGCTCTCAAGGCGAAAAATCTTATCTTCCCGTGTTTGACTGATTATTGCATTGCATTCTCTCTCATGTTTGTATTGCTGGACCTAGGTAAGGATTCAAAATGGGAAGAATAAGAATAAGTTCCTTAGTTTTGTAAGTCTCATTAATTTATTATCCTAACCTACCAGTCGGTTAAGGTGCATGATCTCAGAATTTTGTTTTGCACATATCTCTTCCAGTGCCATCTCTCTGCGTATTGCTCCTGCTAATACCTTTTCAACAGCCTGGAAGACAATAAAAGTGAAATTGGCATGTAATAATATAAGAACACAATTTATTAGCAGTCACTATAAGACCTTGCAAATCATACATACTTTTGGAACCTGTGTCTTGAACTTGTCACTGGATTGTGATCCGCCGACAGGAACTAGCTGCAAATTTGAGCTATCATTAGCATCTTTAAGTTCTTCATGGGAATTCCTCCTCTTACATTTGCTGCACAAAGCCATTATTGAGTGCTCTTGCAATGATTCAGTTTCAGAAATGTGTGTTTGAACACCAGCATCAACTTTGGCAATTGGCACGTGTCCTTTGACATCAGCAAATCTGTACGAGAATCTGAAAGTGGACCTCCTCATAGATGCACTTTGATGATGACCATCCAAAATTTCAAGGCCGCGTTGGAGACTAGCGGCCAGCTGCTGAGTTGGTCTGGAACTTCTACTTCTTTGACCTGACATATTTAGACAGATGCTATTTGAAGGCTTTGCAAAGGATAAACATGGAGGTTCCATCTCCAAGTTATCATTAGCCAAATCTTTGTGGGAAGCAGTTAATGTTGATGAAGTTCTTAGACTTTTCCTACTATTATTAATCACTCTTGGTGAAATGCTTGGAATTGGAGATTTTAGAGGAGGAGACACACTGCATGGGACTATGCTGAGATCAGTGGAAGCTTTTGTATCATCCTCAAAGGACGTTGGAGATGTGCAAGGTATGCCATTGAGTTTGTTGTCCAACTCAAGTTTCTTTGATGTATCTTCCACTGCTAATCTTCTTGATAGATCACCACTCTGAGAACTACAGACAGAAATGTCAACATTGTCCGCATTAGGCCGCTCAGACAACATTTTGTCAAGTCTATTGATTGGTGAGATGACCAGATTATCTTCAGCATTTCTTTCACTGCAGTTATCATAATTTTGTTTCTGTAAGTTGGAATAATCTGGCAAGTTTGCTACTGCACCACTGACTTCATGCTCGTCAACTTGCTCAACTACTTCTTCCATGTTAACATCTGTGTCCTCCAGAACTTGTTCTCCTCTAGATGTCTTACAGTGTGGTCCCTCACACGTTCTATCGTCAAAGCCCTGAGCAGTTTTTATTACAGAGTCTGGTTGGTTGACATCCAAACCAATGCTTTGCTCATCACCAGCTGACTGAAGACCAAGTTCTTCATCTTGGTCAACAATTTCCATTTCCTCATCGCTATCATCATCTCCATGACGTAAAGCCATTGCACAATTACGGCTGAAATTTAGGAGATTCAAACTTCTTCTAAGATTCCACCCTTTTGAACAATTTCCATCTTGGTTAGTCTGATCTGCATTGGCCCTCATGCGCAGCAGTTCATCCTGTTTTTTTCATGGAAAGACAGAAATCGCATCAACCATTGCCAAGCCTCGCTGTTGCAATATGTCATTGGTTGCTATTCTAAAAATGTACTTCACTATCACTAAAAGATGTGTGAAGGCGGATAAACTTTGTACCTTCAACTGCCTGATGACTTCCCTAAGCACATTTACATCATCCTGCATTTCTTCATTAATAGTTGCCTTATTCTTGATTGCCTTTGCACGCTGTGCAAACCTTAGTGTGCTAAAGGTCTCGCTCTTACATCTTTGTGCTGGAGAAACAGCACATATCATTGCAAGTTTTGCATTTCCTCCAAGAGATTCCTGCAATAAAAATGTCAGCTTGGAATCCCTGTACGGAATGTGCCTCTGCTTTCCTGTCTGTGAAACCTCCGCAAGAATGTTTATTAAGTTCCTGACATAATTTGAATTAATAACAATTAAGAACAATAGATAAATTAACCTTTGCAAAAGTTTTGTTAAGAGTTCATCCATCAAAGACTTTATTTTCCACAAGGAGACATTGTGTTTTCAGGATGATAAACTAAGCTTTAAATTCCTACTAAGTTGAGCCAGATAGGTTTTTCCAAATGAGGGCATTCTCGCAATAGTAGCTTCAGCAGCAGAGATATATTACTTCGTGGGATCAATGAAGCCTTAGACAAGTTATAAAGGAACTAGGACAAAGCTCTTGTATTTATACAAGCCCACTGCCTGTAATGACTTCTGCTAGACTCGATTTGGCTTGTAACATTATAATTGAGGAAAAGTATACATCTACTTTGAGGCTATAACTATCAATATTATACTTCTCAAATACAATAGTGTACTATCTATCATGTAGACTGACCAAAGGTAGCAAATGGTCGTACACTCAAACAACAGAACAAATATAATAGATAAATGCAGTAAGCCAAAGGTGGTTGGATAGTGCTCAACTTAAAAGAACCAAATCGACAATGTAAGTGATGATCCCAGAACTGAAGAAGAAACAAATTGTAAAGTCTTACCCCAGCTGCGAAAGAGATCGATTAATATTTCCAGCTTCTTTCAAGCGCTCTCCTGCTGCACCTGTGAGCTTCTGTCTTTCAGATCCAGCAAGATCAACAAGATTTATTCTACTTGTTTTCAAGCAGCTTAACCCATCGGAGATGCTCTGCACAAATCAATGTATAGCTTGAAATCACAAAGCATAAATTGTAGAGTGCTGTTCATGATAATCTGATAATGGTCCAAAGATGTGAAAACATGCAAGACCAAACCTAAACCTCTGTCATCTATTGCAACCAAGCACATTCTAAGAGGGGCTTTGATATTGAGTATAACGGGGGACAAAGAAGAAAAAGAAATGATAATAGAGCAAAGGCTCAGTGCAGGAAGTCAATCACCTTGCATCGTGATTCAACAACACAAGTAAATACACTATGGGAGCGTGAACTGTCTGCATTTATACTGGTGGAGCCAGTTCTCCTATTTGACAATCCCTGCAAATATTTAGCAAATCATAAAATTAACAGAATCACTGCAACTTATTTTTCATCCTCCAATATGATACTAAAGAAGCATTGAAAAGCAGTATATGTCCCTGGAAAGCTTTAAACAAGCCTATGTAATTGAAAGATGCCTAAGCCAGTATATGACTTATGAATTAAGGCTAAGATTGTTCAAATTGTTCTTCTCTGTGTTAGTCAGATCTAGATCTTTTACTGTGATAACCTATACATAGATAGTGTTAATGCACTTAAGCACATATATAGTAAAGAATGGTTTAATTTTATTACTTCAGGAACCCAAAACCATACTTTACATTAAACAAGCAGGAAAAGATAGCTGAAAAAAGTAATTAATTTTCCTAAAGACTCATGCATTTTTCACCTTGATCTGTTGATAACTTGACCAAAGTGGGAGAAGAATAACTAAGGGGCAGAAATAGAGCCCACACTTCAGAAGAAAATATAGTCTTGCTCATCTTTCGGTTCTAACTGGTAGAATAAAAGTCATGGCAAATAAATTGTCCAAAGTAAGCTAATCCTGATTATTACTGTAAAAAATTCTGTCTCAACTTTTGCAACAAGAAAAGGATAGAACTCAATATATGGTTGTCTGATCAGAAAATTGGTTCTTCCTAGCAAGTTTCCCAATAATATTTCAATTTATTACACCAGATGCCTAGATCATCTCGAATTAAATAACATCAACCACAGATCTGCTAAATTTCATTTTGTCATAATCCTTCATAGAGAAAAGGTGATGAAAGCAAACATACCTTAGTCAAAAGCTGTATTACATCCTTCATTGTGGACACATATTCCTCAGTCAAATTGTCAACATAAACACCAGTTTTAACATCTTCTCTGATCTGGATTGGTAAAAAAGTCCAACCAGTAGGAAGTGAATTACAACAACTAGATGCTCCTTTGCATAGGAAGAGAATTGTTTGACATATTTACCTGAAGGTTTTTTTGACTAGGATCCAATAAATCAGTTATCTGTTCATTGTAAATCTGTATGCAAATGTCACAGAGTAAATATAGTGAAAAGTTAATGGTTCACTCCATGAACAAGGTCTAGATAAGGTTGCTTAACCTCAAGAAAAGAACATCGACACTGATACATGAGCTGTGTGTCTGCATGCTTAGTTTGCTCCTAACACGGAAAAGCAGACTCTCCATTTAGTTGAAGTACAAGAAGTACAATGAAACAAATCACTTAAACTTCAGTGAAAGAAGGACTTCTACCTCACTAATTCGCGAAAAAAGCCGCTGAAAAACACGAGGTGTTAGGCCTTGTTGATCATTTGACACATTTTCTTCTAGGGCATTGGCTGGTCCCCATATTGTATAAGTCTTTCCACTACCCGTCTGTCCAACTCAAATTTAGTTTGTAATAATCACTAATTAAAATTCACATAACATAATACAAAGAACATCATCTAATTTCAATCATGCATAAGCAAGTGCAATTATGGGCACTAAAACCAGATCCATATATGCAGTAACAGTGGGAAAAAAGTCAATAACTAAAGAATACCTGTCCATAAGCAAATACAGAGCTATTGAAGCCAGCAAGGCAATTCTCCACAAGAGGAGCTCCAACAAGCTCGAATATATCAATCTGAAATTCATAAGGAAAATTAACAATTTTTTTAAGAAAATTATCTAAGTTGTCTGAATAGAAAGCGTCAGCAAACTGAATATCTTGCCTGTGCTGACTCACAGTCAGCAATAGAGTCAAATGTGAAGGTGTGTCCTGCTATTGACAAAGAATCATTAGAGATCTTTTGGAGAATCATTTCTCCCTCTTCCTCATCCTTGTTTAATGGCCTCATTCGCACTATAACCTAGATTATGTAACACCAAAGAAATAATAAGCAGCAATTAATTATTCGAATCAAATTTAGGAACCTACAATAGTAAGGAAAAGAATTAGAGCAACAAAAAACAAGAATTGAAGTTGTTCAAATATCATTTAAGTTGAAGTAATGTGTCAACTATATAAACTTTAAAAGGAATAAAAAGGTTTCTGAGCACTAAACTTCAAATTCCTTGACCACAATTTTGCAGAACTTAAAATTAAGTGCAAGAAACACTGAACAAGGTTTTAACTATCTAATTGGTTTATTAGCAATCCTCCATTGAGCTAATTCAGAATCCTCTCCAATATTTGCAGCCAACCAGAAAACAATGTTGACCAAAAAAAGGAAAATGTGAATCAGCAATTTAGAACTGATTAATTAGAATTAAAATAAGTTATCTTCCACTTCTTCACCTCCACAGTGATCTTCTTTCTACATGAAAAGAAATGGCTAATTCAATTCTATAACCTAAGTTTTTTTTTCCAAGTCAAAGTCTTCATTCATTTTGGTATCTCTTAAGATTAGTTCTGATTTAAACTCATCCTTCCAGTTTGCACTTGGCCAGCTTTTCATTCAAATAATAACCAACAAATTCAATTATCAAAGTAATGCCATTCATATATATATGTTAGAAAATTATAGAAGATCGGAACCAAATATCATAGAAGTATTTTCAGTTTCTTTCCCCTATTCAGAGTGTCAATTAATAATTTTAGACTGTTCAGTCAAATTTAAGGTTTTCCATCAACATTTTCTACAAAATCCTACAATAATTCATAACATACAAAAATTATAAACTAAAGCAATGGAGAATTATAATTAGGCAGCAAAAGTAGATATGAGATTACCAGCATATATCTAACAAACCAACTAAGCAGAAACTTACATTTTTCAGCTAATAATAATTCAAAAACATCGAAAATAAAGAAAAGAAATAAGAACGTACTTTCACTCCAGAATCGGTAGAAGCCGGATTTGCCCCTTTCTCAGATCCCGAAGCCTCCATACCGTGCTTCCTCTTAAGCGGAGGCCGAGGCGGAAGTGGAGATCTAATCTTCGCCGCTGCCGCCACTGTCATAGGTGACGGCGACGGTTTTCTTGGATCTGACGGCGAGAAATATTCCAAAGCAGCAACTTGATTCAAATCCGCCATCTGAGGTGGTGCATTCTCCTTCGAACCACTGGATTTCTGTCTCCGATGACCACTGCTATTACTACCAGGAACGCCTGGAATTCTCTGCTTCATCAAAGTAGGGTTAGGAGATGACGGAGGCGGAAGACCAAACGCCGGCGTTTCAGTCTGGTGACTGTGATTTTCTTTCAAGATTGTATTTCTTGGCTTCATTTCTGGGGAAAAATGGTGAAAATTATTCAAAAAGAAAAGAGACACGCACACACACAGTGAAAATGCGGAGAGCGTGGGAGAAACTGTGTGTAGTGTGTGAGAGAGAAGGTGGGTGATTGGGGACAGGGGTTAGGGTTTGGTAATTCAGAGAAGGAGGGGGAAATGAAATTGGAAGAGGAAGAAGGAAATTAGCCGTTAGAAAGAGGGAATTGGGACAATTTGAAAAGGGGGAGAGATTCGTTTTAGTATTTATTTTTCCCCTTATCTGAAATTTGGGTAGCTTAAATTAAGATTTAATTCATGGACACAAATTGATGCAATAAGCCCTAATATTTAGGCAATTTACACTTATGTCCGAGATGAACGGGTGATGTCAACTACGTAACATGCGAGGTCTCATCCCATCATGAAAGTTTGTCAATGGCTCTTGAAACAGAGCAGGTGAAAGTGCTTGAGGTAAATTACATTATTACATCATCAGAATCCCAAGTTTTACCGTTAATTTACAGATATGGATTTAGGTGTTTTGAAATTATATATAGACATTACAACCACAAGTTTCTTTCCTCTTTTTTTTTTTTTTGGTTTTCGATTTGCCATTATAGAATAAAAAAGGAAAATATGGCTTACATTTTTCCAATATTTATTCTTCAAGGATTAGTAATTTTTTCTAATTGAATTTTTAATAAGCTATTCAAACGTTATCTGTGAGATGCAAATTGTGATCTTGGCATAGACTTCGGCCTTGGCTCACGTCTTGGTTTGTTTCGGTTTCTTGTATATGCATGAAACAAATTCGAAAGGCCCATAAGAGACACGATATGACTGATGTGACTAATGTGACTTAAGTCAGTTTGAACAGATTGCGCCAATTTACAAGAATCCTACAACATCAACCTATGGCTCTGTTGCCAATTTACAAGAATCCTACAACATCAACCTATGGCTTTGCCCTAGATAACAGGTAAAATCATCCTCTCTGCTTCTCTCAATCGAATCTTTTAACACTTTAGAACCTAACTGGCATTGAAGTAACACCAGGGGAAAAGCCTTGCTCATCTCTATGCCTTTACTTTCATTATGCTGGTAGGATTTTGGGTTGGAGCTGCCGAGCTCTTAATATTACCAGGTTCCTTGAGTCCTTGCGCGCATATCAACCCTTACAGAAAATTCTATAATCTTTTAGGAAAGCATTCTCAAATTATTTCTCTCAATGCTAATCTTGATTCATATTTTAAATAACTCAAACTGTGATGATCTAAAAGTCAAAAAATATTTATTTTATGTTCATCATCTAATTGGTGAATTTAACTTGAGAATATGATGCCGAAAAGAGACTTTAGAATTAGGCTTTACATGTAAAAGAAAATGTTATTGCACTTTATGGCAATACGTACACATCCATCCTCACAAATTAGTAGCTGGATCTAAAATCCATCTATATCTATGAATGTCGATTTCAAAATAACTACCCACCAAAGTATAATCTAACTTGGTAAATCAACATCCATCATGTAATCTTGTAATCTAACTTGCTAAAATCAATATACATCTTTTAATCTAACTTGTACCTTTTCTTTTTTCCTACCGATCAAAGCCTTGAACCTTTTGCAAACGTTGCTACTGCAACAGTTTTTGCCCTGAATTCCAAAATAACTACCCACCACCAGAGTGAGTGACATGAATTGACATCAACATTATTGATTTTCAGATATGGGGAGGAAATAATGATATTAAAAACAAAATTTGGATTTTGGGTCACAAACGGAATAGAGTTTCCACTCTCCACTAATAAATAAGAAGGTAAGCAAACTACCCTACTCGTGGCAAGCAAGAGAGCAAATGGATGAAAGTACGAGTATAGATGCCTAGGACAGACAGGCTTAAGGGAATAAAAAAAATTGATAACAATATCTAAAAGATTAAAGTAATGGGGACACAAATTAAAGGGCATTATGAAAACAAAAAATTCAATCTTAATAAATTTTCCCAAACATCATTGAATTGAGGTATTACCACACCAAAATAATAATAATAATAATAATAATAACTCGAATTAAGGAGAGTTCCCAAACATGAAATGTAACTTACTTTTAAATGAAATAAGCAACTCTTCTTCAAGAACCACTTAAACTGACCTAGTGAAACTAAGAATCTAAGCTTAATTCCTCAAGCCTCAAGCTGTCTGCTGCTTGGGCGTTGCTTGAATTCAGATGCATTGTCATTATCATCCCATTCTAAACCAAAAATAATCCAGAGGCGGCCACCTGATATCTACTTTCTTTAGATCATTCTGTCAGAATTTTAGTGCAGGGAGGCTTGCAGGACTCCTCATCTCGTCTATCAGGCAGCAACTTGAGCAGGTGCTTGACGATTAAGTTGTCAGTCGTTAAACGTACAATCATTTTCCGCAAGATCAAAGTCTTAGGATGACATGCCAACAACAAACCATCGATAAGATTAATACAACTATGTTCATCAATGTCTGATGGCCGCTCGGCCTCTGTGGATAACCGGAGTTCCTCAACTTGAACAGGAACACAAGTATTCGCAATCAGTCTGTCTTCTATGCTCTCTTGGAAGTCATGTCCAGCTTCAAGGAGTACGACACCAAGTGACATTCTAGTCGGAACCAAATTCAACACCAGCTTATGCAACCTCAGAAACCACGAGTAGTCAATGGGGTCGGAGCAGCATGTGGATATACAAGACCTCATATTGCATGAAGCATTTGCAAAAGACAAAAAATTTGGGATGATGTTAGTGCTATATGAGAAAGATGCAAGGTTTGGAGCATCAATCTCTACTTCATTGAGCGTTTCTGAAGTTGAATACCAGCGTATGTGCTTCAGCGAGTGGCTTGCTAGATTTATTCTTTCCAAGTCTTCAAATCTACCACATTCCATTACATTCAGATGCTCGAGATGAAGAAATTTGGTCATGAAGTCATCGAATGGTTCGCCCTTTCTGATATATCTACCACTATATAGTGATAAGCTCTTCAAATTTGGAGATGTCCCCAATTGAACAAAATACAACCTATCCAAAGACTTCAACTCTAACATTCTCAAGACAAGGTGCATGCTCAACTTTGATATCTAAATCATTCGTTACGCATAGACGAAGTTTTCTGAGGCTGCAGAGGTTGATCAACTCGATTTTGTCCAATCCCATGCCATCAATGATCACCAAATCATTGATCGATGGGCAACCTGTAAGGAATCAAGGAGATAAACGCAGCGGAAATTTAAAATTTTGATTCCTTTCAACAGATCGTCCTTTGATTAAATCCATGTAACATAGAGTTAGTTCAAGAAGATTACCTCAATCTACGAAGACCTCATTGAACTTGGTGGAGATTTGATGCAGAGGATGACAAAGAGATCCACATAGCCGTACATGTGTCCGGCCTCTAATGGTGATCCACACGAACCTCCTTAGTTGATGGTGATCCACACGAACCTCCTTAGTTAGAACCTTCAAGGTCGAATTAGCTTAAGCTAGATTAGTGCTAGCTATTGCCAAGACAACCACACACAAGTCTATTGAGATAATTCCAATTTTCCACCATGAAAAATTCATCCCAAGATAAGAAATAAGAGATGCAATTTTTCCCTTATTTTCTTGGACGAATTTTGGGTATTTTTCTCTCAAGATTTTTCTCAAAAATCTCACAAGACAAATTGTGTGATGATTCTCTCATTGCTAGCAAAAGCTTAGTGAGTATTTATAGACAAATAAGTTGTCAAATCCTTATGGAAACCTGAAATCAGTTTTTAATAAGATTTAGCTTCCTAATTCTAATACAACTCTTGTATTTGGAAGACTAAAACCTATTTGCACCATAAGTCACTCAAGTTTAATTTGTCTCGCAAATCAAACTATAAGTTATAAAACTTATCTATCAAGTCCCACTTGAAATTCATTTAATCTAGCTAAGAAAGTTCTTAAGGTGTGTGACCCATTAGGTTCTCATATACGTTGGCAATAAATATGAGCTATACATTCTTAATAAATAAGAACTAGATAAATTAAAACTCCTTTTAATTTATCACTAATTCTACTAATCAATCAACTCATACTTATAGATCAAGATTGGCATCTAGCAATACGTCATGACCACCCAAGTAATGAGAAAAGTCAAGTGGATGACTTCACCTTTCAGTGAACGTTTATAATGTAACTAATATCCTTTTACCACACTTATCTCACATTAATCTTGGAATAAGTTGTGCCTATTCCATTGTGTGATTAATGCTATTTTCTCTTGTACCAAAATATAACTCCAATGAGGAAGTTCTTAGAAACACTTTCTAAGACTCTCCTACTTAGCGTTAAGATTTTCGAGTTATACTTCTACAAGTGGCCAAACACGAGATAACTCCTCTTCCATAAGAGGCGGTAAATCCTTATAGGTTATTCACCATCTTTCCATACTTCAAAGATACACCCATTTGCTAATGATATGAGCATTCCCTTTTACGGGAGCAATCATATAACAAAGAAAGTATAACTATCCATATTCAAGATACCATGATAACCTTAAGTCTAAGAATCATTTACATACACGTCACTTAGAGATTAATCCTTTGGCACTTAAAGGATGTCTCTATGTGGATCAATCTAGTGAACTTGATCATACCATCAAGCACCCATATACTTGCTTAGGTGTCTCACACATCATAGTCGATGAGGTCTACTACTTCTCATATAGAAGCGGCATAGTATATGCTAGTCTTGCCGTATTAACAATTCCCTTTCTTATTAATAGTATGACTAGAGATATTTAAGAATAAACCTTATTTATAATTGAATGAACCTCACCATCATAACTCTTATGATTTCATTGATTAGGTTTATTCTAAGGGTTTTATCATACTTATATGAAAATATGAGCAATCAATATGATAAAAATGTCATTTATTATTACATAAATAGTTAAAGTGTATAATAAACCCTAGAAGTTGATTGACTTTAGGACATATACACTAACACAACCCACAATTATTAGGCAATGAAACATCTCGTTAATTTAATACCTTGATATTCTTCCACATAATAGTCTTTCCACCATATATCTGCATTGGGAATCTGCATTCCTTAACTCGTAACGCTGTTAATGATTTAGCCTTAGATAATATGTTACCAATAGCCAGAGTGTATGATGAATACAGACCTCGATGCAGAGTGAGTTGAAGGACTTTGATACCAAATTCTGCAGCAAACCCGAGCCATGTGTTGATCAGGTCACAAGCCACATGGTCGTCCTTGATTAAGGTCATGGAAAGATTGAACTCCTCTAAATGATGATCTTGATATTCATGTTTCCGCAACAAAGTATAATTGTTAACATAGGCCCTGAACTTCTCTTCACAACTCGAGCAATTGTATACTAAAAATTTTAATTTTAAAAATACTCAAGATACAATTGTATACTAAGGTTTTTAGGGAGAGTTGCGGTTTCAGGGGGAAGTTGTACTAAATTTGTCAAAATCACAAACTTCGAGAACTAAATTTATTTTGACCAAAACACTAGAGACCAACGTGATACACAAGCCAAATATTAGAGACCAAAACCATATTTTTCCCAAATTTTCAATACACAATGTTTTAGTGTAATTTCCATGCAGCACTTTATCTTTTGAAGAGGGGTAAAAACACACTTGTCAAGCATACGCTCTCTTTTGAATATTCCACTGAAATAATAGAGAGACAAACTCCATAGACAACAAAAAGAGGTAAGGGACTCCGGTAGCCCTTCTCCTATGCGTATCATCACACAAACAAACTACAAAAGAAATTGAGTATTAGTGTCTAAACTTTTTTTCCTTTTTCATTGCTTTAGCAGAATTTGTTGACAAAGAAATTGTGCAAGTATGTTGATTAAATTGAGTAACAATTAGAACAACAGCCAAAACAAGATGCCATGTGGAATGCACGTGGCTGTCAAGGGGATATAACTTTGACGGTTAATAGAAGAAGAAGAAGAAGATTTTGATTCTCAATTAACAATTCTAATCCTTTTCAAATGTTTTGGGATTTTGATTCTCTTTAATCTTGAAAGCAATAGCGTAAGAAAAAAAAGGCTGATTATAATTAACACCCAATAATAGGACATGAGTAGGACTTTTTATTCTCCTTAATATCATGAATTAAATAACTTGAATGAGCATTTTTGTCTCTTTATTCATCAATCACAAGGAAAAAGTAGCAGGAAATGAGTAAGCCTTCCAATCCTATGTTAACAGCCACCTGGAAAAGGCTGAAATAAACGTTCACCTAAAAAATATTTCTAAAAGTACTCGTATTCAATACTAGTGTTTAGGACACCACATAATCTCTCAAGAAAATGTCTAGCCACAATTTCCCCAGCAAGTCTTTGTAAGATACTCCATCTTTTTACTTTTTTCTTTTTCCCAATTTTCATTTCTCTTATGCCGTGTCTGGATGAGTGGATTTGGATAGATTTAATTTCAGATCCACATCCTTTCCATTGTTAGGGAATTTTCAAATCCACATTGGCCTAAAAATTGTTCAGGTCCCAGAAACCTGAGTATAGTTGCTCACATATAAAAAAAGAAGCAAGTTAGGAACTCTGAATCACAGGGCCAGAGATCGGTTACACATTTTGAATTATATCTTCTCCAATCCGGAACATTGCCCTTTTAAGGCTAAAGCATGAATTAAAGAACTAGAAAATGGTTGTGTTGGCTGGTGATTCATAAGAATTCCTACAAGTGACATGCAGTTCTTTAGACATGTCCTGACTCGTAGTGGTCAATGTTTTCAGACTCGGACCGAGCATCGAACCGGCCGAGCTTAGGGGTCAGGGGTCAATGGGTCCGATCGGATTCGATCGGGGGTCGAATCGGATGACATCATAAATATGTCATAAATATATATATTAATAATATATAAACAAAATAGTATATAAAAAAATTTTCTTAAAAAATAATATATAAAAATTCTCTCAAATTGGTAGTTTTCAACTTTATATATATAAAAATTTTTCTTAAATTGGTGATTTATGACTTTATATATAAATTAGAGAATTTTATATTTAATAAATAAATTGACTTAAAGAATATAATATATATATAGAGGTAGAAATGTAACTTAAAAAATGTATTGGATTAATTTTATACTTTATTAAAATAATGAGAGGTTAAAGAATATTTATTAAAACTTAAAAAGTGAGTTTGAAAGGATATAATGGGTTAAAGGTCAAAAAAAAAACAAAAAAAAAAAAAAAACTGGTCAAATAGTCAAACACGGTCAAATAACCCGGGTTTTGACCGATTTTTGAATTTTCCGATTTTGAGGGTTAACTCGGACCGGATGCCTGGCCGGTTCCCAATTCAACCGGTCGAACCGGCCGGTCCGGTCCGAGTTTAAAAACACTGGTAGTGGTGACCGGAACCAAACTCATCTAAACTTTTCATTGAAAAAGAGAAGGGGACCATCCACTAGCTTGACCAGAACAGTATCCGGTCTCCATCAATCTATCGATCCAATTCTACACATGGACCCCCTGAATGTGAAGAAATACCAATGTTTAGAGTTGAATAGATTTCTAATAGCCCCAAGTTACAGTAGACACTTGTATTAGCGTGCATTTCGTTTCTGACTCTTGAGACTACTACAACTAATTCTTAGTCTACTCATGGCAGCTTTATTTTTTTTTTTCCTTTTTGGCAAAATCTCGTACATGGGGGAAACGTCAGTCCCAAATTCATGGAAGTTGCTTTAGGAGACTTCCCTACCTCTTTTTATGATTTTACTCCAACCTCTGTGCATAAATAGAGGGATCACTCTCTGCACTCTCATTTGCATTAATAACTATCTTTCACAAGTTTTGTTCCAATTTGCATGGCTACGCGCATTAATTCAAGGGTTGTTGCCCTTGTGTTTTTGCTAGGAATATTCACTTTGGGAAGTTGCATCCAACAAGATGTTGATTGCTTGAGATCTATAAAGGAGTCATTGGATGATCCATTTCACAGGTTATCTAGCTGGGTTTTTGACAACGCCACGGAAGGCTTTATATGTTCCTTCAATGGTGTTCAATGTTGGCATCTTGACGAGAATAAGGTTGGGATTATTGATCTAGGCGGAATGGGACTAAAAGGTGAGTTTCCTAGAGGCCTAGCCAATTGCTCAGCTTTAACGGCCGTAGACCTTTCAAGCAATAGTCTCTACGGAACCATTCCTTCTGATATATCCAACCTTGTCAAATATGCTACAAGTCTTGACCTTTCTTTCAATAAATTTTCTGGTGAAATTCCTAAAGGTCTTGCAAATTGTTCGTTTCTAAATGCCCTACGACTCAGCAACAACCAATTAACAGGTCAAATTCCACCAGAAATTGGCCTGTTGGATCGGTTGAACGTTTTTACTGTTGCCAACAACCTTCTATCTGGCCCAGTCCCCCTTTTTATTAACGCATCTATATCTTCTGAAAGCTATGCAAATAATGTGGGACTTTGTGGTGTTCCTTTAGAGCCTTGTAAGTCTAATTCAGAAACAAAGAAACATGACAAAATCCTCTTCATAAGTGGTTTTGTGGTTGGATGGGTACTTTCTACCATCTTGGTTCTAGTTCTTAACTTGTTTATTGTGCCTATCCTGAGTGCAAGAAAACTGAAGAGCAAGAATAAGGAAAAACAAAAGACAACAGCTTCTCAAGGACCACGACTTTTAACTCCGAATGGGAGAATCCAAGACTCTAAGGTAACTTCATCCTCCTCTCCCACTAACTAAGTTGATTGCACAAATTTATGTTAGGATCCCTACTACTTCCAATTCTATCGCCTACCTTGTACCAAGAAATATATTATTCTTTGATCAAGAAAGAATATACTTTTTTGTCTGGGGTAAAACGTGAAACGTTTGATTAATTAATTCTTTCAAGTTTGAGTACAAAACAACTAGCACAGTGTTTTTTTTTTAATTTTTTTAATTTAAGTATAGGCAGACAATGAACTTCAAGTTATACGGGAGAATCGATTGAGTTGAACATCATGTGATTAGTTTTGATGCCTTTTTATGGTTATGATTAAGAAGCTAACTGTTTTCTTTCTTTTACCACTTCATGAGTGCTCTCTATATTTCAGATCACATTTACAACCAAAATTTTTTACGACACAAGTGAAGCTTCATAATGAGTATATATTTTGCAGTAATACTTTGTGCTTTAATGATAGATTATGGCACTGGAAAAGCATGTAACAAGAATGAGTTTTCAAGAACTCAGCAAGGCAACTAACGATTTCCACCTGATGAATACAATTGGAACGGGGAAACTGGGGACAATGTATAAGGCAATACTCCAAAATGGTTGGTTTCTTGCCATCAAGAAACTGCATAACTCCTACAATTTCGATCAAGAATTTATGTCTGAGCTCATGACTCTTGGAAGGATGAGACACTGCAATTTCGTACCACTAATAGGCTTCTGCTATGAAATTACCAGCAGACTTTTGGTCTATAAATACATGTCGAATGGAAACCTCCATGATCTCCTCTTTTCTGCTCAAAATGGAAAGCTCAAGCGCATAGAATGGCCTATGAGGGTGAACATAGCAGTTGGGATCGCGAGAGGGCTTGCATGGCTTCATCAGGTTGGAGTAGTCCATGGCAGCATTTGTTCAAGATGCATATTGCTTGATCATAGTTTTGAACCTAAGATATCCAACTTTGGCAGTGCAAAACTTTTGAATTCGAATTTTTCTTCTTCAAGTTGGAGAACTATGGCAGATAATGAAGTATGGGAGTCGGGTTCCTTTAAGAAGGATGTCTATGAGTATGGAGCTGTGCTTTTTGAGCTAATTGCTGAAGGCGAATTCAGCCAAATGAACGGTTGTCTGAAGAGTTTTGAAGGTCGTGATATGGTCGAATGGACATTTGAGAACTCCAAACCATATGGTTCAGATGAGATTAGGCAAGCATCTGAGGACGAGATCCTTGAGTTTGCTAGAGTTGCAGTTGACTGCACTCAATCTGATCCGGAAAGAAGGCCATCCATGCTAGAAGTGTACAAAAGGTTGAGCAAAATCACTGGGAGATCTGAACTCGCAAATGATTAATTTCGCTCTCTTAGCGTGGATGATTTTTTTTTTTTTTTTTTTTTGGGTAGGTTTTGAACTTCGAAGTTCATAGCATTGTAAGATCAACCAAACAAACTCCAATGCACTTGTGGTTGGTATGGAAACAAATATATCCAGACATATTGTATCACTCTAATCCTAAGATGAAACAAACAACATGGTTATTGAAGTACCCAAACACAAAATGTTTCAATTTGCGTTCAAGTAAAAAGTGTAATGTAAACAATAACATCAATGGTGTGATTATGCGTGTTAGAAATTAAAAGGAAGAAGAAATTTATTTCTTCAAGTCGCTTTTTCATCTTTTTTAGCCTATCACAAAGAGCTAACCATAGTAGTGACTGGTCCATAAAATCGCCATTACAAGTCGAGATGAGACAGTCAAGCGATTTGTGCAATATAACGTCATTAATAAAAAGGTTGTGAATATTTCTATTTTGCAAGCCCAATCTTTCTTTATTTCTTTAAGCTTTATGAAAACTTTGTAGACTTTGAAATCCATGTGTAACGTAATTTGAAGGACATGCTCAAACAAGATTTAACGGACATCCACACTTATCGTGACATCAAAATGTATTAAAATTAAATTGGAAGTACAATAATTACCGTCTATCTATATGGAAGCATGCTCTGGGGGGATTGGGATAGTTATGTTAATTTGAAAATTTCTCTAATATCGTGGAAATGTTTGTGAAATATGCAATCACCTTTGTCGTACGTCTATAAGAGTGAGGCTAAATCTTATTTTGGACCTTTAGAGTATAAATAATGCATTCCTATTTCAGTCCTTAAAATTCATATTTGGATGCTTTATCTCTCTAAGTATGAAATTCATCCACTTTAATTCTTAAACTTCAATTTTAAACACTGTATCCCCTTAAGTATGAACTTCATCACATAGAATTGTCAAAATCTAATGAGACTACCGGCAAATGATGCTCCAAATTCAAGAACTAAAGCAGGAAGGGGTATATGTATTTTTGGGAGTAATTATCCAAACATAAAGCTTAACTACTAAAGTGGGATGAATTTCGTACTTTAAAGAGTAAAGCATTAAAAAATGAAATTCAAGAGCTATGTGGAAATATGTCTAAAGTTCAAGGGACCAAAATAAAATTTAGCCCAAGAGTTGCCTCCCATTGCAGAAAAGTATTGGGCAATGTACAAAGCTTAGCCCTGCTTTCTTAATTAGACCGATCAAATATTTTCCATTACTTCCGGTGTTTGGTTAGAACAAATTCATGAGTCTAAGATTGAATTATATTGTTCCTCTATCTGGAGAAAGATGCATCAACACATGTATAATCGTGTGATCAAATTCTTTTATGTAAATAGTACCCAAATAGATATCAAACATCCTAAATGTACGTAGCACCCATTGACCCGGTATTAAAGACCTTGAAGAGGGACCATTCTCTGGGCGTGCTTGACCCGAACAAATGGACCCCCCGAATGTGGAAGAAAGACTAATCAGTGGACTTGAATTAATTTTCAACTACCCAATTTAGACTACAATGGCATAGACTTTGTTAGCGTGCATTTCGGTCATGACTCTTCAAGAAGTACAATTACTAATTAGGAGACTTCCCTGTTTCTATAATCCCAGTCTTTTCTGCAAAAGTTTTACACAGGGTAACTTTAATGCACTCTCCTTTACTTGCCAGAGTAACTGGTTGACACAAGCTAAATTTGTTTCAGTTTTACAGGACTGTCTTCAAGGTTCGGATAGCATGCAATTGGCACACAATTATTAAAAAAAAAAAATCTTTTGATGGTTAGGATAAGTTGAATTTGAGGATGAACAAGATTATTGTTGGGCAAATTTCTACCGATTACAAAATTTTGTGTGTTTCATTTAGGGTCTGTTTGTTTGGGTGGAAAATGTTTTCCGGAAAACATTTTCCACATTTTCCGTTGTTTGGTTGTTAATTAATTTCGGAAAATAATTTTTGAGGAAAATATTTTACTTCAAAAGGATGGAAAATAACTTACCTAATCCACTTACAGAAGTTATTTTCCTTCAAATAATCCAGCGTCTCTGCTATTTAACAAAATCAATTAGAAAGATCCTACGATTAAAAAGACACAGAGATGGAGAGATTCACGATAGGCTCTATCTCCATCTCCGGCGATAGGCAACAACAAAGGCACGATGTCCGATCTTTTAGGTCAAATTCCAGTGATATGCAAGTCTCTGTTCTCTCTCTCTCTTGACTTTTTGAACTCTATGGTTATTTTGGTTCTCCAATTTGGGGTTTTAATGCTATCATGTGACAGATTCAAGAAAATTCAAGGGTTAAGGAGAATCCGATCGAATTATGTGTAAAAGAAAGGATTGACTGCTGGACTTAAATTAGGAAGTTGCCTTATTCTTGAAACTACTGGAGATGGTATGCTTCCATGCTTTATGAGGTCATGGAGTTTGTAGTCCTGTAGACAATAGCTAGTGATGAAATAGTCATTTGGGTCAGTTTAGGCTTCCTCTTTATTTCAAGAATGTCGAATTATACTTTGATTTGCACTATCAATTTGAATCTATTTTAACAAGTTGACGTTTGATAAATTCTACTTGGAAGCCCTTTTTCACTTTCATTTTATCGCTAATCCAATTATATATTGTGAGGGATCTGTGTAAGTTGCAACTTAGAAGCCATGCTTTACTTTATATCAGCTTCACCTGGGCATAAATAATGGAGCACTGAAATATAAATGTTAGCTACAGATGGATATAATGGTTTTTTCATCTGAGAGATGTCAATTCAATACTTATTGGTCCCCCTTTTTTTAAAAAAAAAAAATTTTCAAGCAACTGGCCGTAGCTCCTGGAGATTGAGGAATAATTCAAACAAGAAAAGTAAAATCTTTCTTTGTATAATTGTACAAAATCATTGTCTTAGTCCATGATGTGTACAATTTCAGAAGTAGTAAGTAGTTACCACTCTTGTAAGTTCATGTCATTAACAGCTAGCACCTGATGGCCAAGCTTGATGGTAACATTATGATGTCATTTGATATTTCAGCTGATTGTTGTATGAAAAGAACTTTCCTCACTATAATTTGTCTAAGTAACTCTAAAGTCCAGATACACTAGAAGCGAGCAGTTGAAATAGTTTTAGACTTATGTACTAGGTGCCTTGACATACTTGGCTACTTGCAATCCGTTGACCAGGATAAGGTCTTGCATGCATTAGTTAGTAAAAACTGCAATTAATAGTTTAAATATGCTGTAATGATTGCTAAAAGTGCTACTGAGAGTCTAAATATGCTGCACCACTCAGGGACAATGCTGCTTGCTAAAATAATGTTTGGCTTTCTTCAAGAATGCAATGGAAAATATGTCCAAATCTTTGTAAGACTCCATGATTAGTGAATTTTTTGTTGTCTTTTATTGTTTGTTGTTTTGTCTTGGTGTGTTTGTGAGTTTTTGTTTATATGAATTGTTAAGATGTGTAATTTCTTAATCATAGTAGTAAAATCGTACACTTGAACCCATCCTATACCATTATCATGTGGATTTAGATAGTATAACAATGTTTTGCGTTGAGACTTGGGACAAATGTTGAATTTGATGAATAAATATCTTGTTGTATCGTGCAGGGAAACTGAATCATGATAAGCACATCAATGAATAAGGCTTCACGAATCAGCCAGGCAAGTCTCTAGAATGATGCAGTGGAGGTAGCAAATAAGTGGAGCACGCAAGTGATGAAATGGCACTCAGCTTGAGGTTTGAGCACATATATAATCCACGCCATAGACGTTATAGAAAATTTTTCCTTCTTGGCAGTTTAGAATGGTGCCTCTGCGTTCCTGTACATTTTGCAAATCAAGGGTACTGACATAACTAAATGGGGTTTGGAGTCAGCATTGAGCGATGGCATCTTCCTTTCTTGGTTATCTTGGAGGCAGGATATGAAAAAAGAATGGAAACAAAGGGAAAATATAGACAGCACATGGTTGGTAGGAGAAGAAAGATTTTGTGACGACCCCACCTTCCCCTAAGGCGTATCAAAGGGGTCGGCGGACCGCCTGCCCAACTCTCGCCAGGACTCACTTACTCACTCATTCAATATAACTTATCAAACTAAAACCCTGGATACAATACAGAAGGGTACAATGTCTTACAAATACATAACATCCCAATTACAATCCCATAGTACATAGATCATCTATCCTTACATTCAAGTTCCATTATACAAAAGTTCACAACATTCATGATTCAAGATTCTCCAAAATAAATAACAAAACACAAGTAAAACCCAAATCTCAAGGGTTGGCACCACCACTCGGTTGCTCATTTCCTGCTAAGGAAAACAAATGGAAAGGGTGAGCTAAAAGGCCGTGAGTTCCCAAAAACATGCAAGTCACTTAATACATAAAACAAATTCACTCCACAAGTACATTTGGAACTTAAACAAATAGGAAAGCAATTAACAACAAAATGTTGGATACGGGGGCCCTCAGGGGCCAAGTTTCACGATGCTTGTCCACGAACCAGGTAGTTGACACTCCGTCAACTATCACTATTACCATGTAGAACCCTCTTACTCCTTACTCCACCAAAACCCCCACTGGGCCCTCATTACAAGCACTTATCACTTCAATTTGATAGTGTACATTGTATTCATTTCCGAGACAAGTTCGCTGCCAAGTCTCGAGTACATTTTATTTCACTTCACTTCACTTGTATATATGTATCATTGGTTTGGTGCTCTTAACAGAGACAAGGTCACAAGCCAAGTCTCTAGCACATTTCAATTCATTTCACTTCACTAGGTTGTTGCTCTTTTGGAGACTGGTTTAAGAACCAAGTCCCGAGCATGCATCACTGGTCTGAGTCACTGTGCTTTGTGACATTTAAATAACCCTATGGCTCGGCCCTTTCTCCTCGGCCTAGGCCTAACCCCCAACTCGAGTCGAAGTGTTCGCCTATAGGTCTCAGGAATTTCCTGACCTTTTCAAACACATACAATCACAATATAATACTGTAAAGCACTTTTACAATCACTCACTTCAATACACTTTCATAATCACTTTTACTCAAATGGAGTAGGTGCGATAAAGTACGCACCATCCCCATCAGAGGGTTAAAAACCAATTTTCACATAACATTCACTTCATTGCATTCATATACAATCATTTGCACGTAAACACGAAACAAGCATGGAAACTCACCAAAGTAAGGTTCAGCTTCCACGTAGGGTTCAAAGTCACCGCCTTGCACACTCCATAAAAAAATTTAAAACAATCAATGAGATTCAATTCATTCTTTTTCATTCACTAACACAGTTCACTTTCACTTTTTAGTTTCAAATGACAATTTTTCCAAAACTTGCTCGAGAAAAAGCTTTCATTTCTCATGGTACAATGTTCCAAATAAATCCCCTTTGAAAAGTCACTTTTTCATTTCAAAAGAGCATCCCACCGATATACTCATTGGCACTACAAGCACGTTCTTTTTCACAAAACATTTAAGTGAGATCTCACACCTCAAAATCACTTTTTACACAACACGTTCGACATTCACTTTTAGTTAAAACTTTCATATTAACATAAAACACTTCATACCACGCCATTATATTCAAAATCTCTAGAATTTGACCAAGACATGGCAAAACCCTCAAATTTAATTAAACAGCACTTTTCACTCAAATTTCATGAAAAACCTCACTTTTAACCCTTTAAATTTCAAACATTCCCTCACACACATACACTCACAATTTGGACAATATACATGTTTTTCTTAAAAGAAACTCTTCAAGAACATTCACAACACTTCAAAATCAAACATTAAAATCACCAAGCATGGGTTTGGCCATAACATACATTTTCCTTCAACATTTCAACAACTAAAAACCCTAATTTCTATCATATCAATACAAGTTCACAAATAACAGGCAAATCCCAATCAGGTCCTCAAGTCCGCTACCTAAGTTGGGATTTCAAGAGCCCAACTTCATCTTTTCAGATGAGATCATTTCTATCAATATTAACCACAGATCTACACTAATTAACACTAATAGTATCTCTCAGCACTCAAAAGTGTTTAAAGGGATATATGTGCTCAGATCTCCAACTTAGCACTAGAAACACACTAGTCCCACTTTCAGATGAGATCATTTCTATCAAAGTTCTCCAACTTGAAGAGGTATTCCAAAATGGACGATTGATAATAATGTTAACAGGTGTGTTTGCATATCATGAGATTTGGGAGTATCTTCTTAATCAAACTACTTGACTTGATGCTTCGATCAAACTACTTGACTTCAGCTAGCCAATTCTGTAAAAACCTTGTCAATTCATTTGTAGTTCTATCTAAGAGATAACTACAACACTGTAAAAACCTTGTCAATTCATTAGCCGTGTATAATATTATTAAATCTAACTACAAGAGAATATGAAAATATTCATATTCGTGAGACATATAACAACTGGTCTAAAATTGTTGAGGTCCCAAAAACCTGAGTTATAGTTGCTCACATATAAAAAAATGGAGAAAAATTAAAAATCACAAGGTCAGAGATCAGTAACACATTGTGAATGAAATCTTCTCCCAGTGCCAGCTAAACAACATTGTCCCTTAGCTAAAGCTCAAATTAAAGAACAAGAAAAGGGACTGTCCTCTAGTCATGTTTGACCAGAACAGTGTCCGGTCTCCATTAATCTATCGAATTCTCCACATGGGAACTCTCTAATGTGGAAGACAGACTAAATGTTTAGAGTTGAATTGATTTCGGTTCAGACTCTTTAGACTAATACCACTGATTCTTAGTCAACTCGTGGAAGTTTTCTTCGTGAATAATAAGAATTCATATAAAAAATTTAAAAAGTATGGGTGTGCATTACCCATGATGAACCTTGTGTTGCAAAGCCACGAAAGGGATGGCTGGTTGCCTCATTTTCCAGATGGACCCCTGAATGTGGAAGAAAGACTAATGAGAAGACTTGAATTAATCCCCAGTGGCCCAAGTACCACTGCAATGGGCATATACTTCGTTAGCCTGCATTTTTAAGGCCTGAGTTTTGAAAAGAAGTACTGCTACTAATTAGTAGAATTTTGCACTTCTCTAATCCAATCATTTTCTTTGACCTTAGTTTGTATATTGGTGATATTAATTTTAATTTTGCACCTTTTTGTTTTACTGTTTGTACTTATCATCTTAGTGTTTACATTCATTATGGTAATGCGTACATTTCATAATACAATTGATATTAGTAATTGCAAAAATCCCAAATTCCCTGCTTCTACAGTTTCAAGGGTAGAAGCCCTGAACGGGGAGAAATTTTTTTTTCTCGGACTGTTTACTTTGTTGGTCATCGTTATTAATCTCCCAGATCAATGGCCATGATTATTGATACAAGGGATTAGAAGAGAAAGTGGTCAAATTTAGTGGTTTGCTCAAGAAAGAAAACAATTGAAGAAAATTAGAGAGCTAGCTAGCTTGAAGATTCATGCTAAAATAAAAAAATGAAAAGAAACCAGCTAAAGCCATACTTGTCCACGTCTGCCACGACATCAAAACACGGCTTCTTAATTAAAAAGCTTGACATAATAATAATGAAATGTGGATAGTCGATTTTTCCTACTCACTGGTTGCATAATCATGATGAGAAGTGGAATTATTGCAAAAGTAATTCTGTGGGAATGCAGTAGAATAATAATTCTGTGACTAAGAGAGGGGACTGATTCGTCTTAGAGCATTCTTGGCATTTAGGTGGTAGGGATTAATCTCAATCCCACCTTTCATTTTTTTATTCTACAAAATTTGGACCGTAAAATCATCAGATCACCGAAAGGCGAAGCCTAGGCGCGACAAAAAAAGACTTACCTAATGAAAAGGCATCGTAAAATGCTTTAAAACCAAAAAGAAAGAGCAATGAGAATTTCTTTGCTTAAATCTTTCAAACCGAAAAGCAGGTGTGGGCTGCAGGTCCTTACTCCTTTCTTAAAGGTTAAAGCACGATGCCACACTGGTCCTTCTCAACTACGAAATGAGTGTGGGAGAAGCTCCAGAGAAAACAATAAAATTTCTTTACTTTATCGAAGCCATGGTGATTTCCAGATTATTTACCGCTCTTGCGTGAACTTTGATTGATCTATTCTTCCTTGCTCCGTTTGTCTGTCGAGTAATTGATTATCTCGCTTCTTTTCTTCACCTCCCCACCAGAAAAGAAAATAAACACTTGCTAGCTCTGTAGTAGGTGAGATTTGTATCTCCCTTATAATCTGAGAGTGAAACTGAGGAAAGTCCCTGCACGAAAGAGATGGAGATGGCCTCCACTTGCAGCATCGATCGTGTCTTACTTGATCTGAAGTTACTCGTGCACAACCCCATGGTCAGGTTCTATCAGTCTAATAGATACAGTACCGAAGCTGCACTCCGGGAGATAAAATTTCTCAAAACATTTGTTATGTGTGCAAGAGAGTGGAGCCACAGCAATGATTTGTACTTGGAATCTGACAGTATTTTGAAGAAGGTGAGTCTTCCATCTTTCTTGTCTTGCGTTGAAGATACCGTTCACAAATATGAGCAACGAATTCACTATCTTTCCCTTAGTTTAGAATTGGGTGATAATGACGAGGAGGATCTCGCTATGGTTGCTCATCCAGCAAGTGAAAATTACGGCAAACTTTTTAATGCTGGTTTTGAGTGTTCTCAATTTGTGGAAGATATAAGATCATTTAAAGAAGAAATCATCCAACTTTACTTTACTTTGGCAAGCAGCATTTCATTGCAACCAAATTCCTGCATGAGAGATGATGAACTAATGGAATTCGTAGATCTCATTCTACAAAATCTAGCGGATTTAACAACTGTCTGTTTGTCTCTTTCTACTACTTCCGCTGCTGCTTTGACGGCTCAAAATCAAGACCTTGCAGTAAAGCTAACATTCTTGAAAAGCTTCATTCCCTTTGCCAAATTGCGAGGAACTCTGGATATTCCCGCCTTGCTGTTGGCTCACTTTGAAGTGGTGGCTTTGGAAGCAGCACGCCTCTCTTACATGTGTTCTTTTTGGGAAGAGTACACTCCTGAGTTCTGCTCCATGATATGTGAAGAACAACAGAAGATCAAGCCTGTCAATTTTCAAGTCTATGAGATTTATATGGAAGTTCTTAGACCTACAAGATCCTCAAAATCATTGGATAGTCCAATGATGGATAAGCATATTATGAACAACTTCAATGATTCTCTGATAAGTCATCTATGGGAGCTTCTATGCTGCAGCTCTAGCTTTGTGGATTCCATGAAAGATGAAATGCAAATACTCTATGGAGGACTGAGATTCTTGAGAAGCATTTTAAGGCAGCATCAGGAGAAGATGGATGAGCAAAACGAAAGAATTGAAGCTCTCCTCAGTGAGGCAGGTGTTATAATTTTCTCGCCTTCTCTAAACAGAGTGAACGAAGGAAAAGTCAACTTCTTAGAATCCACAGAGGCTCTTGATTGTTATGATATGCTGGCTAATACCAACATCCATATCAAGCATATTAAGGATCAGATCTGTGGCTCAAGCATTACAGAGAGGCTTCCTTCCTCTCATAGCTTAACAGTACAAGAAGCGTGGAAGCCTTCCAGCCACATGCTATCAAAACGTAAAATACCAGTCACCCATGAAGTCACGGTTGGTCTTGATGATGAGGTAGAAAAGGTAATTGAACGACTTACAAGCGGACCAGATCAACTGGAAATTGTTCCCATTGTTGGAATGGCTGGGCTTGGTAAGACAACTTTAGCCAAAAAAGTTTACAATGATAGTTCAGTTGTCTATGACTTCCATATTCGTCTTTGGTGTACTGTTCCTCAAGCCTACAACATGAAAGATGTGTTACTTCAAATTTTGTGCTCTGATGGCAAACATTCAAAGATGAATGAAGAGTTCTCAGATCGGGATGAGCATGCATTGCTTCAAAAGCTCTACAAAAAGCTGAAGGGGAATCGGTATCTTGTTGTTTTTGATGATGTTTGGGACTTCAAGGCATGGAATGAGTTGAGATGTTCATTCCCAGATGAGGAGAACAGAAGTAGAATAATCTTCACCAGTCGATTTTCTGATGTGGTTTCACAGGTTCAGTATGGTGGGGAACCTCACAATCTTCGCCCACTGAGCGAGAAAGAAAGTTTTGAATTACTACAGAAGAAGGTATTTGGAGGAGAAGCTTGTCCTCAAGCATTGTGTGGATTTGCGATGGAGATCGCCAAAAAATGCAGGGGATTACCACTAGCAGTTGTTGTTGTAGCTGGAGTCCTAGCAACTATAAAGCATGATATTTGGGTTTGGGAAGAATTTGTTAAAAGTTTAACTTCGACCATGGTGTCTGGTATAGACGAGTGCAAGAAATCATTGGAGCTCAGTTATGAACGTTTACCAGATCACTTGAAGGCATGCCTGCTGTATTTTGCTGCATTTCAAGAAGATGAAAAAATTGGTGCCAAGAATTTGATGCGTCTATGGATTGCAGAAGGGTTGGTGGAAAAAATTGAAGGAAGGAGAGCAGAGGACATTGCAGAAGAATATCTGATGGACCTAATCGGTCGAAACTTAGTGATGGTAAGTAAAAGCAGATCCATCGGTGGAGTGAAAACTTGTTACATTCATGATTTGATATTTGAGTTCTGTAAGGCAGAGTCAAAAGCAAAGAATTTTCTTCAGGTCGTACGAGGATATGATGAGCTTTCTACCTTTAATGAACCTCCCAACCTACCTCGGTTGTCCATTTTCTCCAGTGGAGCAGATTTTATAAAGTCAAGGCTATTTTGTCCACATTTAGATAGTCTGCTATTCTTTGATAATCAGGCTGGACAATATGAGCGTAAGTTGCTTAATATCTCCTTCCTTTTTTGCATCTACAAAGATCTCAAGGTTTTGAATTTAGAGCGCATTAAGCTAAGGCTGAAGGAGCTTCCAACTGAAGTCGAATCACTTCTTCGTTTGAGGTACTTAGTCCTTACAGCTGGGCAGATGCAATATATTCCACCACCTATCGCCAAGCTCTCAAATTTGGAAACCTTTTGTCTAAATTCTAGAGCTACGGTTTTATTGCCAGATAGCATCTGGAACATGAAGCAGTTGAGGCATTTACATGTTAGAGGCGGTTTCTGTGATTTTCTTTTTTCTTCCAATGACGACATTGTTGAAAACCTCCCCACTCTATCCAATTTAGACACACTCTCCACACTGTGTCTTTATTTGGATCTAGAAGGAGATTACATATTGAGAAGGATTCCCAACATTCGCCAACTTAAAATCCATCTTCTGTTTGGAGAAGGACGATGCTGCGACATGAGTGGACTGGAATGTCTAGAATCACTCACGTTATATTGTGATTACTCATCAAGTCCACCGGATCATATTGAACTTTCTTTTCCCATGAATTTAAAGAAGCTGCATCTTGCCAAGCTGGGTCTTCCCTGTAGTACAATGTCATTGATTGAACAACTACCCAATCTTGAGGTCCTCAAATTAGGACGCAATGCAATGGGGGCCGAAAGATGGGAGCTGATGGAAGGAGGATTTCCTGAACTCAGGGTCTTGATTTTGTCCGGATTAGGCATTGTGGAGTGGACAGAGGCAGACCCTGATAGTGGTGATTATTTTCCCTCTCTTCAGCAATTAAAACTCCACTCAATTGGGCGTTTGAAAACGGTCCCTTCTTGTTTAGGGCGTATATCAACTCTTGAAACGATTGAGGTGAAGAATCCTTGGGGTGATCCTATCAAATCTTTAGTACGGGAAATCGAAGAAGCACAGAAAAATTATGGAAATGAGAATTTGAAGATCATTTATGGAAGATATTGAAGGGCATCAGCTGGTGCAATAATATCAGGTAATTTTTGGCATCACCAACAATTAGCCTGCAGAAGCAATCATGCATTTTTGTTTTAAGCCAAATTAATTGATTTCCTCTTATTTCTCTATTTATATAATTAATTTTTGGTGGATTAAGATTTGTACTTTTTTTAACTTTTAGTTGGTTGTAATGCTTGCACAAGTACATTGAAATTGATGAACAAACAACTAATGATTGCTTGTACTTTTCTTTTCTTATTTTTAATGATATCAGCAGGGATTACTTCTTTTTTTTTTTCCCCTCTTGGTGCTCTTATGGAAGATGGAGGTAAAAGTTGAATGGATGGCTCTTTTCTTGTGAAAATATGGTTGACACAATCAATGAGGTTTGTACACGGGGCACTATTTTATCAATCTCCACGGCAGCATGAAGGTTTAAACTTTGTGCCTTGTATTGAAATACTTTTGCCGCTGGTGTGGAAGAGCAAGACAGTTGTAGGAGCAAATTTGTTTGTGAATTTTGCTTAATTTTTATGTTGCCGAATTTAGCAATTATTGTGTACTATTTCTGCTCAAACTTGTGTCAATTTGCTGAATTGGGACTTGAAAAATAGGGACAATGTACAAGGTACTACAGCAAGCAAAATGGTTGGATTTTTTTGCCGTCAAGGAACCTATTTCCTTCCTTTCTTTCTTTTTTTTTTTTTTTTTTTGAGTTTGAAACTCCAATACTCCATCATTTTGATCTACAGATTCATGTCAGGAGCATAGCATAGCATGGCCTATAAAACATAAAAATTGCAATTGGGATGATGGGATCACAAAAGGCATTGCGTGGCTTAATCAGGATAGAGTACTACTCTGTTGTAGAACTGGTTGAAGATGTATACAATATACTGCTTGTCATAATTTTGGACCCAGAATATCCAACTTTCAAATAAGTGTTCAAGTTTCAAAATCATATTTTACTTCTTCATGTTGGAGAACTTTGGTAAAGAATCAAGTATACGAGTCAGATTGCTTTAGGAAGGATTCTGCTTCTTGAGTTAATTGCTGGAAAAGAAGTAAGTAAAATAATTGATTCTCCGAAGGTGATAATGATTGAATGGATATTTAAACTTCTATTCTAGAATTCCGGTCCATATGGTTCGGATGATATAAAGCGCTAGGTTTTGATCCGGGGATCCGTGGAGATCATGTGTATAAAATTCGTAATTGTAATATTGGATAATGCCTATAAATATAGGCTATATAAACTATAAAGTAAACTGACACAACTAGTACCATAAATTTAGACATTTTTTCGTTTTTTGAAATCCTATTCTATTACAAAGAATGGAAACCTATAAATACAGGCTACATAAACTATAAAGTAAATTGACACAACTAGTACAATAAATTTAGACTTTTTTCATTTTTTGAAATCCTCTCTATTACAAAGAGTGGCCTTGTGGAAGGGATAGCTAAATTGGAGGGTGTCTAGTGCTACTGCCGTGTGCTTGCTCGCTTGCTGGCCTTGTGGAAGGGACAGCTAAACTGGAGGACGTTTAGCGCTACTCCTCTGTGCCTGCCTGTCTACTGTCTTGTCACATTGCGATAATATTTGTAAATATAATAGGGTAAGAATCAAACCCTCAACCATTGGGAAGAAGTCACAAAACTCAAACCGCTCGACCCACTATTCATTCCTAAATTTAGACTAATTAACCTGCACAACTACTTCAATGAATAAAAAATTTAGATTTCATCAATTTTAAATCCTCGGTTTCTCATGCTATGCTAGTAGATTTCCTTTTTTTTTGTTTGAATTTTTTTCTAACAATGGAGGGGTGTGATTTAAGAAGCAATGAGGAAAATTAGAGTCCAGATTCTCTAATTTTTGAAATTTCAATCTTATCCACTACATCAAGGCCTTTTAGGCCTATACCAATGGATTATCAAGCCATTGGACAAACAAATTTGCAAGTGCATTACATTTTACACGAAAAGAATATGTTGCACAAAGTTTGTTTTGCAGAAAGACAGGTTAAGGGAGAAGGTATATATTCCGAACAGCGAAAAAAAAAAACCAATATATGGTAATATTCCACGCGTGCAATTATAATGCTATATGACGAGGGTTTGAATAAGCTTATATTTTCAGTGGGGGAGACTGGAGAGTTTTGAATAATTTACATATCAAAGTCAATAAGTATAAGTTCAGAATCCGAAACAATCTTTTCTTTTTCCCTTTTTTTCAACACTCATAATCTTTTAGTTAAATAGCATTTTTTTTTTTTTTTTTTTTGCAGTAGAAAACATAACATCTACATCAGTGCACAATTAATTATCTGCTTGCTGGTCATCATATTCCCAAGAATCTAATGCTACATTGCTACTCAGTATCATGCTTAAGAAACCAAAATGAAATATAGAAACTTCATTGTCAGGTGTCAATCACAATCCATTTATGTTGACTCACCCAAACTCGCATGTTAATAATTTATCCAAACCTACCCATTAATTTTAAATGGGTATAAATGGGTATCCATTTATAACTATTTAATTAATGGGCAGTGGGTTGAACTTGACCCACCCATTTAATCCATTTAAAGATAAATAAACATTTTATTTAAATTTTAGTGAGTGTTAAGGAGATAAATTTGAATTTCTTACCAATGTAATAATTATAAAATGTTATTATTTCTTGTCAAACACCATGTGAAAGTTTTTTAATAAAATAAATAATATTTCAAACGAGTCATAAATGGGTACTTAGATATACCCATATCCATTTATTAAATAGGTGTAAATGGGTACACATTTATATACCCATTTATTTAAATGGGTATAGATAGATTGACTCAATTATACCCATTTTTCAATTATGACTTACTCAGATCTAATCAAATCACCCATTTTGACACCTATAATTGTGACTTACCAAGTTGAGGTCACTTTGGAAAATGATGGGACCCTTTTTGTTGTACTCTTCATGTGCTATGTGAGTGTTGAATTATTTTAAAAGTATCACCTTGAGCGTGAGTCTGTTTACAGGCTTACTGTATGATTTGGATGCTTTGAAGTACTAATATACACTATAACTTTATAAATTAAAGCATACGTTTTCAATCCTATGTAAATTTTCTCAGCAATGCTTTGTTTAACTCATTCCATCTATAATTAGCTTGATTACATACTTGGCTTTGGCCTAAGAAGATGATAATCCTATAGTTGTTTCCTTATTTTGACAAGATCTTTTGATGAGGACATGGATAAATATGTTGATGAAGTTACTGGAGGGAAATATTCATCTACAGCAAGAGAAGAAAAGAAAAAGGGAAAGGAAGCAATGACTTTTGTTCTGTTAGTATATGTACTTTATAATAAAATTGCCCGAATCCATATAATTCCACCATTTCAAGTGTTGAAGCCATCATTTTTTTTTATCATGCATTTTAGTGTAATTAATATAGAAAACTTATAGCCATGATTATTACGCTAGGAAATAAGAAGAGATAGTCAAGTTTAGACCGAGTGACCTTAATTTAATAACTAAGGCCCCGTATGATAAGTCAATTTAGTACTTAAACTTAATAGATCGAATCTTAACACGTTTAAACTATTTGATAATCAAAAATAAAATATTTGAATTAATTAAGTGGCACTGAATTTTCTAGGTAAAACTTGCTCCCAAAATTAAGTGATAAGCTATTCACTTATCATTTAATGTGATATACATTCAAATATATTATATTTAGTACTAAATAATTCAATCATTTAATAGATTCAGACTTCATATTCATATTTTAGATTTCAGTATTCAAACTTCAGTTTTATCAAACGCAACCTAAGATTGAAACTCCAAATTTAGAGGGTATAGTTCAAATGCCCCTCCCCCTTCCATAGTAACTAACTAAATTCTACATGAGAGGAAGAATATTGCCAAACAAAGAACCAAAAAAGGAAATTCTTTTTGCTATATTTTTTTCCTAAACTTTGGAACGAAATTTAAACGAATATTTTGCCAGCAAAGTTAATTTGACACATGTTTTGGGCTCCTTCACCTTCAACCCACCTTGTAATGATTCTGTGAGGCCCAAATTTCAACAACTTGTTCCACATCTATACGTCTGAACTGTGTATATTCCTCTACTTTCTAAATCGAGTAGCAATTGAATTTTGAATTGTTAACTCCAATTTCAAAATTTTCAAACATTGTCTCAATTTACTCGTGCTTTGCTCCTTGCTCAGTTTGTGTTCATTAATTGAATATGTCAGTTCTCTACCTCATGTTCCAAATAATAATGATGACAATTGATGGGTGAATATTTGTATGTGTTAATTGGGGTTATTTGGGCCTAATTTCTACCATTTATTGTGCCAAGAATGGGTTTACTACTTATATTTGAATTTTGTGGTAGTTGTAGGTCTTTGGAGTAAAAGTTGGCTTTTATTGGCAAAATTCTAGAAGATTTACATTTCCAGGCCGTGCCTGTGCCAGAGAAGGGTAGTTGGGCTGAATTGAAAAGTGGTGAGCTGAAGTTGTGAACACGTGCTGATATTTTGAAGAATTAATTGGAAGTCGGTTGTGGATAGGGAACTTTCCGCAAAGCACTGGGCAACGAATTGGGAAGGTAGAGTCCTGCGTGGATTAGAAGTTTGCATGAAGCTTGGGACTGCTTTCCTTATTGCGCAGGGTCGCCGACTCAAACTTGGATTGGTGTGCGTGGCTTCCTAAAAGAGTCGGTGCTGGATGATCATTTTAGGAATCTGTCTCTCGTGATTTTTGGGGACTTGACCGAGACCATATGGGACTAGTCTTGTGTTTTATTTTTAGTCCGTGAGGAGTGGCCAATTTTGGGGGCGGTGTGTTTTTGTTTTTATTTCAGTTTTCCGCAGCCATTAGATATAGGGACATTAGAGTAGTATTTCCAGTTGGGTTGTTCCATCTTCGTTGAGTTCTATTGTCGACTTTCTCCGATTACAACTTTGCCTAGCATAGTTTATTTGCTTTCTTGTTAATTGCGTAGGGGACAAGAGTAGATTAGTACTTTGAATTCTTTGGTTTTCGTTTTCCAGATTTGCATCGTTTTTGTTTCCCGATTTTTCCGTCTTTTGCTACCAAGCTTCTGAACCAGCATTCGACTTATTTTCCAGTAATTATTCATAGCTTTCAAGTGAAGATTTTTCCTGTGTTAATTCAAGTGTTTTCTTATTCCTTAAATACAAGTTACATGGAATCAACGACTTGCATGGAAAAGATGTCAAGGCATGGCTAGTTCTTTTTCTAGTTGAGGAATAATCAAGGCTCGGGGCACCACATCTGTGAGATCGTTTTGATTATTAATTTTAATATTTATGTTCATGGGTATTTAATTATTCTCTATTTTCAATTAATTATTATTTGGGTTTATTGGGTAATGTGGCCAGTTATTCAATTGTCTAAATAATATACAGTCAATTAGGGTGTTGGCGCGTCGCCTTTAAGCAACCTAATTAGTGGCACACGAGACAGTTTCACCGCCTCGCAAGTGGTCTAATTTGTATCGTATGAATAATTAATCTAGCTTCAGTTAACCCGCATGTGTGTTAACCATCTAGAATTGGGTCTTTCTAATTCCTAATGCTGTGACTGCATTAATCCCATGAGCGTATTTAGGGTTGTCCAATTCACAAGAGGGTAGTCTATAAGCGTCTCTGGGCTACTATAAAATTAAGGAAAGATTGGTGGTTGGGCGCGTCGCTTGACCACTATAACCAATTTATTCATGAGCATGTAAATATCTGTTTGGGTCTATGATCAGTTGTGTGCACCGGTGCCAAGATTAATTCCTCGACTAGACTGTTAAATTCATTGATATTTGTTTTATTTGATTCTTGCCATTTTGATTAAATTGAAATTTCAGTTTTTATTTCTTTCTTTTTAATTAATTGCTCTCTTTCCAAAAACCTCCCTATTTTCCCTGTGTGATTTGTCCACCAATTCCCTGAGGAGACGACCCTACTTGCCCTATTCTCAAATTACTATTGTTGGCATTTAGGCTTATATTTTAACTTTATTTTTGGAGGTTTGACACCCACCAACAATAGCAATAAGCAATTTTTCTTGTACTGCACCATGTTATATCAAGTTGGTCAGTAGTGCAGAATAATGGCTTAGCAGCTTATATATGCCTGATGAGCAAACAATTTGCTGTAGTGTGGAAGAAAAAGACAGCTAAAAAAGCAAATTTCTGCATAGATTTTGTGTGTATCTGGTGTTGATCATTTTAGCAATTATTGTGTGCTATTTCTTTCAAACTCGTTTCAATTTGCCGAATTGGGACCAGGAAAACAGGGACAATGTACATGGACAACTTCAAAATGTTTTTTTTTTTTTTTCCTGCGGTCAAGAAGCCCTGTAGCTTTCTGGTTTTCTGGGTTTTTTAGGAAGTAGAAACTCCATAAATCGCACAATTTGGGTTAATCAGTTTGTGTCTCGTCTCATGACTCTTGGAAGAATGAGACAGCAGCGATCTGGTACCACCAATATGATTCAGCTATGAGATTAACAGCAGACCGTTGATCTACAAATGCATGTCATATGGAAACCTCTAAGATCTTCTCTTTTTTCTGCTCAAAACGGTTGAGTAAACGGCATCATAGCATGATCTAGACATGTTTGCAATTGTGATTTTGAAAGGCTTTGCGTGGCTTCGTCAGGTTAGAGTAGTTTTATCGCAGCATTTGTTGAACACGTTTATTGCTCTATTTTTGAAACCCAAGATGTCCAACTTCTGAAAGTGCAAAAGTTTCCGAATCGATTTTACTTCTTCAAGTAGGAGAATTGTGGTAAATAATTTTGAAATGAACCACCCGAGATTGAGGTAACTTTTTATGTGGCTTTGACTCATGGTGTCAATTGTACTCTACGCCTACGGTCCATAGTTTTGCAGAGGGCCGTATTATAAACTCTGCTTCGATGCTTTAAGTTTACACTGATTTTCACTTTGGTTGCATCTTTAATTTATTTTTATTTTATACTAATTTCAGACCCTAAAATCTGTCAAACTGTCTCACATCAGCCAAACAACTCATATTGTGAATGAAAGTGCACTCCAATGCCCGTGTCAAGGGTTCGAGGCTCAGTGGCAGCACTGAGTTGCTCGCAAAGGCTCTGGTGCTTGTTGTGAAGAAAATCTCGCCTAACCTTATCTACAAATGGGGGGTGTCCCCCAACAATCTAAATATGGGTTGGGACCTGAAGTGGGTCAGGTCCTTTTACATTTGTTAAAAAAAAAAAAAAAAAACTGCAATCGCTCATTTTATTTACAATTCTTAAGAAAGAGACCACCAACATAGCTAATCAGAAGCCAATATAATGGCGCATATCAGCATATTAATCATATACTCACATTACAGGTGTGTTTAATTATAGATATGTGGGACGGATTAGCAGCTTTAGGATGCAAAGTGTCTAAATAAAATTTAGAGGTGCGATTCAAGATTAATTAAGTAATTTTAGAGTATAAAGTAGTCAAAATAAAAGTTTAGAATATAAAGTGAAAATCGTTAAAACACTTCCTCTAGTCAAAGTGATTTCATTTCCTCTTGATGGCACTATTGATTTCAAACAATCCTACTAAAAAAATTGAACTCTTTGGTCTTCAAGATTGGGAGTTTATAGCTTTATGGTAGTTGATGTTTGTACTAATAAAGTATAAGTACATTAAATGAAACGTAGATGACTAACTCAGCAATTTTTCTTTTCTTTTTTCCCCTCTTTTTCCTATCAGTTGAAAATAAAAAGATTAGCTTTGTGATGCTGGAAATTTCTGTTTAACTTATATTCAATTTTTTTTGGGTCCGCCTGCCGCTCCTTTTCTTTCTTTCTTTAAATAATGTAACTAGGCCAACATGCAACGACGTCTTGCCTAATGAAAAGGAATAAATTTTTTGAAACGAAAAACAAGTCCAAAAACAATAAAAATTTCTCTACCTAATCGAGATGACTTTCTGGTGATTCAACACTGTCTCGAAACCTGTCTTCTTTAAAAGTTTCTTTATTTTTTTTATTTTTATTTTGTGGGTTTGATGATTCCAACACTGTCTCCAAAAAATAATAAAGTAGTCAATAAAAAAACCTGTTTGCTTTTCTAAACCGAGACGACATTCTGATGATTACAAGTTTACAGCATTGCCTCAACTACTTTGTCGATCTTTTGTTTCTTGCTCCGTTGGTTTGTTGGATAGTTGAATATCGCGTCTCTCATCTTCTTCCCCGAAAAGGAAAAAAAAAAAAAAAAAAAGGGGTCTGAAGGTGGAATTTTTTTCTTCTCTAGCTGCAGTAAAATTTGAGAGGAAAATTGGGGAAGATCCCTGCACCATAAGAGCTGGAGATGGCCTCTACTTGCATCGATCGTGTCTTACTTGATCTAGAGCTGCTCATGAGCAGATACAATTGCTATTCTGATGCTGCTTCTGATGTTTCAGATGCAATCAAAGACATGAAATTCCTCAAAACATTTACGATGTGTGCAAGAAAGTGGAGCCAAAGCAATGATTTGTGCTTGGAATCAGATGATGTTGTTAAGAAGGTGAGCCTTCCATCTTTCTTAACTTGCATTGAGGATGCTGTTCACAAATATGAGGAGGACATTCACTCTCTTTCCCTTAGATCAGAACCTGAAGAAGACTCACATACTCGTGATCGTAACGCTCTGATCTCTAAATTGCGAAAACAGCTCGAATCACTTTCCTCAAATCACAAATATGAGGAGGATATTCACTCACTTTCCCCTGGATCAGAAACTGAAGAAGTCTCACATACTCTTGACAAACCACTGATCTCTAAGTTGCGAAACCAGATCAAATCATTTGAGCAAGAAATCATCCAAGTGTACGTTACTTTGGTGAGCAGCAGGTTGTTGCACTCAAATTCTTGCAGGAGAGATGATGAACTAATGGAATTCGTAGACCTCATCCTACAAAATCTAGCGGATTTGATGACTCCTTATTCGTTTCTTTATAAGAATTCGCGATTTGGTATATCGTCTCTTTACGCTGCTTTGAGTGCTCAATTCCAAGCCCTTGAAGTGAAGCTAACACTCTTGAAAAGTTTCATTCCCTTTGCCAAATTGCGAGGAACTGTAGATATTCCAGCCTTGCTATTGGCGCACTTTGAGGTGGTGGCTTTGAACGCCGCACGCCTCTCTTACATGTGTTCTTTCTGGGGTGATGAGTATGAGAGAAGTTGGAAGAATCGTAAGTTGTACTCTATAACATATGAACAACAACGGAAGATCAGAGTTATTGATTTTCAAGTCTATGAGATTTATGTGGAAGTTCTTAGAGCTACAAGATCTTCAGAATCATTGCATAGTACAATGATGGATAAGCAGATATTGAACAACTTCAATGATTCTCTGATAAGTTGTCTTTGGGACCTGTTATGCTGCAGCTCTAGCTTTATGGATTTTATGAAAGATGAAATGAAAATACTCTATGCAGGACTGAGATTCTTGAGAAGCATAATAAGGGAGCATCATGAGAAGATAGATGAACAAAATGAAAAAGTTGGAGCTCTCCTTAGTGAGGCAGGGATTATAATTTGCTCGCCTTCTCTAAACAGAGTGAAAGAAGGAGAAGTTAGCTTCATAGAATCCACAGAGGCTCTTGTTTGTTATGATATGCTGCTCAAAACCAACATCCATATCAAGCATTTCAAGGATCAGATCAGTGGCTCAAGCATTTCTGAAAGTCCTCCTTCCTTTCATAGCTTAAGAGTACAAGAATTTAGCAAGCCTTCCAGCCACATGCTATCAAAAGGTAAAATACCAATAGCCCTTAGAGTCATGGTTGGTCTTGATGATGAGGCAGAAAAAGTAATTGAACGACTTATGAGCGGACCAGAACAGGTGGAAATTGTTCCCATTGTGGGAATGGCTGGGCTTGGTAAAACAACTTTAGCCAAAAAAGTTTACAATGATAGTTCAATTACCCACAACTTCCACATTCGTCTTTGGTGTACCGTTTCTCAAGAATTTAGCATGAAAAGCTTGCTAACACAAATTTTGTGCGCTGATGGAAAACAGTGGAGGATGGATGAAGAGCTTAAAAGCCTGAATGAACATGAATTGCTTCAAAAGCTCTATCAAAGGCTGAAGATGAAGAGGTATCTTGTTGTTTTCGATGATGTCTGGGACATTAAGGTATGGAATGAGCTGAGAATTTCATTCCCGGATGACAAGAAGAGAAGTAGAATCCTCATCACGAGTCGATTTTCTAATGTGGCTTCGCAGGTCCAATATGGGGGGAAACCTCACAATATTCGCCCCCTTACTGTAAAAGAGAGCTTCGAATTGCTACAGAAGAAGGTGTTTGGAGAAGATGAAGAATGTCCTAAAGCATTGCATGGATTCATGATGGAGATTGCTAAAAAGTGCCAGGGATTACCATTTGCAGTTGTTGTTGTAGCTGGAATTCTAGCAACTATAGAGCATGATATTTCGGTTTGGGAAAAGCTTGCTAAAAGTTTAACTCCGACCATGGTGTCTGGTACGGACCAGTGGAAGAAGTCTTTGAAGCTCAGTTATGAGCATTTGCCATATCACTTGAAGGCTTGCTTGCTGTATTTTGCTGCATTTCGAGAAGACCAAATTATCTATGCCAAAGAATTGGTGCGCCTATGGATTGCAGAAGGTTTTGTGGAAAAGATTGAAGGAAAGAGATCAGAGGACATTGCAGAAGAATATCTGATGAGCCTAATTGATCGAAACTTAGTTATGGTAGGTAGAAGCAGATCCATTGGCGGAGTCAGAAATTGTTACATTCACGATTTGGTATTTGAGTTCTGCAAGACTGAGGCAAAAGAAAAGAATTTCCTTCACGTCCTGCGAGCATACGATGAACTTTCTACATTTAATGAGTCTCCTAACCTATCTCGGTTGTCCATTTGCTCCAGCGGAGAAGATTTTATAAGATCAAGGCTATTTTGTCCACATTTAGGTACTCTGCTATTCTTTGATGTGATTGGAGAACATGAGTTTGGGTTGCTCAATGTCTCCTTCCTTTTTTGCATCTACAAACATCTTAAAGTTCTAAATTTAGAGCGCATTAACCTAAAGCTGAGGAAGCTTCCAACTGAAGTCGAATTACTTTGTTGTTTGAGGTACCTAGCCCTTAAAGCTACCAGGATGAGATACATTTCGTCAGCTATAGCCAAGCTCTCACATTTGGAAACCTTTTGTCTAGAATCTTTTGAGACGGTTTTGTTGCCGAATAGCATCTGGAACATGGAGAAGTTGAGGCATATACATGTTAGGAGCGGCTCCGTTGTTATTCCTTTCTCCTCCAAGGACAACGTTGTTGAAAACCTCTCCACTTTACCCAATTTAGACACGCTCTCCAGGTTGTGTCTTTGTCTTGATAAAAATGGAGAGAGCATATTGGGAAGGATTCCCAACGTTCGCCGACTTAAAATTTTCAATGATTGGAGACAAAATCGACTATGCTGCAACATGAGTCGACTAGAATGCCTAGAATCGCTCACCTTAGAGCTGGGCTCCTTCTTATCAGAACCATTGGATCACGTTGAGCTTTCTTTTCCCATGAATTTAAAGAAGTTGCATCTTGCCAAACTGGGTCTTCCCTGTAGTAAAATGTCATTGATTGAGCAACTACCCAACCTTGAGGTCCTCAAATTAAGCCGTTATTCATTGGATGGCAAAAGATGGGAGTTGATGGAAGGAGGATTCCCTAAACTCAGGGTCTTGATTTTGTCTGGTCTGCGGGACATTGTGGAGTGGACAGAGATAGACCCTGATAGTGATGATTATTTCCCGTGTCTTCAGCACTTAAAACTCGACAGCGTTACTGCACTGGAAATGGTCCCTTCTTGCTTAGGGCGCACATCAACTCTTGAAATGATTGAGATCAAGTTTTGTAGAGATTGTGTCAAATCTGTAGTACTGGAAATTGAGGAAACACAGAAACATTATGGAAACGAGAATCTGGAGATCATCATCGATTGGGTTTCAAGCAAGGAAAATTGCTCGAGAAGGTGAATTGAAGAAACGTGAGATAAAAGAAAATAAAAATGAGTACGTTTGGCTATTAAAAAAAGTATTGTGTTGTTGAGTTTAGTGATTGTTGTGTGCTATTGCCTTTCAAGTATGCGTGAATTTGCTAAGTTGGGGCTTGGAAAATAATGTACTAGGTACTGCAGCAAAATGATTTGGTCTTTTGCCATCAAAAAACTCTGTTATTATTATTATTATTATTATTATTATTATTTTGGTTATTCGAGGTTGAAACTCCATCATTTTGACACGATTGACTAACAATTTATGTTTGAGCTCACGACTCTTGGAAGAATGAGACTTTGCAATTTGGAAATTAGCAGCAGCCTTTTGTTCCACAAATTCATGGCAAGAAGGAAACCTCGATGATCTTTTCTTTTCTGCTCAAAACAGGTTTAAGTCAAGAGCAGAGCATGGCCTATAAATCTAAAAATTTCAATTGGGATCTCGCAAGGCCTTGCGTCGCCTCATCAGGATAGAGTAGTACTACTCCATCATACCATTTGATGAAGATGTACACTGCTTATTCACAGTTTTGATCCAGGATTTGCAACTTTGAATAAGTGCCAAATTTTCAAAATCATATTTTATTTCTTCAAGTCGGAGAATTTTGGTAAAGAATGAAGTATAGGAGTTAGGTTCCTTTAGGGAGGATGTCTACAACTTGGTCTTCTGCCTCTTGAGCTAACTACTCCAAAGGACATTAGTAAAATAATTGGTTCTTCAAAGAGCTTTTAATGGCGATGTGATTTGTATGGATATTTAATCTTCTATTTTTGAATTCCACACCATAAGTTTCAGACGATACAAAGAACCAGGGATAAAACATCCAAATTGGAGAGGACTTCCATAAACTTCAACAATGCTTGTTCAAAGTTACTTGTTAGTAGGTAATAATTGGGGAATTTCATGCCATGTATTTTTATCGAATCAAAAAATTATTGCATTAGAAAGTTCAATGTGCATTCATATACATAGATCAAGAAAAGGAAAAGAAAGAAAATGCAAGGACAATTGTGTGTGTTTCATATATTGTAGATTTCAAGCAATTATGTCTTGATCTGGTTAAGGTTGTGGTTTTTCATATAGATTTGAATCAATCACCCTAATATATATAGAAATTTGATAAGGTTAATTAATGATATGAGGTTTGACCAAATTATGTCTACCCCTTATGAGTGGAAGGCGTCTAAACCCAACTGAAGAAGTAGACGTAAGCATCCCTGTAGAAAATTACAATTACTCCATTTTTTGTTGTCTAAATTACGCAAATTCCCTCTGATTTGACTAACATGCAATTTTAAGTTCCTAACTGTTTCTATAGTACTGCCATAACCTTTTTCAGAAACAATCCAAATTAAAAGAAAATAGCCAAGTGCTAACTACTAAAAAAATGAAAAAATGGATGTGACAAAAATTGAGAAAGCCTCTCTTTCTTTATCTCCCTACATCTTTTCTTTGTCTATTGCTTATCTCAACTGCGTAACTATTCTTATCTTCCTATATCTCAACTATTTAAAAACATCAAGGAAAATATGTTTGTAGGCTTTTCAACAACATTTTATTATATATGTCATGAAAAATATACTCATAGCGTTATTCTTTTTCTTTTTCTTTTTTCTTTTACACTCTAACTCAGTCGATCAAAGTCATTTACCTTTATTTTGAGCTCGACAAAGTCAGTTTTCAGCATGAGTTTCAAAATATTGGCTCCAAGTCGTGATTTTTCACAAACAGTAGTCTTATATATTGTGAGAAACGGGTGAACAATTGGACTGCAACTTGAATTCAAAGTGACAATCTTTGGAAATCTTTAATGGCCCATATGCTTGGGAGAGTAACTTTTAGTAAAAAATGAGGAAATAAAGATAAGAAAGAACATAATTCTTTCTCCTTGAAGAAAACAGCGATGCGAATCAAATTCTCTGGAATCAATACCCAATTGTGAGGGAAAGGTATGCAATAATTCTACGTAAACAGGACCCCAATTGTAAAGGTTCAAAAGCAGTGAGCCCACCACTTTCATATTATTCTATATTTTTAATTGCTTTTTTGTTTATCTTACATGTTTTGATATTGTACAAAAGTTGCTGTGAAAATTCACATCAGCCGAAGACAAGCAATAATTCTCAGGAACCTGTGTGCCCAATTTTAAAAGTCCAAAAGCAGAGAACCCACCAATAACTTATGCCTGCATTCATCCCCGACAGACCTTCCACTATTGGATATGATATTGGAGAGGAATTTATTTTCTTTTTCAGTTGGCTATTTTATTTATTTAATTGTTTGGTTGTTTGAGGCATATAATAGGAGGGATATTCTGAAGAACCAATCCCTACTTCTACAGTTAAAGAAGCCAGCGTACGGGTGCATATTGCTCTTACAATAACATTAATATTATTGTGTGAAACCACTGTAATTTTGGATGAATTATTAAAAAATTTTAGGGTGCAAAACATCCAAAATATATTTTGAGGTGCAATTTCATACTAATTAGTAATTTCAAAGTGCAAAATATTGAGAAATAAAAATTTGAGATGCAAACTGGAAATCATTCAATAGGGTGCAAAGAAAAACTGATTGCTTTTCAAGCAATCTTACGCCCGCTGGGGAGGGGGGGGAGGTGAAAAAATGGAGTTTGTTAAAGGAGTGTGTTCGGATAGTAGATTATTTGAGATAATTTTATGAAAAAAATTCTGTAGTACTTTTTAATTTGATGTATCTGAGATAAAAAAGTAGTTAAAAATTGTGTCGATGATGCAAACAGAAATTTTTGACCAAATAAGATCAATCCAAACAACTCTTTAAAAGTTCTTTTACAAATTCAAGGGAGTTTAGTAAATTTTGTACAAACATCTAAAAAACTCACATTCCAAACAGACCCAAGGATTTCCACAGTTAATTCAAAAGAATCCATGTATCAAGGATTGAGGACTTTGTGTTAAGATGTAACTATTTTCGTTCAACTCAAAGATTCCATTAAGCTGAAATATCTAATAAAGTCATTTTACAATTTTCTTAGCAATTAAAGATAAAAAAATTGTTATTTGGTAAAATTATGTTGGTTGTAATCATAGGATGCAAAAATTATGACGCAACACTACTTGAATTCTGAAAGAAACTATCAACTGAAAATTAAAGTTCCTAATTTTTTTTTTGGCCCCTTTCTGTTTTTTTCCCTCTTGGACTACGGTAACTAGGCCAACAAAGTCTTACTTAATGAAAGGCACAAATCTTGGTTAAATTTATTTAGCTTCAAGTGATTCAGCACTTCTTCATGAAAATCTTCTATAATTTTAAATATTGTAAATAAAATTTCCATAAATTTGAGTTAAATTATCCAAGTAACAAAAAGCAAGTGTAGCTGCTGGACCTTTCTTAGCGGACGCTGCCACACTGGTCAACTACAAAATGAGTACTAGAAAGAAAGGGGGAAAAAAAAAAAAGAAGATCTCCAAACACAATCAAGTAATCAATAAAATTTATTTGCTTTATCTGAGCCATGACGATTTCCAGATTATTTGAACACTGCCTCATTTACTTTGATTGATCTTTTCTTTCTTGCTCCGTTTGTCGGTTGAATAATTGATTTAACTCATTTCTCTTCTTCACCTTCCCACCAGAAAGTAAAATAACTTGTCTCTCCTTTATAATTTGAGAGTGAAACTGAGGGAAATCCCCGCATAGGAGATAGAGATGGCCTCCACTGGCATCTATCGTGTCTTAACTGATCTAGAGTTGCTCCAGAGCAGCTACTCACTCTTCGAACTTAAAGATGCAGCCAGAGGCATGAAATTTTTCAAAAGATTTCTTATGTGTGCAAGAAAGCTGAACCACAGCAATCACATGTACCTGGAATCTGATAATGTTGTGAAGCAGGTGAGCCTTCCATCTTTCTTATCTTGCATTGAAGATACCGTTCACAAATGTGAGGAGGGTGTTCACTATCTTTTCCTGAGACGACCAGAACCTGTAGGATTCACATATATTCCTCCGCGACTGGTCCGTGAGCTAATAGGTCAGATCCGATCATTTAAGCAAGAAATCATCCAAGGTCACTTTACTTGGGCAAGCAGCAGTTCATTGCAATCAAATTCTTTCATGAGAGATGATGAGCTAATGGAATTCATAGACCTCATTCTACAGAATCTAGCGGATTTGACACCTGTCTATTCTGCTCTTTCTACGGCTTCCAATGCTGGTAAACGGTCTATTTGTGCTGCAGTGATGGCTCAAAATCAAGCCCTTGAGGTAAAGCTAACATTCCTGCAAAGCTTCATTCCCTTCGCCAAAGAGCGAGGATCTGTAGATATTCCTGCCTTGCTATTGGCTCAATTTGAAGTGGTGGTTTTGAACGCAGCACGCCTCTCTTACATGTGTTCTTTTTGGGGTGATACTGGACAAGCTGTGAAAGGGTACACTCCTGAGTTCTGCTCCATGATATGTGAACAACAACAGAAGATCAAACCTGTCGATTTTCAAGTCTATGAGATTTATGCAGAGGCTCTTAGAGCTACAAGATCCTCAAAATCATTGGATAGTCCAATGATGGATAAGCAGATATTGGACAATTTCAATGATTCTCTGATAAGTTGTCTCTGGGAGCTGTTATGCTGCAACTCTAGCTTTATGGATTCGATGAAAGATGAAATGCAAATACTCTACGCAGGACTGAGATTCTTCAGAAGCATTTTAAGGCAGCATCAAGAGAAGATGGATGGGCAAAACGAAAGAATTGGAGCTCTCCTCAGTGAGGCAGGTACTATAATACTCTCACCTTGTCTAAACAAAGCGAAAGAAGGAAAAGTCAGCATCTCGGAAACCACAGAGTCTCTTGATTGTTATGATATGATGGCTAATACCAACATCCACATCAAGCATTTTAAGGATCAGATTAGTGGCTCAAGAATGATAGAAAGTCTTCCTTCCTCTCACAGCTTAACAGTACAAGAAGTTTGGAAGCCTTCCAGCCACATGCTATCAAAACGTAAAATGCCAATAACACATGAAGTCATGGTTGGTCTTGATGATGAGGCAGAAAAGGTAATTGAACGACTTATAAGTGGACCAGACCAAGTGGAAATTGTTCCCATTGTGGGAATGGCTGGGCTTGGTAAGACAACTTTAGCCAGAAAAGTTTACAATGATAGTACAGTTGTCTATGGCTTCCACATTCGTCTTTGGTGTACTGTTTCTCAAGCCTACAACATGAAAAATGTGTTACTTCAAATTTTGTGCTCTGATGGGAAACATTCAAGGATGCATGAAGTGCTCTCAGATCTTGATGAACATGCATTGCTTCAAAAGCTCTACCAAAAGCTGAAAGGGAATCGGTATCTTGTTGCCTTTGATGATGTCTGGGACTTCAAGGCATGGAATGAGTTGAGATGTTCATTCCCAGACGAGGAGAATAGAAGTAGAATCCTCTTCACTAGTCGGTTTTCTAATGTGGCTTCACAGGTTCAATATGGCGTGGAGCCGCACAATCTTCGCCCACTCAGTGACGAAGAAAGTTTTGAATTACTGCAAAAGAAGGTGTTTGGTAAAGACGATTGTCCTCAAGCATTGTGTGGACTCACGATGGAGATTGCCAAAAAATGCAGGGGATTGCCACTAGCAATTGTTGTTGTAGCTGGAGTTCTAGCAACTATAGAGCATGATATTTTGGTTTGGAAAGAATTTGCCAAGAGTTTAACTTCGACTATGGTGTCTAGTGCAGACCAGTGGAAGAAGTCATTGGAGCTCAGTTATGAATATTTACCATATCACTTGAAGGCATGCCTGCTGTATTTTGCTGCATTTCAAGAAGATGAAAAAATTGGTACCAAGAATTTGATGCGTCTATGGATTGCAGAAGGATTTGTGGATAAAATTGAAGGAATGAGAGCAGAGGACATTGCAGAAGAATATCTGATGGACCTAATCGGCCGAAACTTAGTGATGGTAAGTAAAAGAAGATCCACCGGTGGAGTCAAAACTTGTTATGTTCATGATCTGATATTTGAGTTCTGCAAGGCCGAGGCAAAAGAAAAGTATTTTCTTCAGGTCCTGCGGGGATATGATGAGCTTTCTGCCTTTTATGAGCCTCCCAACATACCACGGTTGTTAATTTGCTCCAGCAGAGAAGATTTTGAAAAGTCAAGGTTATTTTGTCCACATTTACGTAGTCTGATATTCTTTAATGTGAAACGAACACATGTGGATGACCTTGCGTTGCTTAATATCTCCTTCCTTTTTTGCATCTACAAACATCTTGAGGTTTTGAATTTAGTGCACATTAGCCTGAGGCTGAAGGAGCTTCCGATTGAAGTCGAATCACTTGCTTGTTTGAGGTACTTAGCCCTTACAGCTTGGGACATGACGTTCATTCCACCGTCTATAGCCAAACTCTCAAATTTGGAAACTTTTTGTCTAAATTCTAATGAGATGGTTTCATTGCCAGAGAGTATCTGGAACATGAAGAAGCTGAGGCATGTACATGTAAGGAAGGGCCCCGTTGTCATTCGTCTATCTTCCAATGACAGCGTTGCTGAAAGCTCCTCCACTTTGCCCAACCTGGTCACACTCTCCAATCTGTGTCTCTCCAATTTAGACATATTGAGAAAGATTCCCAATGTTCGCCAACTGAAAATTTACACTGAAGGAGGAGGAAATAGGGTATGCTGCAACATGAGTCCACTAGAATGTCTAGAATCACTCACCTTAAATTGGGGCCACTCTTCGCCTTGGCGGAGTCATGTTGATCAGCTTTCTTTTCCCATGAACTTGAAAAAGTTGTTTCTTGGCAGCGTGGGTCTTCCTGTCAGTAAAATTTCATTGGTTGAGCAACTGCCCAATCTTGAGGTCCTCAGATTAGAAATGCATTCATTGTACGGCAAGAGATGGGAGCTGATGGAAGGAGGATTCCCCAAACTCAGGGTCCTGACTTTGCGCGCCGTAGGCCTTGTGGACTGGACTGAGGCAGACCCTGACAGTGATGATTATTTCCCATGTCTTCAACAATTAAAAATCCACTCAATTTGGAATTTGATAACGGTCCCTTCTTGTTTAGGGCGTATACCTACCCTTGAAACGATTGAGGTGAAGAATCTTGTGGGTCGTGTAGAATCTTTAGTATGTGAAATCAAAGAAGTACAGAAAAATTATGGAAACGAGAATCTGAAGATCATTTACAAAGAATAGTGAAGGGCATTAGCTGGTGCAATATCAGGTAATTTTTGTCATCACAACAATTAGCTTGCAGAAACAATCGTGCATTTTCTGTTCTAGGTGAAATTAAATGATTTCTTCTTTTTTCTCTATTTATATATTTATGTTTTGTTGGATTGAGACTTGTACTTTTTTCAACTTTCAGTTGGATCATGTAATGCTTGCACGAGTACATTGAAATTGATGAACAAATAACTAATGATTGCTCTTACTTTTTCTTTTCTTTTCTTTTTTAATGATATGAGCAGGGATTAGTTCATTTTTTTTTCCTCTTGGTGCTCTGCTCTTGTGGAAGATGGAGGTGAACGTTGAATGGATGGCTCCTTCCTTGTCAAAATATGGTAGGAAATAATCAATGAGGATTGTACACAAGGCACCATTTTATCAATCTCCACGGCAGCTTGAAGGTTTAAACTTTGTGTGCCTAATGAAATAGTTCTGCTGTTGGTGTGGAAGAACAAGACAGTTGAAGAAGCAACTTTGTACGTGAATTTTGCTTAAATTTTGTGTTGTTGAATTTAGTAATTGTTGTGTGTTATTTCTGCCCGAACATGTGTCAATTTGCTGAATTGGGACTTGAAAAATGGGGACAATGTACAAGGTACTACAGCGAAATAGTTGGTGTTTTGCCGTCAAGAAACTCTATTAATTATTTGCCTCTTTTTTTTTTTTTTTTTGAGTTTGAAACTCCAATGCTCCATCATTTTGATCTACAATTTCATGTCAAGGGCATAGCAGAGCATGGCCTATAAAAGGTAAACATTGCAATTGGGATCACAGAAGGCATTGCTGGCTCAATCAGGATAAGAGCAGTACTCCATCCTAGAATTGTCTGAAAATATGTACTGCTCAGTCATAATTTTGTACTCAGGATATGTAACTTTGGGATTTGCTAAATTTTCAAAATCATATTTTACCTCTTCAAGTTGGAGAACTTTGGTAAAGAATCAAAAGGTTGCTAGGAAGGATTCTGCTTCTTGAGTTCATCGCTGGAAAAGAAATTAGTAAAATAATTGATTGTCCAAAGCCGATATGATTGAAATTGAATGGATATTTAAACTTCTTGTTTGGAATTCCGCTCCATATGATTCAGATGATGTTGTCAGTGGACTGTGTCCGCCACATCCGCCACCACCCTAATACCTTGGTAGAAACTCCGTCCAAATTGGAGAAAATGTGTATAAAATTCGTAATTGTAAAATTGAGATTTGATTAATTTTAAATCCTCAGTTTCTCAAGCTATACTAGCAGATTACCTTTTTTTTTTTTTCTAATAAGGGAAGAGTGGGATTTGAGAGGCAATGAGGGAGATTAGAATCCAGAACCTCTAATTGTAAAGATCTTAACCTTACCCGTTAAACCAAGGCCATTTTAACCTATGCCAATAGATTACCAAATTGTTGGACAAAAAATTTGCAAGTGCATTACATTCTGCACGAAAAGAATATGTTGCACAAAGTTGTTTTGCAGAAAGACAGGTTAAGAAAGAAGGTATACATTCCAAAGGGAAAAAAAAAGGCTATGGTAATATTCCATGCATGCAATTGCAATGCTATATGATGAGGGCTTGAATAAGTTCAAATTTTTAGTGGCGGAGACCGGAGAGTTTTGAATTATTTACGTATCAAAGTCGATAAGCTACGAGTTTAGGATCCCAAAAAATCTCTTTTTTCTTTTCAAAATTCACAATCTTTAGTTTAATAGCGGACTTTATTTGTTCTTAATATTGCAGTAGAAAACATTAACACCTATGTCGTTGCAATTTTATCTACTTGCTGGTCATCATATTCTCAAGTAACTAATGCTACTCAGTCCTATGCTTAAGAAACCGAAAGGAAATGTAAAAACTTCGTTGTCACTAACCAAATTGAGGCCAACTTGGAAAATGATATATAGGACTTTTTTTTTTATCGTACTCTTCATGTGTTATGCGAATGCTGAACTTGTATTCGCTTTAATTTGCTCTACAAGGATCATCTTGAGTCTATTTACAGGCTTGCACTATGATTTGGATACTTTAAAGTACTAATTTACACTATAACTTTAGAAACTAGTAAAGCATACGTTTTCTAAGTTTTTCTTAGCAATGCCTTGTTCAAGGTAACTCGTTCCAGCTTTAATTAGCTTGATTACATACTTGGCTTTGGCCTAGGAAGATGGTAATCCTATAGTTGTTTCCTTGTTTAATTAGGCAAGATTTGTTTATGAGAATGTGGGATAAATATGTTGATGAGGTTAGTGGGGAAAATATTCATCTACAATAAGACAAGAAAAGAAAGAAAAAATGACGCAATAACAGGGGCTCATCTACATTTATTAATTTATTCGGTAAGCGCGTATATTTTATAATATAATTGCCCATATTTGTCTAATTCCACCATTTCAAGTGTTGAAGCCCTCTTTTATTTTTTTATTTTTAGATCGTTTACTTTAACGTTGTTAATGTAGAAAACTTATGGTCACGAGTATTAGACTGTAGGAATAAGAAGAGATGGCCAAGTTTTGACTAAGGTGACCTTGTTTACTGACTAAAATTGAAGCTCTAAAATTTTAAGGTTTTGGATAAAAATTCCCCTCCCCTTCCCTCCCTCCTCCCCTTCACTTTTTAAATCTCATCTTTCCATTGCTGAAAAAAATCTAAAAAAAATTAAAAATGAGATGGTCAAGTTGTGGTGGATTGGGAAGGAAAACAGCTAAATAAAATCGGACAGAAAGCTTAAAGAATTTCATAGCTATTAGGGAAAAAAAAAAAAGAGTAACTAACTAAATTCTACATGATGTGAAGAATATTGCCCAACGAAGAACAAGAAAGAATTTAATTGAATAAGTGGGAATTATATTTGGCAAATATCAGGCCCAAATTAAAGTTAATTTGTTGAACGTTTTGAGTCTCTTCTCACCCTCAACCCGGTTGTAATGAATAGTGATATTGTAATGCCCAACTGCCAGCAACTTGTTCCACGTCTGTATCACCAAACTCTGTGTATTTCTCTACTTTCTGAATCCAGTAGCCATTGAATTTTAAATTGTTAACTCCAATTTCAAAAAATTTCAAACAAAGTCTCAATTTTCTTGTGCTCTTCTCCTTGTTTTGCTTGTGCATAGGAGTAATTTGTTGACAGATCGTTAATAACATGCACAACTAACATATACAATTCCTCAAGAAGTTATAGATATATTATTGGGTAAGAGAAAATGTCCAGGATTTTTTACATGCCTCTACATCGTCCCCATGTCGATGTCTTTTATTATTTTTGTGTCTCCACTGGAAACTTTCAAAATCTTGATCAAAGTCATGGGGCGAAAAGTGTGCTTGTGACGAGAAGGGAAACCAATACAGATTGACATTGTAAAACCAAGTAGCAATATTGGCAATTGAAATCACCCAACAGAAAATGCTCCAAGAATGCTTTTTTTTTTTTTTTTTTAATTCCCCCCCCCCCCCCCCCACAACAACCGGGGGTAATCACTAGAGACCTTCGTATCAATTTTTCCTATGTTGATGACGGAGTAAATTAAGTGTGCCAATTTATCAATCTCCTTTCGGATTTAGTTGAGGATAAATTTGGATATTTTGTTGCGTGGAGACTAAATCCGGCTGTGCCATTAACATTTAACAGCAGCAGGATGGAGGAGACATGCAATAATTCCAAGGAATCGATACCCAATTTTATGAAGTCCCGAAAGCTGTAAGCCCCCACCACTAACATGTGCCTCCAGCTACCATTACAAACCTTCCGCGATCGTCGGATACGATATCGGAGGTGATTTTTATTTTTTATTTTTCCAGTTTTTTTTTTCTTTTGTGTGTGTGTGTGCTTTTTTTTTTTTTTTTTTTTTTTTTGGGGGCCACTACCAGATCATTCTTGGTGGGGGTAATTCCACTTCTCCAGTTTGAACCCCAATTATCACTCTACATCTTTTAATTTTTGTTTTACACACTTCAAATCCTAATATACCACTAAACTGCCTCAAATCATCCCAAGAACTCATATTGCAAGTGAAAGTGCTGTAAAATAAAATAAAAAATAAAAACACACACACATGCATTCACTCCTTTTCTTTTTTTTTTTTTTTTTTTGTGGATATTCTAAAGAATTAATACCACTCTTATAGTCGAGAAGCCAACGTATAGGTGCACATTATTCCTACGGTTACATTAATATTGTGTGAAACCGTAGTAATTTGGGATGAATTATTAGCTTCAGGGTGCAAAATATCCAAAATTAAATTTTGAGGTGCAATGTCATATTAATTAGTAACTTTGAAGTGTAAAGCTAAAATATCTCAAAATAAAAGTATGAGAGATGCCAAGTGGAAGTCATTCAGAAAAAGGGTGCACAGGGAAATTTGTTCTTCCTTTTGGCGTCACTGACTGATTCAAGGCAACCCTGCTACAAAGTCCAAACTCTTGGTCTTCAAAATTGGAAGTTTTTCCAGATTTTCTTTTCTGAATTTTCCAGCTCTTCCATAGCATGTATCTTTAATGGTTTTATACTGAATACCAGTGGCTTATCAAACAATCTGTAAAGATATTGATTGATTGATACTCTGTCTATAGTTTACCCGGACATGTTCTCTTGTTTGTTAGACCTGAGATGTGGGATTGCCAAGCCTCTAAGTCAACTACCTGATTTTTTTTTTATTATTTTAATTCTTTTGACGTAGAAATGAGGGATTTAAACTTAAAAGATTTGTCGGTTGAGGTACGTTTGAAATTTTTCTTTTATTGTCTAGAGTGCGACTTCAGTAGTAGTTGTGTGCATCTAATAGGAAAAATTGTTGTAAAATCTTTTGAGTATATTTATTAGAATCGTTTTCAAGAGTTTATATTTTGACAATAAATATGTACAAAATTCATCAAAATAATTATTTGGTAGTAATTCATAACCATAATTTGTAGTCATAAATAAAAATTAAGGTTTACTAAATAAATTAAAGAATAGAATGAAAAAAAATACATATTACTTGGTAGAAAGCTATACTAGTAGTGGGTAGCTATCAAAGGTTTTTTTTTTTTTTTTTTTTGACAATATTATCAAGAGTAATTTAGGATTTATATAAAGTGATGTATATTTGTTTGAATCCCGGGAGAGACGTTAAGAACCATCCCTGACTACTGAAATAGTTATATAATTACCTGGTTGTATATTATTATCATTGTCTGGGTCCATCTTACTCTAGTCAAACCAGGATGATTTCCAGATTATTTGAACACTGTCTCATTAACTTTGGTTGATGTTTTCTTTCTTGCTTTATTTGTCTAATACATTGATTGTCTCAATTCTCTTCTTCACCTTCCTACCAGAAACAAAAGAAAAGAAAGAAAATTAATTTTCAGGAAGAAATACTTGCTAGATCTGCAGTAGCTGAGTCCCCCCCTCCTGAGATTTTGAGAGTGAAACTGAGGAAAATCGCTGCATAAGAGACGGAGATGGCCTTCCCTTGCAGCATCGATCGTGTCTTATTTGATCTAGAGTTGCCCCGGAGCATCTCCGGATATTGCGATATACATGTAGCGAGGAGAATTGGTTATGCAATCGAATGCATAAAATTTCTCAAAACATTTCTTATGTGTGCAAGAAAGTGGAGCCACAGCAATGATTTGCACTTGGAACCTCATAACGTTGTTAAGAAGGTGAGCCTTCCATCTTTCTTGTCTTGCATTGAAGATACCTTGATAAAATATGAAGAGGACATTCACTCTCTTTCCCTTAGTTCAGAAACTGAATGTTTCGAAGATTTCGTGAATACTATTCATTATGGAGTGTTCCCCAAATTTGAGGAAGAGATCAAATCATTTAAGCAAGAAATCATCCGAGTTTACTTAACTTTGGCAAGCAGCAGGTCATTGGAATCAAATTCTTGCATGACAGATGATGAACTAATGCAATTCATAGAGCTCATTCTACAAAATCTAGCGGACTTGCCAACTAGCTATTTTTTCTTTTATGCGCAAGAGTCTATTTATGTTGCTTTTGCTGCTCAAGTCCAAGCCCTTGAAGAAAAGCTAACATTCTTGAAAAGCTTCATTCCCTTTGCCAAATTGCGAGGAACTGCAGATATTCCTGCCTTGCTATTGGCTCACATTGAAGTGGTGGCTTTGAATGTGGCACGCCTCTCTTACATGTGTTCTTTTCCGGGTGATGCTGAGGAGATACACAGTCCTGAGTTCTGCTCCATGATACGTGAACAACAAAAGAAGATCAAACCTGTTGATTTCCAAGTCTATGAGATTTATAAGGAAGTTCTTAAAGCTACAAAATCTTCAAAATCATTGCATAGTCCGGTGATGGATAAGCAGATATTGAGCAACTTCAATGATTCTCTGATAATTTGTCTCTGGGAGCTGTTATGCTGCAGTTTTACGGATTCTATGAAAGATGAAATGCAAATGCTCTATGCAGGACTGAGATTCTTGAGAAGCATATTAAGGGAGCACCATGAGAAGATGGATGAACGAAATGAAAAAATTGGAGCTCTCCTTGGTGAGGCAGGGAGTGTAATTTTCTCGCCTTCTCTAAACAGAGTGAAAGAAGGAGAAGTTAGCTTCTTAGAATCCACAGAGGCTCTTGATTGTTATGATATGCTGGTTAATACCAACATCCTTGTCAAGCATTTTAAGGATCAGATCAGTAGCTCAAGCATTATAGAGAGTCTTCCTAATTCCTCTCATAGCTTTAGAGTACAACAAGTTTGCGAGCCTTCCAGGCACATGCCATCGAAAGCAATAATACCAACCGTCCTTGAAGTCATGGTTGGTCTTGATGATGAGGCAGAAAAAGTAATTGAACGACTAACATGCGGACCAGAACGGGTGGAAATTGTTCCCGTTGTGGGAATGGCTGGCCTTGGTAAGACAACTTTAGCCAAAAAAGTATACAATGATAGTTCAGTTGTCCATAACTTCCACCTTCGTCTTTGGTGTACTATTTCTCACGAATTCAACACGAAAAGCTTGTTAATGCAAATTTTGTGCTCTGACGGAAAATACTCTAGGATGGATGAAGAGCTTAAAAAATTGAATGAACATGAATTGCTTCAAAAGCTCTATCAAAGGCTGAAGATGAAGAGGGTATCTTGTTGTTTTGATGATGTCTGGGACATTAAGGTGTGGAATGAGCTACGAATTTCATTCCCTGATGACAATAAGAGAAGTAGAATCCTCTTCACTAGTCGGTTTTCTAATGTGGCTTCACAGGTTCAATATGGCGTGGAGCCTCACAATCTTCGTCCACTCAGTGAGAAAGAAAGTTTTGAATTGCTGCAAAAGAAGGTGTTTGGTAAAGAAGATTGTCCTCAAGCATTGTGTGGACTCACGATGGAGATTGCCAAAAATGCAGGGGATTACCACTAGCAATTGTTGTTGTAGCTGGAGTTCTAGCAACTATAGAGCATGACAATTTGGCTTGGAATGAATTTGCTAAAGTTTAACTTCGACCATGGTGTCTGGTACAGACCAGTGGAAGAAGTCATTGGAGCTCAGCTATGAACATCTACCACATCACTTGAAGGCATGCCTACTATATTTTGCTGCATTTCAAGAAGATGAAAAAATTGGTGCCAAGAATTTGGTGCGACTATGGATTGCAGAAGGGTTTGTGGAAAAATTTGAAGGAAAGAGATCAGAGGACATTGCAGAAGAATATCTGATGGACCTAATTGTTCGAAACTTAGTTATGGTAAGTGAAAGCAGATCCATTGGTGGTGTCAAAACTTGTTACATTCATGATTTGATATTTGAGTTCTGTAGAGCAGAGGCAAAATCCAAGAATTTTCTTCAGGTCGTACAAGGATATGATGAGCTTTCAACCTTTAATGAACCTCCCAACCTACCTCGGCTGTCCATTTGCTCCAGTGGAGATGATTTTATAGAGTCAAAGCTATTCTGTCCACATTTAGGTAGTCTGCTACTTTTTTGATTGTCACCATCTACGACATAATGAGCCGAGCCCAGGTTGCTTAGTATCTCCTTCCTTTTTGCATCTACAAACATCTCAAGGTTTTGAATTTAGAGCGCATTAAGCTAGGGCTGAAGGGGCTTCCAACAGTCGAATCACTTCTTTGGTTTGAGGTACTTGGTCCTTACAGCTATGCAGATGTATTCTTTTCCACCGTCTATAGCCAAGCTCTCAAATTTGGAAACTTTTCGTCTTAATTCTTTTATGAGTGTTCATTGCCAGATAGCATCTGGGCATGAAGAACTTGAGGCATTTACATGTTTGGGGCGGCTCCTTGTTATCCCTTTTCTTCCAGTGAGGGACGTTGTTGAAAATCTCCCCACTCTTCCCAATTTAGACACACTCTACTGTATCTTAATTTGGATCTAAAGAGAACATGAGAAGGATTCCCAACGTTCGCCAACTTAAAGTCCTCCTTTGGTATCAAAAAGGAGGATGCTGCAACATGAGTGGGCTAGAATGTCTACAATCACTCACCTTACGTGGTGAATTCTTATCTGCACCTTTGGGTCATATTGAGCTTTCTTTTCCCATGAATTTAAAGAAATTGCATCTCGCCGAAATACGTCTTTCCTGCAGTACAATGTCATTGATTGAACAACTACCCAATCTTGAGGGTCCTCAAATTACGACACCGGGCATTGGTCAGCGAAAGATGGGAGCTGATGGAAGGAGGATTCCCTGAACTCAGGGTCTTGATTTTGTCCAGGTAGGCATTGGGTGGACAGAGGCAGACCCTGATAATGGTGATTATT